>LPNX010476696.1:67684-219071 GCA_001517045.1 Pseudotsuga menziesii | reverse complement strand
GACATGCTCCGATCGAGCCAACATTTTCATCTCATGGCGATGACTTGTTCTCTCAAAGCTCTCATTTATCGTATCCCTCTAAGACTCATGCTTTGGGGGGAATCCTGTTATACCAAAATCTTGTCACCATCATGTGATAAGAGCTTTGACAGGCCTACTTGCCCTGGATCCCAGCTCTTGGAGTAGAAACTCATGGTTATCATCAATATTCTATGAAAATTCCCAGCACCGCGCTTGCCCCTTTATCCAGAAGTGGTACCCTTTTTCGCACCACCCATCCCCTGTTGCCCACAAGTGGTGCCACCACTTATGGCCCTTGGTGCATAAGTGGTTATTACCAGAACCGCTCTGTCATTGAAGGAGAAACGTGGTACCCTGGGTAAAAGGGAGAAAGAGAAGTTTCTCGAGGCTTCTAGATGATAAGCCTTGTGTCCTCCCTTATCCCTATTGTTGTGATTCCATTGAGCTCGAGATACCTCATCCTAGGATCTTAGAGGCCACCTCACCCACTAATATCTTAAGCTACCCTATCCATTAAGCCTTATAAATACAAGCTTATGGCCATGGTTGAGAGGGAGAACTCTTAAGGTATTGTTATGTTGTTGGATTGATCACTTGGCCTAAGATCATTTGGGAGAGTATAGAGAGCTAGAGTCAGAGATTTTGGGGATGAGAATGCTTGGTTTCATGGAGATGCATGTCAACACTAAGGCTTGGTTGTAAACTTCTTCATATTTCTTTAATGCAAGTTGATTTTTGTCCCACATATATTGTTGTTGTATGATTTCACATGTATGATGTTAGATTCCTTAGTCACTAACATAGATTAGTAGATTATATTCTGGTGGTTTCGATATGTTTGTGTGTTGAAGCTTATTGCAGGTACACAGGGTAACGATCGAAGCATTACATTCTATGTATCTACGACATCCAGGGAGAGTCTTCAACCTCTGTCCTCTATTTGTTCTGGATCTGAACCATTCAGACTAGTGGAACACCTTGCCATCTGTAGGAGGTGAAATATTCCATCTAACATGGACCTAAACTCTTCCGCCTTCAAAATATTATAGATTCTAATTTGCAAGATTTCGTTATCTATGCCTCTAGACTCTTGAGCAATTATGGAAGATGGTAGCATAATGTTAGGAGGAAGTATATTCTCTTTTCCATAAATAAGGGTATACGGTGACACACCTAAGGAATTCTTGGGTGTGACCCTATCAGCCCAAAGAGCATTCGGTAATGCTAAATTCCAACTTCTCTGGTTTTCTATCACAGTCTTTTTTAAGATCCTAATCAGATTCTTGTTGGTAGATTCTGCCAAACCATTTCCTTGTGGGTAATAGTTCACAGAATAATGCAACTTAATTCCTCTTTCATGAGCAAATGCAGTTAATATAATAGAAGAAAAATTAGTAGCATTATCGAAAACCAGGGAAATTGGAACCCCAAACCTGGTCATAATATGATATTGCAAGAAATCCATGACTGCATCTTCATTGAATTTACGTAACGAAATGGTCTCGACCCATCTGGTAAAGTAGTCAGTTGTCGTTAAAATATCTTTGTGCTGCATGGAAGAAGTTGTTTTTATTTATCCAATGATATCAATCCCTCACTGCTCAAATGGTTCTATTATCATCACAGGATTCAATGGTCCTGCTACTTTGGCTTGTCTTCCCCCACACCTCTGGCAAATATCACACTTTCTGACATGGGCATGAGCATCCTTGAACAGCGTGGGCCAATAGTAACCAGCTCTAAGAATCCTATGAGCTGTCGTATCTCCAGAAAAATGACCTCCAGCAAGCCCATCATGTAACTCTGTTATGACCCTTTTTGTGTCTTCTTTCTCTAAGCATCTGAGAAGGACTCCATCATAATTCTTCCTGAATAAAATTCCATCAATGATCTAATGCACAACTGATTTAAGGTGCAATGCTCTTCACTGTTTGGAATTCCAATGTTCTAGCAACAATCCTTCCTGAAGGTAATGAACAAGGTCTCGATACCAAGAATCTGGAACTGTGAAAAGAGGACATACATCCATCATATGTAATTCAGCTTCATTTTCCCAATTATTTTCTTCATTGTTTTTACCTTCATCCATTAATTTGCACAGTCCCTACCCTTTAACTATGGACGCTGGTTTGAATTCGAGTTCATATTCTTGCAAATCTGTTACCCAGTTGCCTCTTCTTTCTCCTAATTCCTTCTATACGAAAAGAGACCTTACAGCTAGGTGTGGAACTATTACCTTTGTCTGGTTCTTCAGTATGTATAACCTAAATTGTTTTACTACTTTGAAGACTGCATAAGCTTGCTTATCCACGGCTAGGTAATTCAATATGTCCTCCTGCAGACCAGTGCTCATAAATGATATGGGGTACTCATCTCCCCCATATTCCTTCTGAGTAAGCACCGCTGCTAATGAATCATCAGATGCGAAAGTGTACAAAATAAAATCCTTCTCAAAATTTTAGAGAGGGTGCATGAGCAATAGATGTCTTTATTTTACTGAATGCATTCTTCTCTGCATCAGTCCATTTGAATTGTACACTTTGTTTCACCATTTGTTGCAAAGGTTTAACAATTTGAGCGAAATCTGGCACAAACCTTTGCATGAAATTTATTGTCCCCATGAATGATTGCATACCTTTTTTATTATGGGGTAAGGGGATCTGTTCGATGGCTTTGATCCTTTCTGGGTCTATGAAGATCCCCTTTTTAGACACCACATGACCTAGTAACTTTCCTTCTGTAACAGCAAACACACATTTCCTTGGATTCAATGAGATGCCGTATTTTCGACAACGCTCGAAAATTTGTTTCAAATGGAATGTGTGTTCTTCTCTCTTCTTTGAAAATATCGTGACATCATTGAGATATACAAAAACACTACGGCCAATTAGACCACAGAAAGCTATATCCATAGCCCTCTGGAAAGTGGCTCCAGCGTTGATGAGTCCAAAGGGCATCCTTCTGTAAGCAAAAGTTCCCCATTTTGTTCTAAAAGTAGTTTTAAGTCTGTCTTCTTCAGCTACTAACACTTTATTGTAGCCAGAGAATCTATCTAATAACGAAAATAAATCAGAACCCGAAACCATCTACAATATCTATTCCATGGGTGGGACTAGATAGTTGTCTTTGTCTGAAGCACGATTCAGGTTTATGAAATCCACACATAGCCTGATTTCTCCATATTTCTTCCTTACTGGTACCAAATTTGAAACCCATTCCAAGTGTCTGACTTTGATTATAATTTTGGCATCCAATAACTTTTTTACTTCATTTTGAATTAAAGGCTCTAGTTTTGGATGCATCTTCCTCAAAGGTTGCTGATAAGGCTTGACTCCAAATCTAACAGGAATGATGTCTTGTATAATATTGGTGTCATATGTTTTAAGCTCTTCATATGTCCAAGCAAATACATCTTTGTATTGTTTGAACAAAATAATGAACTTATTTCTTTCACCTAGAGAGCAACACTTTCCCAAATTTACATATTTGGGTTTAACTTCAGTTCCCATATTTATCAGCTTGAATTGCAAAGATGAGCTATGAGTCTAGACATTTGCTGGTCTTCTGAATTTGTTGCCTAAATCAAACATCCACTCTAAGGTTATGACCCCTTTGGGAATGAAGTTGTTGAATTTTAACTCAGCTTGGTGTTCTTCATCATTGATAATTGCCCCTTTGAAAGTTTCATCATTCATCAAATATTCCAAGATTTGTTTATCATCATTAAAAACTCATAGATTAGTAATCATGTTTGGAACCGAAGGCCTGGAAAGTAATTCAATAGAACACTTGTTATTTGTAGGTACAAGCCTTGCAGCTGAGGTAGCTAACAAGTCAGCTACTGCATTATTAAGTCTAGGAATAGATACAATATTAAATGCATAAAAATTTGTCAACAAATCCCACACTTCATTCTGATAAGCTTTTAAATGAGGTGAGATGCAATGTATCTATTTTTTAATTTGCTTTACAATTATTTCAGAATCTCCATACACTTTCAGATTTTCTACTTTTAATTAAATTGCTTTTCTTAGTCCCTGAACTAAAGCTTCATATTTGGTTGTGTTATTGGTACATTCAAACTCTAATCTATATGAAAGAAAATGTTTATTAAACTTTGGATCAATCAGGACACAGCCAGCTCCTGATCCTTCCAAAGTTTTAGATCCATAAAAAAAAAGTGTCCAAAAACTATCTACTTCTATTGTACTTGAATCAACAACTACATCTGAAACTAAGTCTACTAATTTATAGTCAAATTCATCATCCCGTGAAAAACAAAGGAGATCGAGCTGTGTGTCTGGTGTACCGCTGGCTTCTTCCGCTTAGTAGTTCCCTGGTTCTAGTTCAATGACGTAATTCCCCAATACAAAATTCACTGGTTCATTCTTACCCTCCAACTGAGTAACATTGTGCTTCATGTGGGGCTCTCTTAATACTTTAATTTGATTGGGGCTTCCCTTATAAGGAAACCACAAATGTGACCAATCAGAGGAAAAATATCCATTTAGCTTTGCTAACCAATCCTGACTCAAAACAAGTCCATAAGCCTCAAGTATTTCTACTACTACAACATCGATGAACTAACATACCTTTTCATTTGAAGATAATCGAATCAGAACATTCTGCATTTCCCCAATTACCTTCACATTTGTTCTGTCTAACTGAATAACCTACCAGGTAGATGGTTTAGGTTGTCCATTTATATTTTTGCAAATTGAAAGTGGCATAACATTGACTGATGCCCCCGAGTCTACCAAACAGTTGTGCACGTTATGGTTGAAAATTTCAAAGGTCAGGAGAAATGGTGGGGTTTTGCATTTAGGCTTACCTCCCACACTTGCTTCACCAATTTCTTCTTCTTGGGGTTGATTGTAGGTGGGAATCTTTTCAGGTGTTTCAAGTGCTTTTAACAATCTCTCTTTCTACTGAGGCATATTACACATTTCAAATAGTGAGATATTTTCCTTAGCCCTTTTAATATCTTCAATAATGTCATATTCCATCTTATGTTCTTTGACATTATTTTTTACATCATCAGTCTTTTCCTCGATGGGATTAACATGCATGTTGATTTGCTTTGGATCCTGACTCATAATGGTGAATTCAGGTATTTTATCAGCTATGGTGCTCTTCTGAATTTTCTTTACGTTCTTTTGAAGTCTCTTAATTTTCAGGATTACTGATCTGTCTTTATTTAACAAACCTTGACTTCTTGTCATCACGTTTTTTTCTGATATTTCTTCCTATTTCAGAATACCCTCGTCTTATGTATCAAAAAGTGAGACACAGTCCCATAAAACCAGAGCATCGTCCTCTTGTTTTTCTGTGGAGTTATTTCCTTTTTCCTCCTCATCATCAGCTTCTATTAGTTTAGAGTCCAATAGCTGATTCATTACTAATGTCATTGAATTTATCCATTGAGGACAATTTTTTTCAGAATGGGGCTGTTGATGAAAGGTGCAAAAGTTATCCATACCCACCTCTGTTAAGTTCATTGATGCAGGACTGTGTGGAGGAGGTTTAGATTGAGTGTTGTCCTCTCTCCTTTTATAGTAAGGCTTATAATATTTCTGAGCTTCTTTTTCCTTTTCCAAATCTATTATTCTGTTAGACAGTTTCTGCATCATTTTTAACATTCCTTCAAAGTCATGTGACTGCTCCTCCTTAGGCTTAGACAGTAATAAGGCTTTCTTACCAAAATAATTTTCTCCCGACTGCTCAGGATAATCTTCTATGCTCTCTTTTTCAGCTTCTACTCTCTCCACTTCTTCATATGTTTTTGACAACATAGGTTTGACTTGAATCTTGGAAAATATGGCCAAGTCAAACCCTAAAGCTAAAGTATAGTATTCGATCAGAACCTTATCAGACGGTTTATCAGTTGCAGAAAAATTCTTAAGGTAAGCAGCAAACCTTTGGGTGAAACTATGCACTTAACCCTTTCATTAGAGATGCATGAGCTTTCTAGGCTGCATATTTATTTCTGAATATCCTTTCAAATGTATCCCAGTCCAGGATTGAGTTTGCAAGAAGAGCAAAATACCATGAGGCTGCTGCTCCTTTCAAGGTATGTGGAAACAATATGCAAACTACATCTTCATGATCTCCAGCCTTTAGCCCTTCTATAGCCAAGTAAAAGCTTTGCAAATGATCACCTGCTAAAATCTTTTCACTTGGGTCAAACTTGGGCAGCATTTTCTCAAAATCCTAAGTTAAGTCATGTAAAGGGGGTGCCAGGTTTAAAGGTGACCTGGCCTTCCAAGAAAGTGGTGGATTTGGTGGGTTGGGTGGCTGATTTGCACTTATGCCTGCCATGAGTCTGGGTGGATACTGAGGTGGTGAATGAACAGGGGTTTGAACAGGTGAACCCTAAGGTGTATCTAGGCCCAACTGATTCAGAGGTTGAACAACTTCCTGTAAGGTTGTTTCTACCAATTCTTCAAAATCTCCAACCAACACTGTGTCTTCCAATATAGGACGATCTTTCTTCTTATATTCTCTTCTGGGTAAGACAGGAATAATTGGTAATCCTCCAATCTTCTTCACATATGCCCTAGGATGTCTTCTTAGATCATTAACTACTTCATTATCGAAATAATACAAATTCTCTTTACCCTTCTCTTCAAGAATTGGATTGGGAAACAAACTTCTCTCAAAACTGTTACCGGTTGAGTAATTTCGAGGAAATGGGTTTCCTCGGCCAGCCATGCACTGGCGGCCCTCCTTCTAGCGCCAAAAACTATTGAGGCCTGGAAAATAGTAGGCAGCAATAGCAAGGGATTCTCCCCAGTAATGTTCCCAACTATCCCATTACTGTTTGGTATGGAGAATCCATCCGGTTTACGATCCGGCTACCGTAGGTCAAAGTAACCAAAAATAAAAGGTTTTACCAATTGCGACCTGGTCCACTGTGTATGTTTTAGTTTTATGTTTAAGTATGAGATGCAAGTGCCTATCTAAGAATGCAAATTGATAGAGAATACGAGGAGCATCACAATGTGATGCGCAGGTTCTTACCTCTCATCTTAACTCTCTCGCATCTAAATCACACACAGTAAGAAATGAAAACTAACTATCTAACCTATCCCTAGGGAGCAAGATTATCATTCATTAATGAGTAATGTGTTTTGCGCATGCATTAAGAAAAATCACAGATAGTTGTTACTTATTTCAAAAGACATGAACATTTATAGATATATGAACAACCAAAGAACTAATTGTTTATGAACAACATTCATTACTCATAGTGGAAATTTCATAGAATAAACTAGAGAGCATTCATACAAGAACATAGGTTCAAAGAGTTAGAATGATCTCATAGTTCATGGACACAAAGATGAAAATGAAATAGTACACATTCAACACATCCATGGCACGGCATTTGAAAAGTTCCACAAAGCTTTCTCCAACAAGAAACTTGTAATTTCTTTATGCAAAAGGAAATAGTTCTTCTTACATCAGACTCACAAATCTCAATGGGAAAAAGTCCCTTTTTCCCTCTAATTCTCCTATACTTATACTACAAGAAAAAATCTTGGGCTACCCCTCGGTAACCTTTGGGCTCCCCCAGCCATTTAATCTCACACATTTGTCCTATTGTGAGAGCTCATGATTCATACGAACGTTACATTTCATATTTATGATTTAAGAGCACTTTTATGAAAAGGGACCAGCTTGGTAACTGGTGAACTTTTCCAAGCCTGGGCCTCTGCTTCTAATTATTATGCTCACTAATCCATTGGTCCCTTGCTAGAACCTGTTGAGATTAGACCTAACTTTCTTCTTCTCTATCCTCATCTCTGCTTCTGCATTTTCTTTCTCTTTTTCCTTCTAGACACGTCTTCTCTACAGCAGCAATAACACTGTCATGAATAACCAGTCCTTAAATCACTTAGCAATTGACAAAGTAACACAAATTGTATCAATACATGCATTCTGTGAAATGAACTATAAACAAATCTAAAGTATGAAAAGATAAGACAAAGAGAATCCTGCAAGTTGGGCCTGAAAATCCTCTAAATCCACTGTCCGAACTAAAAACACAAGTCTGAAAAACAGACTTTTATCTCAGTCCAGGCCACATGTGGACCAATTAGGCATCCTCCGATGAAAACATGAAGAATGAAAAAGTAACCACCGTTTCTCAAAACCCCAAACCCCCAAACTGCGCTCTACATCTCAAAAACCTTGACTCAACCAGCGTCCATGGGAAACTTCACCATTCCATAAAATAGAGTGACAGCACAACAAACGGAGGGAGAACCCTACCGACAGTTGGAAGCAAAAAACACTAAGCATCGGAGGATCAGTTCAATGAGTAGCCACAACAAAGGGTGACGGACAAACTCTGGTCTCCACAATGTCGGTGAGAAAAAACATTAAGTGTCGCCGCAATCAAGCATCAGACCTCGGATCCACTACAGCATCGAATGGCTAGTTCGATGAGGAGCCATAACGGTAGAAGTCACATGGATTGAGGGTTCTGCGGCAATAGAAAATATCGGCGAAAAATCAGAACAAAACATCGGCAAACGAAACAACTATACGTCAGATAGTTAGTCTGCTGAGGAGCCACAACAACAAACGACATAAGGACTACGGCTTCCGATCAAAGTCATAAACCGTTCCGAGAGAGAAAAGCAACAATAACACAAAGTCAAAACCATGGCATCAACAAAGATAAGAGCTAACCATCGAAACATTAAGCGTTTAGCTTCCGCAACAGCGGCTACGTAGAGAACTACAGCCCCGATTCTTTGTTCAAATGACTTCTGACAGTGGAAAAGGAAATTATCAACAAACCAAAACTTCAAGTTCAAGTCAATCAAACTATAGTCATTCACCTTCGAAAAGCTTAAACAATTTATCTCAATTCAACAAAGTTCAACAATCCAAAACAAATCCATGCAAGATAAAATTAAAAGGAGGGTCCAAAATTTTTAGAAAATTTGGGAAAGAGTTGCAACTGCAACACACCCACACCACACACTCTTTCAAAAAAGGATAAAGAGATTCTTTGTCATGTTTTGTTCGCGTTAAAAGTTCCATATGGATATAGTTCAAACCCTAGAAATAATGTATCTATGAAATATCTCAAGCTTCATAGTATGAAAGCACATGATTTCCATGTTCTCATGCAACAAATCCTTCCAGTAACATTGCGCCATGTGCTACCAAAAGAAGTTCGAAACACTATTTGCAGGCTTTGCTTCATTTATAGGCAAATTTGTGCAAAAATGGTGGATCTAACAGATCTTGATAACTTACAAGATGATGTTGTGGAAAATTTGTGCTTACTCGAAAAAATATTCCCCCCCTTCATTCTTTGATATAATGATAGATTTGATTGTACACTTGGTGTGAGAGCTACGTTATTGTGGACCAGTTTCATATCGATGGATGTACCCTTTTGAAAGGTTAGTGAAATTTTATTAAGTGCAAATCCACATAAATTACAATATTTTATGTGCATTTAATAATAATACATTACTAGCAACTCTTTATTCATACTTTTGATTTCACTACAAATTGTGTGTTTTTTTCTAGGAACATGAAAGTTTTCAAAAGTTATGTGAAAAATAATAATAGGCCCAAAGGCTGCATAGATGAGAACTACACTGTGGAGGAATCCATAAAGTTTTGTGCTGGATATGTTGAAGGTATGGAATATATTGAAAGCATGCCTAGTAGAAATGAAGCTTGGGACGATGAAGAAGGAGAGGTTGGACAATATGGGAAGGTGTTGTAATCTCTCAAATCACATAGGGTTACCAGTAATACACATTAATAACATATATACATAACAAAGACAAGAGACAAGAACAAGTAAGCAGAATAATAGATTATATTATAGTGAAACGGTCCATACAATACAGAGAACTGAACCGAGTTCTCATATGGATCAACAGCCTAATATATATGAATTACAAACAGTTACAAATAACTACATGTCGATTCGGTGAACCGACATGACCTTATGTGGCCAACCTCACCTCTAATTAGTCGGCTGATCAACTTAGTCGGCTGATTGACTTAGTCAGCTATTGTTCAAGTCGGCTTACCAACTTGCTCCTCCAACATATGCCCCACAAACAAAACGTTTCTTCGTCCCGAAGAAACATGGAGGTACAAAAATTTTCTTTGCCTATCCTGAGGTGGTTATTTATGTGCTTGGTCTTCATGGGTTGTGAATTCTGATTGTTGGTCTTTTCTGCACACAGACTTCGACAATTGCTTCAGCTGTCACTGCCAGCTGATGTTGAAATGTTGTCCAATTTTGCAGTATTTTTTGGATGTCGATTGTTAATGTAGTCAGACTTGATAATATCGACATCTTTTATTGAATGGAGAATTCTACTATGTTCTTCATGTCGGGACCCATAAACTGGTCCTTTTCTTCCGCTGTCTCAAAAAGTTGTCTCATCTACGGGCAAATGATGTCTAATTTTTCTAGATTTGGAAATGCTTGTTGCACCCATTGGTGTGCTTGTCACTCATGCTTTTGCAACTTGGTGATTTCAAGCACTATTTGATTTTCAATTGTGCTCCTAAGTTCTACCTCTGTGCTTTTTCTCTTCTCTAGCGCTTGGATTTCTTGTCGGGTTTGTCATACTTGCTGATAGACTTTCCCATAATATGTAGGCCAATATCTCAGTACTTCTTTTGTAATAACTGACTCCTCCATGTGATCTCGTAGTACCTTGTATGCTTCTGCAAAAGCTATGTGTTGTTGTGTCAACAGTCGAACTATTTCTTCTTTTTTCTCCTCTTTGGTATCCTACCTTTGCGCTTGTAGCGCTGACACCACGCTCTCAAATAGCTGATCATCCTTTTCTAATAGCTTGTCGGTGTTGACCTCTATCGGACTTGGTATCACAGATTGTACCAAGTTTCTACATTTTTTAAGGAACTCGACTTGTTCTTTTTGGTTCTCGTCAAGCTCCCTACAACTGTTCTGGCTCCTTGTTTTTGCTTCGATTTCCAATGATTCCAAGAGTTGCCCTGATTCTCCATCCCTCAGTTTAGTTGGATCGACTACGGTGGTTGACCCAATTTGACTGATGTGGACCATTGTTGTTTGGATTTGATGGTCCTTCTTCTTTTTGTCTTTCTTTCTTTTGTGCTTCTGCTGCTCTACTTGCTTTGGCACCTGTGTACCTGTAACAATCAAAATTGGTTGTTGGCTAGGAGTAGTTGATGGTATTTCTGGTTGGGATGGTTGGATAACTGCTACAGCTGGTTGTGCATCTAGTTGGTTGGATTCAAAGGGTCTAGATGTGATTGCGGTTGGTGCTAATGGTTGTGGTGGAGGTGGTTCAGGTGCAGCTGGTTGGATTAGAGACTCTGGGTGGTGAAGCAGTGGTGATGGTGTTGGTGAATGGTCTGGTGTGATTGGATTAGTGGAGATATGGTCGGGTGAGGGGTCCTGGGTTTATGGAGGTGATTTTTCCTAGAGGTCAGAGAACAGTTCCTCGATTTCTCGACTTATTTCATCCATGTCCTCTCCTTCCTCATCTCCGGTCGGTTTATTGGTTGGTGGGTTGGGTTCGGGGTCGGTCGGAATGATAGATGTGGTCTAACTTCCGACAAATTTATCTTCTTTGTCGGGGTTTCTTTCAAATGTCGAACTCACAATTGAAAAAGTCCTCGGCCTCTAGAGTATTTGGCCAGGTTGGGGAATGGTTAGTCTAGAACCACCAGCTTCAAACAAAGGAGATTTGGTGTTGATATTTTGAACTGACATGAGTAACTCAGGCAATTTTTCAATGTATGCCTGGAGGTCTTTGTCGTGATCAAACTTCTCCTTCATGGCCTCCGACATAGCATTCTTGCATATGTCAAGTGGGCTTATGGAAGGTTGTTCTGGAATTAGCTCTTGTGTGATTTTGGTCGGAGACAGGGGTGGAGGTGTAGACACGAGATCCACAACATTTTCATATGTCGAAGTGTTTGTGATTTTTTCCCTCTTTGGTCGACCTTGTTGTTCCCCTGCTTCGACAAATATTTGGAACTGTATTTCCACCGGCACTATTTTTGTTGTGGCATCTTCTATAATGTCGCATGTCGTGGCTACCAGTTCTTCCTCGTCTTCTGAGGACTCTGGAATGATAATCTTGCACTTACCTTTCCCTTGCTCCTGTTCCTGTGTTTTCTTCTTTTTTCTTGAGGCTGCTATCTCCTTCGACAATTTGGTTATGTTTTCTTTGGTGACAGCATACTCTATATATTCAGTGTCTATTTCTCCTCCCCAATCTTCAGTCGAGACAATGCTTTCTTCAGCTGGATTGGTTACCAGTTGTTGTGTTTGTGTCTCTTCCCTTTGTGCTATCAGAGGTTTGATTATGATTTGTAATCGGCCAGTGCCTTCGACTGGCATCTCCTCTGACACAAATGTGCTGATGTATAGGTTGAGCTCATAATATTCCTCCTTCTCCTGGTCTGTCAGCAGCTCTTCTATCAAGAAATTTATTTCTTTTTCCCTTGCTGGTATCAACAGTTTTGAACTTGCCTGTCGAGCTAGCTCTCGAAAAATCTCTTCGACTATTGGGTAATAGTCGAGAGATCTCGCCTTTTTCTTGGCACCTTACATGTACCATACCGTGGTATGGTCGAGTTCCAACTGAATGTGGGAATTTTTGGGCAGACTTCGTCGGATGTTCTGGGTCACCCTCCATCTGGTCGTGTGGACTTTCAACTATTGGAACCAGTTTTCAAACAACACTTTTCCATTTTCAAGTTCTTTCAGTGTTCCATTATGGGAGAATGGTTTGAATCTCCACATATGAAATTTTTCCGGTTCTTGAAATTGATTATCCCCGACAGGGCACAAGGAGTACATTACTATCCATAACATTATGGATGGAAACCTGATAATTCCTCCTAACTCCTGACATTTTTTGCAGATTCCTTTGAGCATGTCGGTGACATACTCAGCCAATCTGTATATCTTTCCTATGTGGGAAATGGTATCCACTGCCTCCAAGATGTCTAGTTTGAGGTCGCTTCCTCGACCTATCAGTGTAAGTGCAGTGGCTATGATTTTGGCCACTATTTGTGGTGTCCAATTTTGTATTTGGCTAATCATTAGCCCTTTGGAGTTTTTTCCTGATGTTGATCCTGTTAGTTCTTCTACCAACCCTTCCTTGATTCCGACTGGTACTGGTTCACCTTGGTTTGATAACCCAGTCAATTTGGAAATTACTTCCGTAGAGATTTCAACTGGTCAGTCGAAGTAAAATCTACCGTTATGATACCGGCTTATGATAAATTTCACCGCTATTTCCTTCATGCCTCCAAAACTGGCCATGATCAGTGCATTGATGTAGTTTACGATGGTACTGTGGTTGATTTTCTCTATGGCTTGTGTAGGCCTTTTGTCGACATAATCCCACTCTTTAATCTCAGCCCATAGTTTCTCCCATGAGCTCTCCTGAACCTTGGCGTTCTTGATTAGTTTGAGTCTCCTCATAAATGGTGTCTCCGCGGTTTGTAGTTCTTTATCCTTGGCTGTAGCTCTGGTTTATTTAGGTGCCATCTTGTCGGTCTATTGGTCGATTTTGCTTCGGTATTCTTGGTTTTCAGTCGTTTGGTTGCTAAGTTTCTCTCTCTATTCGAAATGCTGTAAATGATCCTTTGGCGGTTCAGTATTTATAGTTGATGCATTTAACGTTTTTGCCGATGGGTTTATTAATGGCGGATGTGAAGGTCCAGCATGAACACTTGATTTTGCGTTAATGGTGATTTGATTTTGTCGTAGGTAGTCATGAAGGTGAGATGGGACTTCCGAGGTCATTGGTCGATGTCGATTATGTGAGCGGTTGATGGTGTTATGTTGATGGGCGTGATGTTGGTTGTCATAGTGGTGATTTCCTGTCATACTGTCTTATGTTTTTCGATCTTGTTTTAGTTTTTGGATTTTCAAATTTTTATAGCTTTTGTTTAGCCATTATGGTCGTTATATGTTTTTTTTTTTTAACTAGTTTAGTTTCTATATCGCTTTAGTCGGGCGCCATTAACAAGTTTACGAAATACTATGCCTTGTAATGTCCTTAGTCGAACTGATCCGTTGGCATGTATCTCTTCAACAACATAGGGTCCCATCCATTCTGTACGGAGCTTTTTGGGTTTTCCTTTTACCCGACTATTGTATAGTAAGGTAGGGTCTCCTACCGACAAGTTTTACTTTTGATGTTTCGGTCGTGCCATGCCTTCTGTTGTTGTTTTTGGATTTCCTGATGTTGTAACAAGATTAGTCGATGTTATTCAAGCTTACTTAGTTGCAATATTCGGTCCTTTCTTCCTTTCTCGACATCGACATGAAAAATTTCTGCGATAATAGGTGTCTGTTGTCGAAAGTGTAGAGGAAAAACTGCTTCCTGTCCATAAACTAGTTGAAACGGTGTTTGGTCGGTTGAACGCTTATATGTCATTCTGTATGCCCATAGTACTGTAGTTATCTTTTCATCCCAGTCATCTTTGTTGATGTTGCATATTTTTGTTAATCCTTTTGTTAATGTTTTGTTAAATGCTTCAATTGCTCCATTTGACTGAGGGTGGTAAGCTGTACTCTGTCGATGGTCGATTTGGAACTGGTCTATTAGTGTTTTAATAGTTTTATTGATGAAGTGTGTTCCCTGGTCACTGATTAGGGTCAATGGACATCCAAATATGGTAATGATATTCTCATAGATAAACTTAGTATCTATCTCGCTGGAACATGTGTCGACTGGTTCTGCCTCTACCCATTTGGTTACATATTCAATTGCAGTTATTATGTACCTTGCACCTGTTCTTTTTGTTGGTATAGGAAATGGTCCTATGAAGTCGATGGCCCAAATTTTGAATGTCAAACTTGGGTTTACTGAAATCAGGGGCATTTTTGTACTAGACAGGGGTCGACCCAGCCGTTGACATCTGTCACATTGGCTTACAAAAATTTTGCAATCTTTGTGAAGTGTCGGCCATCATAACCCTAATTGTTGGATTTTCTTTGCAGTTGTATCTGCTTGGAAATGTCCTCCTGCAGGTCCGTAATGTGCTTCATACATAATATTATTTCTTTCATGTTCCAGTACACACCTTCTGAGGATGTCATGTAAACCCATTTTATATAGGAATCCATTTATGAGACTGTATGGTGCAGCTTTCATGGCTAAGATTTGTTTCTTCTCCGTACTCATACCTTCTGGTGCTTGTCCATTTTCTAAAAACTGAGCTATTTCCTCTAACTCTGCCAGGACTGCTTCTATTCAAAATAAATGTGCATCCGATAAGTCGACTTCGACTCCTGTTGGTTCCTCCCCTGTGTCAATTCGGGATAAGTGGTCGGGACCAACATTTAGCTTACTTGGTCTGACAACGACTTCAAATTAAAATTCTTGGAATAGAAGTAACCATCGACAAATTCTTCCATGGTGTAGAGGCTTATTTGCGAGGTATTTTAGTGCTCGATGGTCAGTGTAAAAGATAAATGGATTAGTTAGTAGATAGTGTCGATATTTTTGTAGTGCAAAGACCATTCCTAATGCTTCTCTTTCGGTTGTGGAATAGTTTCTTTCAACTTTGTTTAGTTTACTGCTAATGTAGACTATAGGATACTCCATTCCATCATCTCCTGGCTGAGTTAGGATTGCTCCTATTGCTAGGCCTGATGCATCGATGTGAACATGGAATTTGATCGACCAGTTTGGAAACCTTATGATGGGTGCTTTGACTATCTTTATTTTTAGTTTTTAAAATGATATGTTGCACTCCTCTATCTATTTAAATTCTTGATCATCTCTTAGCAATTCTTCCAATGGGTATGTCATGTTTGAATAATGTCTTATGAATTTTCTATAGTACCATGTATGACCAAGTAGTCCCCTGACTTGTTTTGGATTTATTGGAGGTTTTAAGTTGAGGATGATTTTTATTTTTGCGAAGTCGACTTTAATACCTTCTTTGCAGACAATGTGTCCTAATAGTATTCCTATAGGAGTTAGAAATATGCACTTTTTAATGTTTAGTGATAGTCGGATCTGTCGACATCATTCCAGCATAAGTCTTAGCCATTTACAATGGTCCTTTAGTGTAGAGTATATTGTCCAATCATCGAAATATACTGCTATTGTTTTGTAAATATACTCCTGAAATGTTTTAACCACGATCCTTGAAAAGACTACAGGTGCATTTTTAAGTCCATAAGGCATAACCCTGTAAGCAAATGAGCCAAATTCACATACGAATGTTGTCTTTTTATGATCTTCATTGGTTATTGGTACTTGATTATAACCTAAGAATCCATATGTAAATGAGTAGCATTCATTTCCTACTACCTCATTTAATATTTCATCTACATAAGGAGTTGGAAATGGGTCTGTTAATGTAGCTTTATTGAGTTCTCTGAAGTCGACAAAGATCCTTAGCTTGGTTGGATCATGTTTCTTTGGTTGAACCACCATTGGAATTGCCCATTCTGATTGGTCAATAAGGTAAATGATTCCTGCTGCAAGCATGTTATCAATCTCTTTCTTGACTATCTCTTTGTATTTATGAGCTAGTTTATATGGTCTTTTCTTGACAGGTCGAACATCAGGTTTTATGTCGATCTTCATTTCGCCCGTTTCATGTACTAGACCTTTAATATCCTTATAGTCTCTGGCAAATACATCCTGGAATTCTTTCAGTAGGTTTGTGATCTCTGTTGTTTATGCTTCAGACCAGTAGTCTCCAATTTTTGCTATTTTTGTTCAATCATCATTTGATATGTCGAACTCTCTAGTTTTGAATTTAGCATCTAGCCATTCCAGTGCTTTAGCTTCATTGATTGGTTGACTTCCTTCCTTAAACTGTGAGAATGTGGCAGGGAAGTCTGCTGCAGTCATTCGGTCAGTATCCTCCTTGTCGGTTGTTTCAACTTTGAGTACTGTGCGAATAGGTTTGGTCTTTTTGACATGGTTTGATTTCCATCTAAGGCTTTTCCCTTTCGAATTTTCATTTTCCAACTATAGTCTTGTTGACCATGGTATTGTCTCGGTTTGTATATTGTTACACTTTATTGTCGATCGGTTGTCTCTTAGGGTTTTTTTTCTGTCGATTGTACAAATGATTTGATTTGTTTTGCAGTTTTGACCAAATTCTCATTTTGGGGATCAAAGTTGAAGTCTTTGATAAAATTTTCATTGAGTTCCTGCCATAGGAATGTTTCACCCCAAGCTTCTTCCATCTTGTACCATTTGTTTGGTAAGTCAGCAAGTGTTGGTGGAAATAAGTGTGGCCATGTACGTTCATCTTTATATCCAAGTTTTCTCCATTCTTTTTCACATATATTTATATGGTTTTTTGGATCCTGTTCTTGGGTAAATATAGGTATCTGAGCTTGGTTAGTTAACTTCTTTCCTCCAAATCTTTCTACAAAATAAGTCGAAGCTGTTTTCCATGTCTGCAATCTTGACTGATGGGTATCCCACCATCTAGCAGCTTGTCCTGTAAAAGTTTCTACTAAACTTTGTAGTCCGCCATGTTCACCGATGTTCCTAGATACTTGCTCTACATGCATAACTGGTGATTCTCTTTCTTTATACCTTGGGATTTTTGTGGTATTTATATTTGTTGGTTGCAAGGTAGGATATTCCCTAATTTTCTTCTCAAATATTTTTGGGATGCTGGACACCACAAAGCATTGTCTGACCGGTTTCTTCTGTACTTTTTGAATGGTCCAGCATCCTCTTGCTTTTGTTTCATATTTTTCAACCTCCCAATCATATAGTTCTGCATCTGAATTGTATCCTAGTGCGTCTTGGTTTCCTAAGTAAAGTTCACCATATGTATTAGGTTCTGTGTAATATTCATTATTCTGTATCTGATATAGTTGTCGGATGTCAACTTCTTCATTAATTGGTTCTGTCGAAGGTTCTCCTTGGGATGGATGAATAGGTACTATGACTTTTTGTCCATTCCCCTTTAATTTTATTCTTTCTTTGTCCAAGGATATCGAGGCTTTCATTTTTCTCCCCTAAGGTCGACCTACTAATGATGGGAAGGAGCTGGATCCTTCCTTAGGGTCAATAATTTTGAAGTCGACTTTGGTCGATATTCCTTTTATCGTTGTGTCGACATTTTTCCAGACTCCAATAGGTTCAATTAGGCCTTGGTCGACTAGTTTCAAGTATATGCCTGATTCGTATAATCGAAATCTGCCTAACTGTTCCCATGTGTCTCGAGTCATAATATTTACCTGTGATCCAAAATCGAGTACAACTTGTTGGACATGGTAACCTTCAATTTCCAGGTCGACAAGTGGGTCAGCATCACTTTTATATTTTTGGTTTAAGATGCAGATATTCTTTGTTTCTTTTTCAGTGTTTTTGTTGTATTTTATTTTATACAATAAGTTGATGAATTGCGATATTGTTTTATCTTTTTGTACCAAATGTATTAGCTCTTTTACTGTGTCTTATTGATTATCATCTTCTTCTTCCTGTCGAGCAAATTCTCTAAATATATTTTTTGCATATTTATATATTTGTTTTTCTTTAACTGGGTCAAGATAAACATTTTTTTCTTTTATATTGCTTATCTGGGGGTTATCATTCCTAGTTTTCATCCCTTGTCGGATTATGATATGTAAATTATTTGTATTGATAATATCATGTTTTTGCACACACGACAAGACATTAACATTTTTATTTTTATTTATATTCTCAAGCATAGTAGGGAAATCCTCTAATGAGTGATCCCCTACTCCACAACTAGTACAGAATTTTAGGTCAGTCCTGTCCTTGTATGGACAGTCTGCATATCGGTGTCCCTCCTTGTAACATGTGAAAAATTGGATGGGCCGACGTGGTCGGTTGTCTCAATTCCCAAAGAATCGACCTCGACTTCCATAGCCTCCACGTCGATTGTTAAACCGGTGTTTGTACCAACGACCTTCGTACCTTTGATTGTTTTGGTCGTCTTTTGCATTGTTTTGTTGCTCATTGTTCTATGCAACTGCGTTAGTATGATATACTGCCTAATAATTTTGTCAATTCTTTAGATTTAGGTGGCAGTCGAAGGTGTTATGATTTTTAGTTTCACAGATTGCACACCATGATGCTTTGCCATTATTCATGTTGAATGGGCAATATTTTGTGGTATTCTCTCCATACTCCTGGTAGATGTCACGAAAACATTTTGTTTTCACAAATCGAACATCTTGTCGACAGTTGTCCTTTGAATGTTCGGTCGTCGAACACTTCGTGCACCAAATATCCTGACTCTTAAGGTTTAGCTCTTTTATAGATTTATGCATGATCTCAATTTGTTCCTCCAGTTTGTGATCCATGGAATATGCTGGAATGCCTTCATCCATTTCTACTTATAGATCTTTTATCAACGCATCTTCATAAGTTTTGAATGTCTCCAGACTGATGTGTCGATGAATTTTCTGTGACAAACCTGAAGGAAACCACTGGATTAATAGTTGCTAATCAATGACATAATCCAACTGGCTTAGAAGGTCTTTCCAGCATTTGTCGTAGTCGCGGACAGTTTCTCCTAGCTTTTGTGATGTTGTCTTTAATTTCTTTGCTGCCAGATGTTTTGCATTTGGAGTTTTAAAGAACAATATAAATTGTGCTTTGACTTCGGCTTTAGTTGCTCAGGAAGTTCTCTCAAAAAAGGTCATATACCATGTTAATGCCATTTTCCTCAAGGCACCAGCAAAATGCGCCATCTGTCTGTCTTCATCTGTAACTTGTTTTGCCTCCCAAGTTGACTCACATATGAACCAATGTCATCTGGGGTCCTCGTCGCCCTCATATAGAGGGATGTGCGCTGACCCGTGACCCATGTCAGAGTCACTATCACTCTCTTCTTTAGGAGGTGGCGATGGTGGGGGTGGTGGTGGGGATAGTGGGGTATTTTGTTTATTCTTCTTTGTATAACTATTGTCTACAGAAATCTCGTTTCCTTCGATCGTATTAGTTGTTGTTTCTTCTCCGACAAGCAGTCAGTTGGGGTCGAATTCTCCTGTCTATGTCCAACTGCAATTATTTGTCTGTAGCTCCAAATTTTCTGTATCTTCCAAAGCTGTATTTTGCAGGGGGGTGCTCCTTCGTGTGTTGGGAAAAGTAAGTGGATACTTCGGTTGGAGGGTAATGCTTGAAGCGTGACCCGATTTCCTTCTTTTGGTCTACAGATAATTAGATAATTATCATCATTTCTCTCGTCATCTAGTCGGCTCCAAATACCAAAGTCACCAGCTCCTAGTCTAAGGTCCTCTTCAACAATGGTTTGTATCCTGGTACTCAAATTCATTGGAGATAGAGGTCTTACCTCCTAGAGAATTTCTAATTGGAGAGCTTCTCACTGCTCTATCCAGAAATATTCTTCCATAGGGGACGCTTCTTCTTCCACGCCGCCTTCATGTCGATCATGACCCGACTCTGGCGGATTTCTCTCTTGGTCTATCACCCTAGTGCTCATTCCTCTTTGTAGCGGTGTGGCTCTTTCTCTTCTCTCTTCCCTTCTTTGCAACCTCTTCTCCCTCTCTATTTTCTGAAAGTTCGTCGTACCTTTATGTGACACTATCCTTTCAATTTCCCTTTTAGGTCGAATTTTCATTGCTGGTGAATGGTATCTCTTTAGTCGACTAGAATGCTCTCCACTTTACCCTAACATACGACCAGCTACCCCCCCATTTCCTACCCGACACTTTAGAAAGCCCGGATAGTTTTGTTCACTTTCTTAGGAAGTATTCCCACTCCCTTTCGGCAATGAATTTCTCCCACTTCTTTTGTTTCTCTACCCAGTTAGTATTTTGTGGTGGTTCGCGTAGTAATGGATGAGGTTCAATGATATGTCCCACTCCTTTCTCGATCAGGAATTTGAACAGCAAGGTCAGTAAGGAACATAAGAATTGCTCGGTGAGGTCTGTGTAGAATTTCTTCTTGATGGTTTCCACCGAATTTATTTCCTCTACGGCTTGCTCCTCGCAGAATTCGTTGGCGATCTTTTCGAACCACTCTGATAGGTTTGTTCTTCCCCCTTGAATCAGTCTTTCTAGCAGCTGTTGGTCTTTAATCGCTTCTGGATTTTTCATCCAGGAGTTTCTTCAAAAGTTGGGGCACTGATTCTACAAACTTCTCATGAGTCTCAGTAAAGAACCTTTCTTTCGCTTGAGCAGTCGTTAATATGTTTCTTCATGAGTAATTTTGCAAGTAGTTTGTTATTTTACGCTCCCACCAGTCCTTAATCTCTTGTTCTGATATCATCTACTTCTATACATCTCAGATATGTACTACCAGCAACAGAACCAATTTTGTAATCTCTCAGATCACATAGGGTTACCAATAATACACATTAATAATAGATATACATAACAAAGACAAGAGACAAGAACAAGTAAGAAGAATAACAGATTATACTATAGTGAAAGGGTCCATACAATACAAAGAACTGAACCAAGTTCTCATCTGGCTCAACAGCCTAATATATATGAATTATAAACAGTTACAAATAACTACTTGTCGGTTTGGTGAACCGACATGACCTTATGTGGCCGACCTAACCTCTAATTAGTCGGCTGACCGACTTAGTCGGCTGATTGACTAAGTCGGCTATCATTCAAGTCGGCTATTGTTCAAGTCAACTTACTGACTTGCTCCTCCAACAGAAGGCCATATCTAGTGGAACTTCTATTGATTTAGATAAAACTAGTTTGTTACAAGCCCACAGATGGATCTTGCACAACATAGATGAAATTCAACCTTGCATAGAGTAAGTAATAAGCACATCCTTATGAAATCATTTTTTATTATAATATATTATAATATATCATAATATTTTCATAAATTGTTTATTGACATTACTTGAAAATAAGATGCACTTAATAGAAATTGCCAATAGTAACATCCAAGCCCAAAAAGATGAAGTCTTACTACAAAATCTCCACAATCAATAATTTAGTGATTGGTTAAGAAAACAGGTAATGATATGTTCTTCATATTAGATTTAATTGAAATTTATTGATCAAGACTATTATGATGTATGAAGGTGAGATTCTTTTAATATATTTTGAAATTCAATGGTTTTCTAATGACATTTAAAAATTTACAGGTGGAAGGAAAAGAAAATATTTATGATACCCATAAATGGTTGGCACATGGCCCAAGGACATATGCAACTAAGTATGATTCCTACTTAATCAATGGGTGTAGATTTCATGTTAAAAGCATAGAAAATGTCAGGGCCACCAAAAATAGTGGTGTGTGCATAGATGCACAAACATTAATGAGATCAAGTGCAAAGGATAAAAACCATATACATCAAACGACAACATATTATGGAGTGATTCAAGAAATAATGTTATTGGACTACTATTTGGTGTAGTATCCATTGTTCAAATGTGATTGGATAGATGTACACAAGAAGAATGGAATGAAAGTTGACAAAATTGGCTTCACCATGGTGAATCTCAAGAGATGATTGAGTAAGGATAGAGTGTAAGATGATCCATTTATTCTAGCATCACAAGCAAAATGAGTATTTTATGTACAAGATCCGAAAGAGAATGACTGGTGTGTATTTTTAACATGCCCTCTGAAGGGACCAAGAAATTGTAATAGATATGAATTGGAGTATGCAAATTTATCAAGTGTTGCATATTTTCAAGGGACGAAACGCAAAGAGGATGAAGCTATAGGTGATGGTGGCATGGTTATGTTCAACAATATTGTGAAGGAACATGGTTGGATGTTGTTCAGTAAGTAGCATGCATGATTTATTTATCATTTCTCATTTAAGTTGTATCTGTGAAAATTTATATCTTAGATTATTACTTGGATTTACCTTTCATGCATATATTTTTTGTTCTACTATTGTTTATGCATGGATCTTATCTGTTTTATTCTATTATGTAACTTTCATTTATTTTTACAGTAGATATATTGGGTGTGGGGAATTAAGAGTGATGTAAGGGGGGGGGGGTGGGGAGGTTCCATATGAGCTTCAACCTTCACGTGGTTGGCCCTGTTTAGTAGAGAATAAGATATTCTTAAAACCAAGAGAAGCTCATTTAGGTATTTTAATTTTGTTTTTTTAGAATTTCATATATGTTATGCCTTTTTTTACATATATATCAATCTCTTATATGAACATACCATTTTGTCATGATATATGCAGGTATTCACAATGGAAAGGAATATAATGACAATTTGTATCATTCTCTAATGCATATTTGTAAGTTATCACCATAACGAATTTGTCAATTAGATATCTTGTTGTTGTTTCATTGAATATAACGTGTTGGTTTCTTCATTTTAAGTACAGTTGTAGTTGTCTATTTTATGAATTGATTTTATTACACATTTATTGAAGGAAAAAAGTTGATTGCGAGATAGTTATTGACCACGGGCATGTAATGTAATAAAAACAATATTGAAATTATTTAATTACAACATATTTATTACAACCATAAGTATACCTAATTGATGGTGTAACAACCAATTTGTGTGAAATATTTGTGTAAAGCATAGAGGACTCCAAGATAATCTCATGTTATTGGCATCAGAGCCGAACTTTGAGGTATAAATCCTTATTATCAATACAATTTCAACATTCGTTGGGAGTATCACCTATAGGTTTCCTTTTAGGCATTGGGAGTATCACCTATAGGTCTCCCGAAGCTTCCCTGACCACTATTAAAGGATTTTACATAGTGTAGTCAGCAATCCCATTGACTAATTTTTAGTTGTTTGTGGCCACTGGTGGTAAATTCCTTTTATTTTAAGATATTAATATCAAACTATATATGAATTGTATCCATCCTTTTTGGTGAAAGGTGAGAAATTGAAACACTTGTAGAATATTTCAAAATTTCTCCAATATTTTTTTTTGTAAATAAAAGGATTGTATTACTGCATAGTCACTTAATTACATTCCGAATAACAGATCCAGAAACCACCTACCCAGTTCTGACAAGCTTTACATTTGTCCCAAAATAGAACCACCCATCCCGAAATAAAACAACCAGATTGTTCATGGCGTGCCCCATCCCGATTACATACATAAGCTACCCATAAAAAAATCACTATAGGAACCACTAACAGATGATTGAACAAGACATAACAAAAAATCCATATTGTTCATGGTGTACCCCATCCCGATTACATATATAAGCTGCCTATAAATCCTATCACTACTCAAACCACTAACAGTAAACTGAACAATAAATAACAAGAGCATAAACACAGGGGCCTCAAACCTGACCTTGGGTGGAAACTCCCTGAGAGGAGTGTTTGGTCTGCTTCATCTTCCTGGAGGGCTCCCTAGCAGTCATGTCGGCCTCCTCCATATTCACATGTGAATTCCTCCCAATCCATCGAGAAATTTCAAAATCCATCCTATTCGAGGTAAATCACCCTATTTGGGAAGTGGGTTTCGAACAGTTTCACTGGAATATTCACGTATTTCTCATAAATTGAGCCCGAAATATGCTTCATGGCTTAATGATGTTAGTGCCGGATTGAGTGTTAGCATGGGTACTGAAAATGCAGAATTTTGGGTTTGATTGCCAACGCACAAATGATTTAGTGTCTTCCTTAGGTTGCACCATCTGTATTCAGTCATGTCCATAACAAATATAATGTAAATACATTTTACTGTAACATAAATGAAATTCTTGTTAAGAAAACATATTGTAGCGAAGTATATTTATTTGACGATTTTCATATTAGAAATTCGATATGTGTGTCTTTCATTTTGTTTTAAAATGTATTTAGATAATTTCAATTTATGTTATATTTGTGGGTGTTATGCAATCATTTCCAATATACTAACCATCAAATACTATCAAGTGGATTCAACAATAAGAGTGAATAAATGATGTTGTGGTGACGAGTGTAAAGGCCACAATTTCTTAATTATGAACTTAATTCTCTTATGCTAGGAGCCATATTAATTTAAATATTTTGAATGTATGCCTAGGCTTTTTAAATGATGATTCACATGAAAAACCCAATGACGATAGGAGCCAAACTAGCTATTGAAACAAGTGTTGGATGCCAAAAGAAAATATAGGGTTACGTCTTATTTATACAAAAAGAATGTAGATGGCCACAATCCTTAGGTCATATGTACGATAATCTTCTAAATAAAAAATTGCTGGTGTGAGGACCAAATTAGCATTGTAAAAATCATATTTAATACATTAAAAATAATGAATTAGGCATATTTTACTTTTACTGATTTTAGTTATTAAATTAAAGTAAAAGAGACTCTTTAATATATTAAATTGTGGTGAAACATGATGCCAAGATAGTGTAAAATAATCGAGAAAGGAGCAATTTTAGGGGCCCATCAAGGGTCAAATACTGGGAACGAGAACCAAATAGAATCAAGCCACACTCGCACTACTATGAATAGCCACCCCCAATTATATATCAAGACTCCTAGACCTCTCCTACCTACACTCTTAGGCATTCCAACGGTAGGTGATGCAATAGAGGAAGGGAAGGATGAGACATTTGGGGCATATTTGTAGGAGTATAGGGCTTTAGATGATCATTTCCATTATTCTATGTCTTTTGCATACTTTTGCAACATTAAAAGCAGGAACAATCCAAGGGATTTCTACTAGGGGGGCCACACTCAAAATTTTGAGTTATAGTTGGGAAGTTAACTCTTCCTTCTTTTGATGGATCAACACGATGTACAAATGGAGAATGGGTGCAGAAGTTGAATACTTACTTCCATCTCAATACGATGAAAAAATTAGAATCCATTAAGCTCAGCACCTTACACTTGGATGGGGAATCCCATGAGTGGTGGTACCATGGGATGGTGACTCTGTGCCATGCTAGCATTACATC
Source organism: Pseudotsuga menziesii (assembly GCA_001517045.1). Lineage (NCBI taxonomy): Eukaryota > Viridiplantae > Streptophyta > Pinopsida > Pinales > Pinaceae > Pseudotsuga > Pseudotsuga menziesii. The sequence continues at coordinate 193,212 of LPNX010476696.1, read as the reverse complement.
TTATTTTGTATTTACAAAAAGGATCATAAAGTTCTTTGACAAGAAAGATCTAGAAATACACTTTAGGGAGTTATCCAAGATAAAGTAAATAGGTCTTCCAAATGCATTAATATTAGAGTTTTAGAAGATCACAGTGATGATGACTAATATATCTGAGGCTTGGTTGGTTATGTTATTTACTAAGGCTCTATTCAAGCCACTATGTGGTTGCGTAAAGGCTTACAAGTTGATCACTCTATAGGATGCAATCAGTAGGACCCATGACCTACAAGATTCTGTTTCCTAAGAACAAGCCTCCACCAAAGCCCACAACCCCCCCAAAAAACAAGGAAAATATATCCCTCAAAAGGAATGGTTGGGTAAGAACAATTTGGGCAAGGAGACAACGTGATTTTGAGGAGAAAAAACTTATATTTCAGCTGTAAAGAGCCATGGTAACTAGGCCACCGATGTTTGGGTAAAGGGAAAGTACACCTTATAGAGATGCATTCAGACAGTAGTGAGCAAGACAAGTTGGAGCATACATAGGATGAAGAGCTACCTAGTTTATATTTGGAACCTTTGGGGGATATTGCTACCCTAACAGGAGTCCCCACATTTTTTACCCTCAGGATTAAGGGAACAGTACAGGGGAAATGTGTGTTCTTTCTAATACATGGGGGAGAAACACATAATTTCATTGATGCATCATGGATAGCGAAGAGAGGAATACCCACCGAGGAATTTGAGGGATTTACTATAGTCATGGCTGGAAATCATAGAATGAGGTGAACACAAAGAATACCATAGTTTCAGCTGCAACTCATAAACTACATAGTGGTTGATGAATTTAGGTTATGGATGTGCCATACATGAATTTATTGTTGGGGGTGCATGACTATATTAGCTTGGGAAACATTCTACAAACCACCAAACCTTGGAAATGGAATTCCGCGCACTAGATGGGAGAAGGGTAGTCCTAAGGGGCATACCCAATGAGGCTTCCATGTTAGCTACAACAAAAGGAATGAAAACCATATTTAGGCAAAGGAAAGAGGCTCATGTGGAAAAATGGCCAACCCCAATCCAAAATTAGTTAAGGAGGGGCTAGTGGTATGGAAATATTCTCCAGTAGACCTCCAAGAAAAGATCTTGTACATACCATAGGGCTTGGAAGGGGAGTTAAAACAAGGGAGAACAACCCTCATAGGTACCCAAGGAAGCATATGGAAGGGACCTAGGCCATTAGTGAGAGGAAATGGAAATTTAAGGGAAATAAAGACATCCTAGCAGAGAAATAGAGTGGTTCATGAAAAATCATAGGTGGGAAAAGGCACAGATTGTACAGTATCTTGGTTTGTGATTGCTTGAGGAGAAGCAATTTCGAGCGGGGATGACTATAATGCCCAATTTTTATTAACCAACGTAAGTCACTCCACTAGCCTAACTAACTCCCGCAACCTAGAGTGGGAAATAAAAAGGGGAGTCAAATCATGCCTAAGGTCACCTATGGTGTTAAAGTTTAATTAAAAAGGGTGATGCTAATTTACTAGGCAAAAAGGGAACATGAGAAGAAAATCACTTAAAAATTATAAAGTAAACACTTTCATAAAGTAACTTTATTAAATTAAAAATGGAAAAGGTGAAAAGGTGGAAAGATGGTCAAAGATGATATAAAAGGGTAAAAGTGAGGACATTTCCTCATTCATGTATACTTTCACTTAGCGGAAAAAATACTCTTATAGAGCATCAGCTCAAGAGCTAGATATTTTGGAAACCCTTGGAGAATTCCATATTCGATGGTGAAAGTTCCACCCTAATGGATTTGGTGGGGAAATATCACTTAGATGTCACCATTGTTATCACCATGAATCAGTGTCGTGGAAAAATGTCAATTTTTCATTACATATCTTTGAAGGCGGAGTGAGATTCAAAGGCTTTTGGAAAGAGGGTGCATATGTGGTTTTGGTTAGTGGCTAAGAGAGAGGGTGCACTTTTATTTCTTCTGCTACACATGAAGAGGGAACACTCCAATGGTGAGTCTCCATAAGCTAAGGTGAAGGACCATGTTAACATCCACAGATTTCCCATTATCTACTTCCTTTCTTGCATATTCATGCATGCATATGAAACATATGTAAATCCTTGTGGGTTGTGGAGATTGTGATCTACATGGTATAGTGAGGGAGCACCAGTGGTAGAGGACATATTAGTTCATAGTTTTGTTTTTCTCTTATTGTACCATCAGGAGGATGGCATCCCAAAATAGTGTTGAAAATACCAACAAGAAGATAAACTTGGATTGTGATTGTTCAGTGGAGGGCACATTCCAATAGTGTGTATACACAAGTTGGTCATATATTGACTATAAGAAGTGATTGTTTATTTCATTTTTTCTCCATTGATTCTAACCAATCAACATCATCCAAATCGTGTGGGAGAAAGGGGTGTAACTAATGTTATATCAGTTTCAAGGAAATCTCCTATTTATTAGCCAACTGTTATTTACTCAAATATGTTATTGGTTACAATATTGAAATCTCGAGTCTTTATACAATCCAATCATCTACAACCATTGTATGTCATTCAATAAATAAAGGTACTCATTGATATTGCATTGGATTGAAGATACTCCTTTGGTACTGAGTTTCCTATGTTCTTACTTCAAAATCATTGTTGTATGGGTTTTTAATAAGCAATCATCTACAAGACAATTCATTAATAAATATGGTGTGCATTTTCTATAGGACCGTATGATACAAATCTGAGTTATAATTTTCATATTAACTTTTGAATATGATAAACATCTCATTGTTATGTTGAAAGTGTACATAAATATAAACACCAACTCTTACACTAATTCCAGTCAAGAGAAAACAGTCCCTACATTACTTATAAATACACAGTATTGCATATTTCCTACTTATGAAGTGTTTGACAAAAATAGTTCAACCATATTTCACCAATGGTTAGTCCAAAATCAGTTCCATACCAATCTTCATCAAGTGTTCAATGAAATTCATAAGCCTGAGTATTTTAGCAGTCAACAAGAAAAAATGGTACTTTCTGACGTGGGTTATCAGATTGTACATTCTTTCCACTAATGGAAACATATCAAAATATCATGATCCACACTTATCATAATCCTTGTAAATTCATTCAAATGTGGGGAAAGTTACAAAATGACCGCCATAAGAAGTGTTCCACATACCTACAATAGTTCCACCTAAACATTAAGTACAAGAAGAGAAACACAAATCGAGTTGTAGATTTCTTCAGTTGACCTATGATTATTGTGTTGATTACTGTGCTCAACTCATGCAGACAGAATACCTCCAGGTGGACCCAATTGTAAAACAATGACCCTAATGTTGTTGTTATATCTCAAGCATTGTACGTAGGAATATTGGTCCCAAACTTCCATCCCTGGGATGAAATTTTATGCCATATTGGAAACCTCTATGCTCCTTTAGAAGAGCATGAGAAATTTACTTAGGAGGCACACTACAATCGAGTGGCAAGGAATTTCGGTGCAGATACTATAATGGAGGTATTGAAAAATCACTTCTATTGGTCGAAGCTTCGATAAGATGTTGGAAAGTACATCAAATCATGCACCACCTATGCCATCACCAAACCTACCATCAAGAAGCAAGGGTTGTACACTCGATTTTCTACCCCAATGAGACCTTGGAAATTTATCTCCATGGACTACATGTTTAGTTTTTTCAAACAATCATGGAAATTATTGTGTATTTTTTGTTGTGGACCAGTTATCTATGAGGGAAATTTTAAACCCTTGTAAGAATAACGTCATAGCAAAGGCCATTGCTAAGATTTGATTTAAGACTTGTGTTCGGGTTCACTTTGGCCTCCCACAAACCTTTATTTCATATCAAGATAGTAGATTCCTTAGTACTTTATAGTCCATCCTGTGTTCAATGATGGACACCAAGATAACTAAATAAACTTCGGTCCACCCCAAAATTGATGGATAAATAGGGGTGGTCAACATAATGATTGTGCATATCCTAAGAATATACAAATCCAAACATCCATGCACTTGACATGAGATCCTTCCTTATGTTTATCATAGATAAAAGAAATCCATTCATGGCTCTATTGGCCACATCCCCTTTATGGTTTTCTTTGGGTTCTAACCATTAGCGGAAATTGACGTAGCGTTGCCCATTGTTTCTACACAGGATGAATCTCTCCCTTCTCAAACTGAGGTTGATTGGGAATCCAAATTCGTTGACTGGATCCATCGCATCCAACAACACTTTCATGATATTTTGTATAAATCCAATGATAATTATAAGCATCACCACGATCAACATTGGGTTCCAAAGAATTTTTAGGTGGGAGATAAGGTATGGTTGCATTTGCAAAAAGAGTGCCTCATAGGGACCCATTGATATCTCCACCCACTCTGATATGGGCCTTACACAATCATGAAGGTTGTGGGTGATAATGATTTTGAATTTAGTATAACCCATTTCCTTATCTTGCACCCTGTATTCAATGTGGAGCTATTGAAACCATATTTTCCACCTCTCTTGGACACCTCATAGGAAGCTGAGCACTTGACCCCTATGTAACTCAATACCAACTATATTGAGCAGGAAACAGCTAATCAGATCATGTACACTAGAGATCAAGGGCATGCACCAACAAAACATCCAACTATATCAAGTCATCAAAGTACAGTAGCTTCTTCACCATGGAAAGTGGCTCATTAGGAGTTGGATTCAACCAAAGTTTCCTCATTTGATAGAGGCCTCGACACAAAGGGGACCATTTATCCCGAATGGAGGAGGGTTGATCTAGGTGGACATTGGTGGCCACTCACTTGTTCCATGGAGTTACAATAGTTCTCCTTCTTCTTGGAAATTTTTTGCATTTTTTTGGGTACTAAATTTCCAGGGCCATTTTGAGGCCCTAAATAAAGTTTTTTGTGTAATTGGCGGGCCAAACGTTTTCATGCCATGCCCTAGCCCTAGTAAAAACTTGTAATCCTCAACTATTTATTTCCAATGAGCTATCATACACCCTAAATGAAGATCGTATTAAAATGTTGTGCCCCGAGGAAGTTGGTGTATCAATTAGTTACCCCAGGACACACAAATCCCTTTGGTGCTTCATCTCATAGGGATAGTTTTTTGGATGTTTATGTTTTTTTCCTCTTTATTCTTATGATAAAATTCCATTTTCGGTCCCTTTGTAATCAACTCCAACAAATGAGTGTAGCCAACACAGCTCTCTTCAAAGATAAGCTACCACCACTCGAGCTAGTTTGTATTTATTTGTAATTTATAGTGTTTTTTCATTCCATTCATTAATAGAATTTGGGTTTTACTATGTTACTGATCTCTTTGCAAAATATTTGCACATGCATTTCCATTTTATATTGATTCCTTCATTTCATTCTCTAAATATTCCATATCATCTCTCCTGTAAGATTCCCAACACTCCTCTTTCAAATGTGTCATCCTCCTAAGGAAGAAACCAAACTCTCCATGTGTGCACTCCAAGAAGAATACACTATGTCACATAGGTTTCCAACTTCACAAGGAAATGTTCCATATAAGCATCAAGTCAAAGCATAACAATCCATCAGTAATTTATCTCTAATGTATATGTCCATCATGATACAATCAAGGTTAATTAACACACCATGCACCCTACATCATAGTAAGAATGATTCTCGTGTTATCCTAGACTCAACCCTCTCCTCCGAGATTCCTAACACTTATTTTACAAGTGGTTTTTCCTCCCAAGTAAGAAACCAAATTATCTATGTGTGCACTCCATGAAGAAGACACTAAACCACATAAGTTTTGAACCTCCTAAGAAAATGTGTCGCATAAGCATAAGTCAAGGCATGAAAACCTATGAGTAAGCTATCTCCAACATGTATGTCCATAACAATACAACTAAGGGAATTCAACACACCATGCACCCCACATCACATCAAGTAAAATACCCAAGCATGGTGTAAACACTTTCATAGTAACCCCAAAATTGAACACTCCCTCTTTACAAGGCATGCGTTCTCACAAAAAAACAATCTACTCTCTCCTTAAATAAACCTACCTAACATCTACAACTCTAAACTTGTTGTAGTCTTGAAATCAATCACTAGCCTCTAGAAAGGAATTGTGACACAAACATTGTTCTCCTCCATCAAGAATGACACTTCACCTCCTCAAAACCACTAGAAGGAATATAAATGGAGGTAGCAAATAAATGAATCCATGAAGATGGGTAACACTTTTTGGCCAAAAGTGATGGTGAACATTCGATTTTTTACTCTGCTATTAAATTGAATCTCTCAAAACTCATATATCTTTGTGAATTTCAACATGCAACAAAATAACAAATTGTAGGGAATTATGTTGTCCTTCCACCTATGTTTAAAAAAAAATTACATTTAATGATATTCTTGTTCTTGTAAATTTTGTAAAAAGTTAACAAGTGGCTTGTGTGCACATAAACTAAAAAGTTTTGAAAAATAATATGAACATAATATACACAAAATGCACTGGGGCACAATATTTTTTTTAAATCTATTTTGGAAAATTATATTTCTATTTTTATTTTTTGAAGCTAACCATTGAAAATTTTAATCGCATTTTGTACACATGTATGTGCACATAATTTTTTTTTACTGATTACAAAGATCGAAAAACAAAAAATAACCCTTTAATGACAACACATTGATGTGGGGCATATATATTTTTTGAAATATTTTGCTTGTGTACTTTTTATGTTGATTCAAAATTGTGGACATGGTTTTTAAGTGTAAGGTTGAAAAGAAAATAAAAAAGAATTATCATATGAACTCAAAAACCTATGAATTATATACCATTGGAGAGAAGATTCATTGATGAATCCATCAGTATGAATTTCGCCACCTAAGTTGCATCCTAGGATAGGATTTACGCCTGAAAAAGATGCCAGTAAAGTTAAATTTTCATAAATGGGGGCTAAAAGTGTGTGTTTTAAGCCCTCAATTGAGTTTGAAAACCCCCAATTGAGATTTTACACGCTTTTTGTAAAATAACTAGATCAAGGGTTTAAGTGTGGTTAGATAAAAGATCAATCAAGCTACTTGAGAGTGTTTTAAAACTTCGATTAAAATAAAAATTCTGGTGTCGAAATTCATTTTTGAAGATAATTACTCAAAAAAGCAAAACCACCCTATCCATGTCCCTTTCTCTAACTTCTTTAGGAAAAGTGTGTCACCCCATTCCTTGATCTAGGGTTTCTCCCTGCTCTATTGTCGAATCCTTGAGAAATGGCCAATTATTAACTATTTTGCTTCACTTATAAATTAATAAATTTGTTAAAATTTATTATAATTAAAACCTTCATGAAATAAATATTGTCCAATTAAATTAAAATTAAAGATATAATTATAAGATAATCAAATTTAGTAAAACATAATTTCAACAAGAATAATGATACTTGTAAGTTCTAGAAAATACCTTGAAGAGAAATCATGTAAAGACAACAAGACCACCCCTTCCTCTAGATTGTATACATGTAGATATGGGTAGAAGAGTAAATGGAGTTATAGATGTGACCAAAACCATGTCAAATAGGAATAAGGGTCCTTCGGTTTTTGGTCCTTCATCACAAGTAAAAATTATGAGTCAAAAAACCCTTCTTTTTTCGATGATTTCAGTCACATATGTAAACACCAATTATTCATTTATTATATCTGTAACTACTCTCTACTAATCTTGGTCAAGATTCTATGCAACAAACACAGTGAAATAAACCACAATTTGTTGTTTTTAATAGTTATAATTGTTTTAGGCACTAAATCAAGATTTTAAAAAAGCTCGATTGAGCACGCTCTAAATGCCTCGATTGAGAGTTTTAAAATAGCTCAACCAAGGGATTAATTGAGTTCACAATCAATCATTTTATAAATTGATTGAGGGCTTGTAGAAATATCAATCGAAGACATTTTGCAACATTCATGAACTCTCCACTTTCCAAATAGTGTTACCCATTTTCATGGGAACACCTAAATGCAATATGGTTATCATATATCCTAGGAGTTATCCTTTCCTTCACTAAAGACATGAGCACTGCTATAGGATCTTCTTCATCCTACAATGTCCAAGTAAGCCATCATGGCTGTTGAAAGTATTCAATTAACTGAGAGGGGGGGGGGGATGAATCAATTAATTTTTGTGCTTAAACAATCTTATACAATTTTAAAAACTTGTATCCTTGAAGTTTTATGATAGTCAATATGTTATGAGGAATTATACATTCATTCTTTATTAGCAGAAACTATGTTGCAACATATTTAACATGTAAATCAAACCATCATCATTCAATCACACAAAATACACAGAGACACAGATTTCACGAGGAAACCCATAAAGGGAAAAACCTCTTCTTCTTAGGATGTCAAGAAAACTTCAACTTCTGTACATCTTATCTTTCTTTGAGATCCTACTAAAATGAGGCTACAACCTATGAATTACAATCACCAACTTGTAAATAGCACCAACTCTCAAAGTTCTTCAGCACCCACTGAATATTGAGGAAAACAATCCTCCCTGGAAGCACCCTAACACCCTATTTTTATATAATTACTTTGAATCAATACAATACAATGATACTGATATAACGATACTTACTACTTCATCTATGTTCTGTTCTTCTACTCTGCTTTCATTCTGCTATACTCGGCATTTGTCTCCATTCTTCTTCTGTTTTCTTTATCTCTGCTTCTCATTTGTTCTGCCTCTACTACCCATTCTTTATTTCATTCATTGTCTAGTCTTTTGTCTGTGCATACTTATTCTCTTCTCTTCACTCTATCTCTTCTTCAGACCATTCTTCTTTACTTACCAAGTTCAATATCTACACTGAACGGCTAACCCTACATAGTTTGCTTCAGCTCACCTTTATACATGTACACCTCAACTGCTTCAACTTCCGAATGTTTCATATTCCTGATAAAGAATCAGTTATCATTCAATGACTTCCTATGACCTTTAGATTATACACATAACATTTTTTGACATTTTCATGATTTACGCCTTTAAGAGCTTCACAAACTTCGTTTTCCAGCTGTCGTAGTGGCCATGAACTAGAGAAGTCAACTTTCATAGCATTCATGAACAAAAGAAGCCATCCGCCTGTCATTGCAAATCGAAAGTCAGGAACCAATCTTCATGCAAAATATCAACACTATCAACCTACACATCTTGATTTGGGGGAATCAACATCAACCGTTGATCTATAATATGTCTTCATCGCAACCATCCAAACTTGAAAACTTTAACATTCTGCTAATTCTTTCACTTATGATCGAGCGAGAATATTCAAAACATGGAATTCACCTTGTCCATCGATCAACCCGATGTCTTATCGTAACCGTCGATCTCTGTAGCCTCTACCACTTTCCACGAATTGAAATATTGACTTTTTCCACGCTAGTTCAGTATGTAGAATTATCCACGACTATAGATCTATCTTCACTCCTTTCTCAACCACCCGATCTTTCCATAAATTAACATATTCCGCAATTTAAAAAAGTTTCTTCATCCAGGCATGTTCAACCCGCAGAATGTTTTAGCGCCGTAGATCTTGCCTTGTGTCGATCTCAGCCCTTCAAAGTTGCACTATTTAACGGACTCAGCAAATACAAAAACTTAATTCTACCTTGCATCTCCGATCTACGTAATTTCTTTCTACCATTGATATTCATCATCTTAAATTTGAATGCCATCAATGACAACCATAAAACCTCTGTGTCAGTCGATCCAACAATCTCCCCCTTTGGCATTGATGGCAACCCAAAACTTCTGGAACACCTTCTTCTGATTTGTCAACTGCTACCTTGCATCTCCGATCCATGAAATTTATTTCCACCATTGATCTTCATCATCTTAAATCTAAATGCCATCAATAACAACCAAAAAACCTATGTGTCAGTCTAGCCAACAATCTCCCCCTTGGGCATTGATGGCAACCCAAAACTTTTGGAACACCTTTTTCTGATTTTTCAACCGATATTTTCCAATTAAATGAACTTCTCCCCCTTTGACATCAATGTCAAAAAAAATACTGTGAACAAAACAGCTCCCCCTATCATGATAGACTCAAATACTCGTCACTTCAAACTTCTATTAGATGTTCAATAAACACAAGCTCCCCTTATCAAAGTGAGGATATCAGTTGGAATCGGGTATGACACCCAATTTCTGGAGGAAATATTCAAACTGAGTCTTTGATAACGGTTTAGTAAATATATCAGCTGTCTGTTCCTTAGAAAGAATGAAATTCAATTGAACTACTCTGTTTGTGACTTTCTCTCTTACAAAATGATACTTGATAGGAATGTGCCTAGTCTTGGAATGCAAGACAAGGTTCTTAGACACACTAATGGCACTAGTGTTGTCACAATGAATGGGGATGGGTTCAGTATATTTCACCTCCAAATTTGCAAGAGTCTAAATCATCCATAGCACTTATGTACAGCAGGTGGCAGCAACAATGTATTCAGCTTCAGTAGTAGACAAGGATATTGAACCTTGATTTTTACTCATCCATGCTACTAATGAATCACCTAATAATAATGCACCTCCACTTGTGCTCTTTCTCTCATCCAAACAATTTTCCTAGTTAGCATCTGAATATGCAATGAACTGAAAATTTTGATTTCTAGGATACCAGAGACCATAAGTCATTGTGCCTTTCAGATATTTGAAAATTCTCTTAACAACGACCAAGTGACTTTGTTTGGGCACAGACTGGAATCTTCCTACCATTCCAACAGCATGCATAATATCAGGACGAGATGCAATGATGTACAGAAGACTGCCTATCATTGAACCATATGTTCTTTGATCAAAATCGGGTGAAATATCATCTTTGCTAAGCTTGCAGTCAACAATCATACGGGTACTAAAGGTGAAGAATCCTCCATCTGAAATTCTTCAACATTTCCTTTAGATACTTCTTTTGGGAGATAAACAGACCTTCAAAACTCTGAGTGATTTGAATATCAAGAAAATATGATAGTTCTCCAATCATGGACATTTCAAACTCAGATTGCGTGGCATTAGAAAACCATTGAACAGAAGAATCAATAGTACATCCAAAAATAATATCATCAACATATTTTGATTTCTAGGATACCAAAGACCATAAGTCATTGTTCCTTTCAGATATTTGAAAATTCTCTTCACAGCGACCAAGTGACTTTGTTTAGGAGCAGACTGGAATCTTCCTACCATTCCAACAGCATGCATAATATGAGGACGAGATGTAGTGATGTACAGAAGACTGCCTATCATTGAACCATATGTTCTTTGATCAACATCGGGTGAAATATCATCTTTTCTAAGCTTGCAGCCAACAATCATAGGGGTATTGAAGGTGAAGAATCCTCCATCTGAAATTTCTTCAACATTTCCTTTAGATACTTCTTTTGGGAGATAAATAGACCTTCAAAACTCTGAGTGATTTGAATACCAAGAAAATATGACAGTTCTCCAATCATGGACATTTCAAACTCAGATTGCATGGCATTAGAAAACCATTGAACAGAATAATCATTAGTACATCCAAAAATAATATCATCAACATATTTTGATTTCTAGAATACCAGAGACCATAAGTCATTGTGCCTTTCAGATATTTGAAAATTCCCTTCACACCGACCAAGTGACTTTGTTTAGGAGCAGACTGGTATCTTCCTACCATTCCAATAGCATGCATAATATCAGGATGAGATGCAGTGATGTACAGAAGACTGCCTATCATTGAACCATATGTTCTTTGATCAACATCGGGTGAAATATCATCTTTGCTAAGCTTGCAACCAACAATCATAGGGGTACTAAAGGTGAAGAATCCTCCATCTGAAATTTCTTCAACATTTCCTTTAGATACTTCTTTTGGGAGATAAACAAACCTTCAAAACTCTGAGTGCTTTGAATACCAAGAAAATATGGCAGTTCTCCAATCATGGACATTTCAAACTCAGATTGCATGGCATTAGAAAACCATTGAACAGAAGAATCATTAGTACATCCAAAAATAATATCATCAACATAAACCAAAACAACTAATAAGTCATCACCTTCTGTTTTGATGTACAAATTACTATAAACAATGCCTTTCTTGAATCCTTTTTCTTGTAAATATTTGTCTAATCTATAATACCAGGCTCTAGGTGCTTGTTTCAATCCATATAGAGCCTTCTTTAGTTTGCAGACATAATCAGGATTGTCTGTTAGTGAGAATCCTTCAGGTTGTTCCATATAAACTTCTTCTTCTAGATCTCCATTAAGAAATGCTGACTTGACATCTATCTGATAAATTTTGAACTTCTTGTGATAGGAATAAGCAAAAAACATTCTAATAGCTTCCATTCTTACCACAGATGAAAAGGTTTCATCAAAATATTGTCCTTCAATCTGAGCATACCCTTTACATACCAATCTAGCTTTATTCCTCACAATTTGTCCTTGTTCATTCATTTTATTCTTAAACACCCATTTGGAACCAATCACATTCTTGTCTGTTGGTCTAGGAACAAGTTCCCAAGTATTATTCTTTTCCATCTAATCAAGCTCTTCATTCATGGCTTTGATCCAATCTTCATCTTCACTGGCTTCATAAAAATTATTGGGTTCTATTATAGATAAAAAAGCAAAGTGAGATTGTTTTGAATCCTTGAGTAACTTTCTTCTTGTCTGTACACCTTCATTCTTGTTACCAATAATCTGACTTCTAGGATGATTTTTTCGAATAATTCTTGAAGAGGGTTTTATTGATTGTTGTTGTGAATATGTACCTTCATTATCTGACTTAGAGTCTTCCTTTTCTGATTCTTGGACCTATTCTTCTTCCTCTTCAGTTGTATCCTCTGTATTTGATTCAACACTGCTTATCTCAATGTCTTTGACATGCATACCCTCATCAATTTTAATGTCAATGGTTTCAACCATTTTATGTAACCTCTTATTATAGCATCTGTATCCTTTACTGTTTGTAGCATACCCCAAAAAGATACCTTCATCGGCCCTATCATCATATTTTCCAAGATGTTCATCATTGTTTTGATATAACATTTACTTCCAAAGACTTTAAAGTGCTTGATTGAAGCAGGTCTCCCAAACCACAACTCATACGGAGTTTTATCATTGTTTGGCCTTAAGTGGGCTTTGTTAAGAATATGAACAGATGTGTGAATTTCCTCTACCCAGAATTTCTGAGAAATATTTCTTTCATTCATCATTGACCTTGCCATCTGTTGAACTGATCTATTCTGTCTCTCAACTACTCCATTTTGATGTGGAGTCCCTAAAATTGTATATTCTCTTTTGATTCATTGTTAATGATAGAATCCTTAGAATTCCTTTGAACAGAACTCTCCTCCTCTATCAGATCTTACTGCTTTTAATCCTTTTCCTGTTTGATTCGCAGTCAGAGCCTTAAACACTTTGAATTTTTCAAATGCTTCAAAGTTTTCTTTCAGGAAAGCAACCCATGTTAGTCTAGAATAACCATCAATAACTAGCATAAAATAGTTTTCTTTTCCCGTGCCTTCCTTTCTTGATGGTCCACATAAATCCACATGCACTAATTAAAGAGGTTTATCTGATGATGTGAAGCTCTTGGATTTAAACTTAGTTCGATTCAGTTTCCCATTTGACAAGGTTTACATACATATTCATATGGTTTTGATATCTTAGGAAAATCTTTTACTGCTCCATTGTTTCTAAGCTTTATTAAATGATCAAAATTCAAATGTCCAAGTCTTCTATGCCATAGCCAACTCTCATCATACTTGCTTAGATGACACTCTTCCTTATCTTCTTTCAAAACATAGACATTGTTTTCTGTTCTTATACCTTTGGCAACCAATTGTCCTGAAGACACAGATTTTATTTTTCACTCTTTAGAGGTGAAAACAACTTCACATGCTCTATCACATACCTGACTGACACTAAGAAGATTATGCTTCAAGCTATCTACAAACAATACATCTTGAGCTTTTCCTTTACTATTCAGACTTACCAACCCTTTTCCTCTGATTTTCCCTAGAGCATCATTTCCAAAAGTTACTTCTCCTGATTTGTGTTCGCTCAGAGATAGAAATTTACTTTTATCCCCAGTCATGTGTTTGGAACATCCACTGTCAATATACCAGGGGTCATTTTGTCTTTGAGCAGAAAGCAATAACCCACACTAGTTGTTTTCTTTCTTCTTCCATACTTTTGCCTTTATAACTAAATAATCTACTCTTGAATCTCATTCATATTTCTTTAAATAGCATTCTATGTCTTTTTGTCCAAAATTATGACAAATATAACATTCTGGCATGTTGTACAACAGCTCAAAAGAATTGATATTTCTAGCATGAGCTCTTCTTTTGGTTGGACATGGAATAGAATGATGCTCTTGTTGGCTCATTGACTGTTTCATTTTATGTTGCAGCATTTGGTTATTGCTAAACATTCTTCGTTGTATGTTTCTAAAGTTAAAAACAAAATTTACAACTGTATGACCAAAGTCAAAACAACAATAACAGTAACCATTGAAAAAAATTGGGTACCTGAATTGTGGTTGTTTTCTTGAAATAGATTTCCTTGTCATTCTGTTATTTACCTCTTCTTCATGCTTTCTTGACTACAGAGCACTATTATCTGTTCCTGTAGATATATCATCTTTACCACTCATTAGTTTAACTTCACTGTTGTTTTTATTCACTTCAGCTTTGATGAAATTTGTTGACTTTGTGTACTCTAGCTGATTGTTGTTTTGAAAGTTAATCACCTTAGTTGTTTCCTTGTTTTCTGATTGACTGCTACGTGTACCTTCTTCATAACCTATACCAGACTTGTTCAAAGGAGATCTTTGCTTACTCAAGATGTTATTTAGTTCTTCTAAAACTTTAATACTTGACAAGTTTTGATGATAGAGAGATTGAAATTTATCCAATTCTTTTCTAAATTTCACTACTTCTTCCTCCAATGCTTCACATCTCATCTCTTTCTATGATAATTGTTCTTTTAGAACATTGTTATTTTCTTTGCTTCTTCTAGCTATACCTTTAACAAGATACAATCTGTACTCGGTCCTTTAACATTCCTTTCATACTGCATTAGCAATTGTTTTTGTTTTCTCTTCTTTAGTATGAGTCTATCAATTTCTTCCAATGCAATAATAAACTCACCTTCTATATCAACTATAGCATCTTCATCGTTCATATCACTTCCAGCATATTCATCTTCAAGATCTTCTATGGCCATAAGCATAAAATCATTCAATTTATCTTCACAAGATGACTCATTGTCCGTAACTTCTGAGGGATCAACATCATTTGCACACAAACTTTTCTTTTTGTAGTTATTGTTTTTATTGTATCTCTTAAATGTGTGCTTCTCTTCATCAACAGAATTCTGATATTTTTCCTTATAAGGGAATTTAGATGCAAAGTTCCCCACCTTACCACAGTTGAAACATTTAAAAGGAAACTTCCCTTTATATTTTTCTGATCCATTTTTCAGTCTTCTTACAAATTTTGCCTCAAACTCTTCCTTTTCAAAATCTGCATGTTTTTCTGCTTTAAAAGAAGCTTCTCTAATGGTATATTTATATTTACTGATCCTCATTTCATAGAAAGTTAAAGTTCCTAGAAGTTGGTCAATAGATAAGGTTTTCAGATCATGCATTTCTTCTATTGCAGATACTTTTGGATTGAACTTTTCAGGTAGAGATCTCAAAATATTTTGAACAAGAGGAGCTTCCCGAATCTTATCACCAAGACCCTTCATGGAATTCACAAGTTCTTCAACTCTTAAGAAATATTTACTAACAGTCTCATCCTCATTCATCTTTAGTTGTTCAAATTTCAATCTGTAAGTTTGAATTTTGGCATCTTTTACTTTTTCATTTCCTTCATAGCTACTAATGAGTTTATCCCACATTTATTTTGCAGATTCAAAATGGATTACCTTTACAAACTCATCTTTTGAAATCCCACTCAATATAGCATTCATTGCATTTGCATTAAAACTAAAGTCTAGCTTATCATCTTTGGAAGCTAGTACAATAGGTTTCATATATCCAGTTTCTACCACTTCCTAAACATCAGCACCTAAGGACATTAGGTATGTTCTCATTCTAACTTTCCAAAAATAAAAATTTGTTCCATCAAACAGAGGAGCTTTATTGGTTGAACCATCATGACTTGTCATGTTTAAGCTTATCAGATCTTCCTTAGACTAAAGGAACTGGCTATGATACCAATTGTTGAAAGTATTCAATTAACTGAGAGGGGGGTGTGAATCAGTGAATTTATATGCTTAAACAATCTTATACAATTTCAAAAACTTTTATCCTTGAAGTTTTATGATAGTCAATATGTTAAGAGGAATTCTATATTCATTATTTATTATCAGAAACTCTATTGCAGTAGATTTAACATGTAAAGCAAACCATCATCATTCAATCACACAAAATACATAGAGACACAGATTTCATGAGGAAACCCATAAAGGGAAAAACCTCTTCTTCTTAGGATGTCAGGAAAGATTCAACTTCTGTACATATTCTCTTTCTTTGAGCTCCTACTCAAATGAGGCTACAACCTCTGAATTACAAGCACCGACTTGTAAAGAGCACCAACTCTCAAAATTCTTTAGCACCCACTGAATCTTGAGGACAACAATCCTCCCTAGCACCACCCTACCACCCTATTTTGCTAGAATTACTTTGAATCAATACAATAAAATGATACTGATATAACGATGCTTACCACTTCATCTTTGTTATGTTCTTCTGCTCTGCTTTCATTCTACTATACTCGGCATTTGTCTTCATTCTTCTTCAGTTTTTCTTTATCTCTGCTTCTCATTTGTTCTACCTCTGCTACCCATTCTTTGTTTCATTCGTTGTCTGGTATTTTCTCTGTGCATACTTAGTCTCTACTCTTCACTCTATCTCTTCTTCAAATCATTCTTCTTTACTTACCGAGTTCACTATCTCCACTGAACGACTAACCCTACACAGTTCACTTCAACTCACCTTTATACACGTACACCTCTACTGCTTCAGCTTCCCAACCATTCGTATTCTTGATCAATAATAAGTTATCATTCTATAACTTCCTGTGACCGTTAGATTATACACATAACATTTTTTGACATTTTCATGATTTACGCCTTTAAGCGCTTCACAAAATTCCTTTGCCATCCGTCGTAGTGGCCATGAACTAGAGAAGTCAACCGCCATAGCGGTCATGAACAAAAGAAGACATCTGCTCGTCATTGCGGCTCAGATGTCAGGAACCAATCTTCATACAAAAGCTCAACACTATCAACCTGCACAGCTTGATTTGGGGGAATCAACATCAACCGTTGATCTATAATATGTCATCATCGGAACCGTCCAAACTTGAAAAACTTAACATTCCGCTAATTCTTTCACTTCTGATCGAGCGAGCATCTTCAGAACGTGGAATTCACCTTGTCCATCGATCAACCCGATCTCTTGTCGTAATCGTCGATCTCTGTAGCCTCTACCACTTTCCATGAATTGAAATCCTGACTTTTTCCGCTCTAGTTCAATCCGTGGAATTATCCATGATCGTAGATCTATCTCCGCTCCTTTCTCAACCACTCGATCTTTCCATCAATTAACATATTCCGCGATTTGAAAAAGTTTCTTCATCCAGGCATGTTCAACCTGCGAAATGTTTCAGCGTCGTGGATCTTGCCTTGTGTCAATCTCAGCCCTTCTAAGTTGCACTTTTTAATGGACTCTGCAAATACAATAACTTAATTCTACCTTGCATCTCTAATCCACATAATTTCTTTCCACCATTGATATTCATCATCTTAAATCTGAATGCCATCAATGACAACTAGAAAACCTCTGTGTCAATCTAGCCAACAATCTCTCCCTTTTGCATTGATGGCAACCCAAAACTTTTGGAACACCTTCTTCTGATTTGTCAACCACTACCTTGCATCTCTGATCTGCGGAATTTATTTCGACGATTGATCTTCATCATCTTTAATTTGAATGCCATCAATGACAACCAGAAAACCTCTATGTCAGTCTAGCCAACAATCTCCCCAACAATAATTGAAGTAGAGGAGAAGGACAAAAACTTCCTTGAGATATCCTCACCCACATATGGATCAAATTCTTCTCTATCCCCTTAATCGACTTATAGAACAACAATCTCCACATTCCCTTCAACCTCTGAAGGAGATACTTGTGATCTAGAGGACTACACATCTTAATCAAACTTCACCTCTTGTCTCACAAAATTCATTTTTTTTGTTGGAATGTAAATCCTATAATCTGTAGAAGTATAATTGTATCCAACAAAACAAAATACTATCATCACATCTCAAACCTCTAAAGAACATTAACAACTTATGAATATAAAGGAATATAACCTTTGATCATTGACCACTTCTCAAACTCCAACGTCTTTCATATCAATTTAATGGGACAAAATATTTAGAGACCACCATCATGAGCTAGTAAGGAACCCATACAAAGATGATCACATCTTCGTACAAGACCAAGAGAAGTGGATCAAATTATCAAATTGATAAAGATAAAAATGCAGAAATTGCATCCATCTTGAACAAACAGGCTCATAATCTAAACTGTAACCCACACAGGGCCTCCAACAAATTGTGAACATGGATGTCTCATCCACACACCTCAAAACCCCTAGCAACTAAAGCAAATCCCTCAATAGGGCCGCCTCCCTCTTTTTGAGAGAATCCTCTCGCAAATAGAGCAAGAATCTCATCAAGATCAACCCCCCACCCCGAGAGAATACAACAACCCTATCTTGGTAATCTTCAATACTCCCAACATCTACAATATTGGAATCAATCATTCATTCCATAATAGTTTTTGAATCTCTCTCCATGGCATTCCCCCATACATGCTCTACATATTCCTTCTCAAAACTAGAAGGCTCGCCCAACTTCCTATTGGTATGTGCAAGTGCCACAAGGCCAACAAGAAACAAGGATACCATTTCACACACCTTTAGCCAAAGTCTTCAAACTTGCTTTACTATAATCACCAATAATGCATGTTTTCCCTTTAAATGCAACTCTATACTAAAATTCTATCATACAAGAAACTAAAATAAGTTTTTTCTTCAAACCAAGAATGGAAAAAACATATTTCAACATATTTCAACCTAAGAAACAGACTTAATGGAATCCAGAAGGAAATGGAGCAGAATCCTTTCACAAGATATGTAGCATCATCACCTAATTCCACTCCCATTCCTCACTCTTTCTCCTAAATATTGTTAAAGAGTTTCTTATTATGTCATACGTCTCGATGCTCCATTGTCCACATGCCATCCAACACTTGACACTATGTTAGAAGATAATCAAGATTCGATGAAGATAGTAGTCTCAAGATAGGATGATAACACATCCACTCTAGCTATAGTACGTGTTTCAACCTGTTTCTACTTGGGATTCCACTTCTTCTCTGAACATTGGATAGCATAATGTCCCAACTAGTGGCACCTGAACATTTCACCTTTCTCAAATCCTTCTTACCCTGGCTTGATTATTCCTTCTTACCCTTTTGTATTGTTTCGTGCTTTTGTTCCTCATCTTCCCAATAAGGGATATCTATCCTAGTTCCTTTTGCTTCGTTGAAAAGGACTCCAACTTTATCTCTTCCCACACAAGATTATCCAAAAATTTCTCATAATTAGGTAGCTTTTCATGAGCATAAATACTTTAAAAGGTTTCCAACATGAAGCAAGTCCATTCAGGGAGACATAACCAAATTCTTATCCTCTACTTTTGTCCATATGACATCCAATTGATTTCTCAAATATGTGATCTTTTCCAAATAGCTCGCCAATGTTTATGTGTTACCCATGTGAATGGTTGAAATCTTGTTCCTCAAGAGAATATGTTAAGAGACATTGAAACTATGATATAAACCAACCAAAGCTCATAGATCAACATACCAATCATCTTCTCTACAATGTCAGTGATCAAGGGATTCCTCACTAAATAAAGAACAATTATATTTTCCTTGGCCTCTTTGTTAAAATGAGTAACCAACAATTTTGGATCAGTAGGTGTAGCAGTGCAGCAATATCTTTCTCAACATGCTCCCAAATCTCAAGCTCTTCCAAAATCATTTGCAGCCTACACTTTCAAGGTATGAAATTGGAAGCACCTTCCAATCTATCACACTTTCTAAGAATAAGGGTAGTCATCCTACATATCTATAGCACACCTCAAAGAAAAATCAACAACAAATAAAGTAGAACAACCCTTCTAGGATCTAAGCACTTACACCCATCACACTAGGGTTTCACATCCAATCAACTTGGTACTACGTCAAGCACATATCCTATGTATGGAATAACTGAAATATCCAACTCCCTATGCACCAAGAAATAAATTTCAATCAAAACATATCTACTACCATATGGAAATTTTGAATCCTTTATAATAAATCAAAATACAAAAATTTCACATCAAATCGAAGTTTCTTAGATTTATTCCATGTGAACTTTCAACCTTAGTGCTAAATTTGGAATATTAAATTACAATAACAACTACTCGCCTTGTCTTCAACCCAAGTCACAAGGCAATGCAAGGAAATAAATATCAATCAAGCATACTTCAATGCCAACAATATTACAACTCTTAGGGCATACTTCCCAAGCAAATTATATATTTGAAAATGACTTACTAAATATACCCGTTTAGATTTTACATGTTTGTTAAATTACTTAACAAAATCTACTCATTGTTATGTCAAATTAACATGCATAACCAACACTAGAAACTACTTAATCATTAAGATAGCATAATCTAAAATTTATATCTACAAGTGCACAGTTTGAATAGTAGGAATACTTCATGTGTGTGTGTGTGTGTGTGTGTGTGTAAGATGAAGTACATGTACATAGAAAGAACTTAATACAAACGTGTACAATTCATGCTCTTGAAACCCTAGCTAGGGAAACCATAAAAAAACTTTATCCACCAACTCCTCCTAGTGAGGAACCACTTCCAACAAACGTTAGTTGATTCAACAAAGGTCCATAATAATCTAGCATACACACTAGAAAGTCCACCTTGGAGCCTACACTTGGATCACACAACTGTACAAGATAGGCACTATATCTTCTCCACGTCAAACACTCCAAGTAGTAGTAGGGTTTCAATTTTCCACAAACACTAGTATTCTCCCATAAGAACTACAATAATATGTTCTCCTTTACTCTTCTAAGGTTTTTCCCAAACCCTAGTCTTCTTTTTCTTCTTAGAGAAAACCCTAACCCTAGTCTTTTGCTTGAACATCCTCAAGGCCCATAACATTTATTAAGAAAAAGAGAGCAAATACTATGAAGAAGAGTACAATGAAAGAGACAAGTGTGTCACTAAATGAATGAATGAAAATACTTTCTTCTCTCTATATTTCTATGAAAGGTGAGAAGGAAAACAATAAAATGGCAAACCTTTTTCACACAAACAACTAAACTAAACAAAAGAAAGGCTATCATGTAAAGTGCTCTAACTCTAACCGACGCATGTTAAGCTCCAAGGCATGCTCAAACAAGCAAGGGTCCTAAGGTGAGCACTCTACGAGATGTGTCCAACGCTCCTCCAAATGCCTCCAGTTCTTCAACTCTCCCTCTTAAGTCATGTATACCTCCGAGTCCACCACATTTACGTGACCAACTCTCAACCCAAGCATTATCAAGTCAACTAAATCCCTCCATAGTAGAAACCATGTGTCCCCATGATATGCTATCTAAGACCCAATACCATCCTCCAAGATTCCCAATGATCCTCGTTCAAGTGGGTAATTCCCCCAAATAAGAAAGCAAACTCTCCATGTGTACTCAAAAAAGAAGTCACTAAGCCACAAAGGTATCCAAATTCCTAAGGGAGTGTGCTACCTAAACATCAAATCAAGGCATAACAATCCATGAGTAAGCTATCTCCACTGTGTATGTCCGTCATGGCACAACCAAGGGTAGTCAACACACCATGCACCCCACATCATATGAAGCACGATCCACAAGCATGGTGTAAACGCTTTTGAAGTAACCCCAAAAGTTACAACCCAATTCACCCTAAATAATGGTAGGGAAACAACAATTAAAAGGGCTAATGCCAACAATACCAAGGGTTCAATCAATGAGAAAAAGTGCAATGCATAGGAAAAACATATAAATATTTAAGACTAAGAACCTGCACGTGTTAACATAATTTACAATAAAACTATAATTATATATATTATTTTAGTAAAACATAAAGGGTTAGATCCAAATATGAAAAGGAAGGGTTATATTATGCATTGGAAAACAAGGCATAAGACAATATCTTATTAAGATAAAAATTCTTATCCTTTTCTTTTAAGGAAACTCTGTATATATATATGGTGATAAACCTATATAGTGCATTTATACACAGAGACTTCCAACATTAGAATCACCTTATCAATCATCTAATCATTATTAAAACATATTTTTAAAAATCTTTTGGAGCACAAATATTGTCACACAAAGCTTGGATGGATCTTGTGAGTGCAAAACTTGCCCTATAAAATAAACAACTTTAATTTCACTGGGAAGATGGAGTCATTTGTGTTCCTGGGCCAAAATGGAATCAAGCAATTTAGGCAGTGATTCACACATTTAACTTACGTCAAGTTAAAACTAATTATTAAAATTCAAGAAATATAGGAAGACTCCTCAATCATGCTTTTGATCAATCACATACAAAAAAATGGAAAGTTGCTTGGAAGTCTAGCTATTATGAAGACTTTCCTACTTGTTGGAAGTAGATTGCACACATTAGAGGTTGAAGAAAATCACTAACAATTTGATGTTACAAGTGTACAAAACAAACATAGAGAGAATATGATTCACATGAGACATGGAATTTGGCTTTTCTTCCATCAAGAAAAATATATTAACCTTACATTTATGATGAAAATGAATCTAGGCTTATATGCAAGTTGTTATAGCAGTTCCTTCCTCTCCTATTAATGTCTATATAGATATATGTAAATTCCCCTTATTTGTGGCTCGCACTTTCTAATAATAGAAGCTAAAAATGCAATATAGTCAAATCCATGATACACTATAACCCCCATGTCACTAAGCACATCATAGAAGTTGAAACACAAGTTTACATGCTTACAAAACCTCTAGGAGATGTAGTTGCATTCTTTAGATGAGTCCTAAAGCATAGAACTTGAAAACCCTTGATGTTTTTTTTCAACAAGATAGAGGCAATAGGAGGAAAAAGGATCAATTTTATTGAACAACTGATTTTTTTTCGACCAACATAGATCCATCTTAAACTCAAATCGATTAAGCACCGAGAGGGATTTAATTTCTTAAGGTGTAATGTGTAAAAAATTAAAATAAAATTGTACACCTCAAGAAGTTGGATTGCTCTCGTTAATAGATACAAGTTTAAGATGGCTCTATGTTGGTTTTATTCTTCATTTATTTTATGAGCCTAGATGAATATGTTTAATTCTTTTTATTTCTGATTAGTTATGAACCAACATGAAGTTTTTTAAATATTTTATTTTTTATTTTTGGGAATGTTACATTATTTAACATAACGTAACGATATCTCCTCAATATTGGGCTACAAGCACCTCTCCACTCTCAATGAAATAATGAAGTCTCAAAAGATGATATACTCTAACCAATGCTTACTATTAGTTTCACCGTGAATGTTTTTTCGAGACTAAGTTCAACCATAATATTTTATTAGCAAATGAATATAAGATAACATTAACTCAAATGTTTAAAAATTAACATTGAAATAAAAGTGAGCACTTTGTGAAGAGGGTTTAATATTATGATAAACCTACATACACAATGTACACCAAGTATTGACAAGCATGGAGACACTTCAGTATAAAATAACAATATAAGATGTGATCCAAAAAGACAAGAAGGGTATGAAACACTTAAAAGAGGAAATAACAACACAATTGATCATCCTTTGTAAGGAAAGAACTAAGGTTTTGGATCCATTGATGCAATTTATGAAAGTTTAACAAAGTAGGGGTCTTCAAGTAAACATTATAAAATTATAAAAGTATAGTTTTACAAATTGCCCTTAGGAAACCACTTGATTTTCCCAGCAACACTTTAGAATATAGTGTTTATACAACTCGAAGATGCCAAGTATACACAGGAAGATAAATTTGGAGTAATATATGCAACTTTTCAAGAAAAAATGTACAAGAAAATGCGGAAGCACCCCACAATCATGGGGATTTATATTATTGTCTTTCAAAAGTTTCCTATCTCAAGCCACATGGCCATTCACTATCATTATAAAAAATGTAAGTTGGCCTACCATCCCAAACTATAATGCTGTTATTCTATACTTAAAAATCGATATTTTCCATAATTAATCATCATTCTACCATGAAATCAACTTCTTCCCTATTCTTGAAGAATGTGCTTTTCTCTTGAGATGTGTTTTTTAAGATTTAAGATGTCTTTAATCACTTGAAATACAAAAGATGTTCATCACACCAAAAGAAGTGATTAGCTATTACAACCAAGAATTGAAGAGATCTCCATGTTTATGTTTGTGTTGGTGTTTTTCTTATCCATCTTGATGATTTATATATCTAGGGTTAAAATGGATCTATATTAATGTTTAATAAAAACTTATTTATTTGTACTCATCATTTTTTTATAGTTATAGCATTACAATGAAACATTCTAACAATGTACTCATTTTATTTGATGGGTTGAAAAAATAAAATAGACCATATTTGATAGGAAAAATGCCTAATGATGAACATTCGGCCTCTCAAATCCCAACATTGTCATAGCTAATCTTGACAACAATCCATAGATTAAACATTAAGCTAAATTATAATTACATATGCGATTCATAGTTACCCTAAACAACCACATAGTCAAAATATCATTAAAAATTGCTAGTGGAATGACTAGCTAAATTCAACCAACAATTACAACAAAAATAGACCTTATTTCATACAAAGAATTGATATATCATTATTCTATCAGCATTCTTATGATAGTTTAGATGTACTTTTCTAATACAAATACTAACCTTGATTGGAGACAAATGACAATAGATTTTAACAAAATAAGAAAAGAAAAATAAGACATTTTATAACCAGAAATTGTCTCAATAGAGTTCATAACATGCAAAAACTATTGTCTTCTATATTCTAAATTTGTTAGCACTAGTTGTCAATGGGGTCGTGGTTCAATGGTGAAGATGGTGGCAGGTCAAGTCATCCACACCAAACAAAGGTGCTTGTAATCATTGGGTTATGCCTTGAGGGTTATCTACTTCATGGAAGCAAATTGTTTGGAGGCACAATTGTAATTGGTTGGACCATTTTTAATGTTCATCTTGAGCTTAAAGAACAAACTTAAAAATACAATTTGATTAAATACTAATGAACTTGTTTAAAAAATATGTACTCCCTTATGCTCTCTATCTTTATTTATAGACAAAAAGAAAAACTAAAATAATTATTCAAAGATGTTAGATGCATATTATTTTGAGAAAAAACTTGACAAAGATAATTTGGGAAAACAAATTAATTTTACTAAACTATTTTCCTTTTAAACAATTACTATTAAAAACAAATTTAAAAAAAAAATTATATTTTTTTCCTAAATTAATAATAAATTAAAAATTAAATAAGTTCAACTTTTACAAATAACTTCAAAAAAACCATGACTTTTACATATCATCTTTGATTTCCAAAGAAACTTCAAAATAACTTTTCCATTTACTTACACATCACTATCACTTCCTTTATGAAACTTAATGACTTACTGATATTTTAGGAATCGGCTATAAAGAGAAACCCTGAATTAAAATAGTAGCCCAACTATACCATTACTAAATTATCATTTTTAGATATTTTTTATTTAAAAAGATAATTAAATGTACAACTTTAGAATGTATTAAACGTACAACACCGCCCCGTTTCATCTTTGATTGCCACGTTTCATCTATGATTTCAACGAAACTTGATGTTATTTTAGGAATCGGTATAAAGAGAAACTTCTAAATTAGAATAATAGCACTAACTATACCATTATTAAATGATCAATTTTAGATGTTTTTTAAATTAAAATGATAATTAGAAGTATAGAACGTATTAAACGTACAGCACTGCCACAGCTCATTTTTTATTTCAACGAAATAATAAAGAAAGTGCAATAGAACATTTCCCTTTCTCGAACCTAAAATGTTATTTTAGGAATTGGCAATCTAAAGAGAAAAAATCCTCCAATAGCAGCCCAGTTATAATTATTAAATTACTTGTAGTCTGTCTTTTAATTTAAAAGATATGTCTTTTAAATTAAAAGATATGACAATAAATTCAACATTTGCGTCTGTCATCAGCAAGAATCGAAATATGCCGTCAACTCTGAAGCTGTCTTTGGGTTAGAGTCTTAACAACTTAAAGCATTTCAGTATTTTAGGTGGAATGCTTTAAATAATCAGTATCCTAACTAATTTGAGGTTTAGTGTAGTTTATCACTGACTAATTTGTTGAAAGATTCAATAGCATATTTACTGTTTTTTACAATTAACTCTCTTCTAAATTTTGAAGAGCAAATGCATTTGCAATTTCAAAACTAAAAAGGCTATTAAAGATTCACCATTTAACACTATTTAATCGAACTGAACCATATCTCTCTTATATTTCTCTATGTAAAGAATAGAATTCAGTCCCAACCTTGGATATACACCACCTGTCCACTTGCACATGGCTATAAGACAACCATTAAATCATTTATTAGAAAAGAAACAATATCTGAAACGATATATTGAGAGATATCTCACGTAAGGCTAATAAATAATAAATTTTACGAATGACAAACTCTAGTTTGATTAACTCACCCAATTGTTTAACGTCTTGTGGCATCACTGATACAATGCATATAAGATATTGTCTCAACATTCTACTTTTGTTCTCTTGGTCATCTCTATGGCTGCTCGATTCCAATTTTCGAACATCAGCACAGAATACTGGTATATGTTTTGATTACAAGATCTCTCCCATGTGTGGAATGCGTTTCCTTTATTACCAAATTACTGACAACCAAGCCTTCTGGACTTGGATTTCTTCGGAAATAGTAAAGAAAGTTTAGAGAATTTACATTGATATCAAAAAGTTTATGTGAACACATCCCTTTAAAGTGTATGCCCTTTGTTTCCCGAGAAACCGCAGACAATGGATATAAATAGAGTACAAAAACAAGACTATGGTGTGCACATTCATACATTCTAGCTGAAAACCTTAATGATCAATCACGCTACGAATTTGCAGCCAAATATGAATAACATGATTTTTCCTAACCAATGTGGTAAAAATACTTTTGCCCTCGTGCTGTACAGGGAGAACATTTAGGATAACTTGTTGCACCAACAAACTCTAGACATACAGAATGATAAAGACTGTTAGAATGTCCCCTTTTGCTTTGACTGTTCACTTGTATTTGGTGCTTGGTTATCTGAAGTTGCTCCGTTGCCATTGCCAGCATAGACCTCCTCTAATGGTTCCTGGTAAAACATAACCGAGGTCAATTAATCATATAGACCTGAACCTCGAAGTGAAACTAAGGTGTTCTCAAAATAATTCTAGGACGTTAAATAATTTCGGGGATAAGGATAAAGTAGGAACATTATAACAAAATATAAGTGGACCGAAATGAAATCATGAAGCTACCAGAATCTGTCTCTGTGCAATACACTGTCTGTTGGCATTAATTATTATTTGTTGTCAAGGTCAACATATTATCTTATGGCGTTAATGATTAGTTTTTGTCGAGGTCATCAACATAATGTTGTGAGTCCTCACGTATTAAGACACATGAATATGGATCAGATTAAAATACAAGTATAATATATTAAACCGAGAATTGGCAGTAGTATAAGCAGCATATAATGAGCCCCAAGGGTTAGCTCAATTGGTAAGACGTGCGTACACTCTCTCGGTTCGGGGGAGGTCACGGGTTCGAGCCTTGAGTCCTCTGGGGTTAGGCCTTCTGCTAGGATGGCCAGCGGTTTACCACCTCTACCATCCACAAATGTGGGGAAGTATTGCTGGGTTTCCCGTGGATCTTTCCATCTGAAAAAAAAAAAGCAGCATATAATGCTCACACATGTGAGAGCATCTTCGTAGTTGAGGAGTGACAGGTGGCATTCCAGGAGAAAGATAGGATAGATTATTTTATGGAAAATTTTAAGAGCGAAATGTAGCCCATGGGTTAATTATGGATTAATTTTGACTTTTTTTTTCCAAAACAAATAATCAATTTCTATTTTTTGCTAAATTGATTTGCCCAAATTCCATGGGATTAAGAAATATACTCTCAAATTTAACAAATATTACCCAAATACTATATAAAACGCTTAGAAATTTGAATATTTTTAGAAATATATCACCCAACATTTTATGGTTGGAAATTTAAGAATTAGTAAAATTCACCAAGGTTTATGTATTTAAAAAAAATTATGGATCCTTAAAATTTTCCATAGACTATGTAAATGAATCTATAAAAAAAAGTGTTAGAAAATATGTAAAACTACTTAGACTGCATACGGGAAATTCAAACATGAAATTTCATGTAGTGTAAATTATATCTAGAAAATAAAAGAGAGATGTTCCGTTTGGGAACTCCTGTGCATATCTTTGTGTGGTTCATCATCTGCACCACATAGATGTCCTTTATCTGTCCTGAGCTTTTCTTTTTCACAATTGATATCAGAGCCATGAGTATGAAGAAATATGAGAGAGCCAACTTGGCTCTGAGTATAAGAGATCCACGGAAAGCTTCATGGAATATATGTTATTCTGGGCTCTTTTTCTTCGCAAATGGTATCAGATCTATGTGAGCCATGACACAGAGATCTATGAGATTCGTCTATTGGTTGGGTTGAGCATGGACTGTGAATATTTGCTGGTTGATGATAATGCATGTGACATGTGTGAGAACATTGCTGTCAAGAAGAGGACAACCAGATTGAGAGGCTATATGCAATGGGCTGCAGGTAGTAGAGAAGCAATGGAGAGTGGCAACTTGGTGTGATGGTGGAACAACAGAAGTGAGTCTGCATATAACACATCATTTTCATTTACAGGATCAACATTCATTCAGTATGCATCGACATTGATGTTAAAAGTAAAACTTATTTTATAATGGTCGATTAGTAGTTAGACTTGGGGATTAATAAAAGCACTTCAGACTTTATCTTATTTTGTGCTTTTATGTTTTATTTCACTTTAGTGTGTTTTTCAGTCTATCCCACATTCATAAAGTGGATTGACTCAACCTCATTGTAACCAAAGTTACAAATATCGACGAATATATCACCGAGGGTCCAAAAACAAATTATCAGATTTATCAGGGAAAATGTCGACAAACATCAGCAATATATCGACAAACTTAAAAAAATACAAAAATAATAATTTTTTCTTAATTTCTTAAACATCTAAAGCAACAAGAACATCAAACAAACACATTACCACATGAATATGGAAAGAAAACCGATATATAAGATGTATAAGACGTCTAGTGATAAATCACACGTAAAAAATGAATCGACTCATGAATCACCAAAAAATACAATCGATGGATCTCATATACAATGAAACCAAGTAAATAAACTATTGATTCCATCTACCATGTTTATTGGCAAAGGTAATCGCTCCGGAAATGGCTCTGCCTCTAGAGCTATAAATCCCTGACGGTCGTGGGGGTTGTAGTGGACTCTGACGTCCTCTAGAAGAGCCTGGAAACTAAAAGAACTATAAGAATGATGAGGTAGACCCTCATCAAGTCCTCTACCACTGCTAGTGCTACCACTAGGTCTATCTCCGGCTCCCTCTGACTGTGACCATGGTTGTGAAACCGGTGGCTCCAATGGTGGCATATTGCCAGACTCTTCATCCTCCCCTAACCAATTAGGAGCTTCTTCCGTAATTGAGCCGAGAGGCTCTCTACAGCCCAGTATGGGGGAGATCTTGTAACGTTATGTAAAGTTGTAACGTTATGTAACGTTACGTAACGTTATTTTTATTAATAAAAAAATAAATTTTTTAATTATAAAACAAAATAAATGTCGGCCAGAAAAACAACCTAATATGGTGGAGATGTTGTAATCTTCCTACCTAACAAAACAATAAAAAATTAAAAAATAACAAAACAATAAAAAATTTAAAATTTAATTATCCCCCCAAGAAATGTGGATCATAAAAAAACACAATATGGGGCAGATGTTGTAATGTTCCTACATAACAAAATAATAAAAAAAAAAAATTTGAATTATTTGCAAAAAAATGTTGGCCTTTTAAACAACCCATGGTTTTATTGTATATGGTTTAGGAGGACCATGCACATGGTTTTAAAACCATGTGCAAGGCCTCCTAAAAAAACCCATGGTTTTATCGTACATGGTTTAGGAGGGCCTTGCAAATAGTTTTAAGACTGTGTGCAAGGCCTCCTAAACAACCCATGATTTTAGGAGGGCCTTGTATATGGTTTTAAAACCATTTATGGGGAGATGTTATAATGTTCGTTCATAACAAAATAAAAAATAATATTAAATATTATATGTTGGCCATAAATAATATTAAATATTAATAATAAATATATCATATGTTGACCTTAAATAAAAAGATGTGTTTTTTTGTTTGAATCAAATCAATGGTATATATAGGACACACCAAAGTTGATAGGTCATTGAGTGTAATACTTAAGAAGAGGTTTGCACCTAGAGAGATTTGATCCCTCTCGGGTCTTGATAGAGCCTAGGATTTGGATCTACGCTAGTAGGTTCATCAATCTCCACCCTCCACGCAATATTGGTGTCAATCCCATCCAATTAAATGGCCTCCACATCAAGTTTTTTCTCAATCTGCTTCACCCATAGCTAGATATTTTAGTAGACATAGACTAGATCATTCAAGTATTGGGTATCCAACTTGTATGAGGATCATACATTAGAGGAAATTTCAACTCAAAATGGGCCTTTCAACCCTAATTCAAATTCCATATCGTGTGTTAGCCAATGGAATTGCTTTAAATTTGAAATACCGTACAGGTCTTAAACAATTTTTTAATCTAAATTTGGGGATAGGTATCATAAAAAAAACTACTTTTTTTGTTCGTATTTTCGACATATCTTCCAGTGTTTTTACTCAAATTTTGAGCGAGAGAGCTCCCTGGATGCAGAATTAAATTCTGCATCCAACAAGTACCCACTCTACATACTTTTGACGAACCCTACTACCCCAAAAACAAGAAATACATTAAAAAAAGTGATGATGACAATGAGTACCCACTCTGCATACTTTTGACGGACCCCGCTACCCCATAAACAAGAAATACCTGAAATAACGTAATGCAGAGTGGGTACTTGTTGGATGCGGAATTTAATTCTGCATCCAAAGAGCTCTCTCACTTGAAATTTGAGTAAAAACATTGGGAGATATATCGAAAATACGAACAACAAAAGTAGTTTTTTTTCTTTTCTTCCTCCAAAATTAATAAATATTATTTTATTATTTTAACTATTATTTTATTATTTTCCTTAAGAGGCCCATTTTGAGTTGAAATTTCCTCTAATGTATTTATTAAATTATAATACATAAATTACCCAAGGGACATAAATTACAGGTTATAATGAATTTTATGTTTAATTTTAAATTCTCTAACCTATTACGCTTCTTGGTGTGTATTTTTTCAAATACACTCGAGTTGCGCTCATAATCAAAAGAGCCAGAGGTTTCCCAGCAAGTATACACTGAATCAAAGAAACATAAGAGAAGACATTGAAATTTAAAACAAACAAGGAAAAAAAATTGAATTCTGAAACAAGATGAAGCTTATCTGGCATTATATTTTTCGTGTCACTAATATCCATCTCAAACCCAAATGTTTCCATGGACCTCCTATAGACTTCCAACTCTTTGGAAATATCTGAACGACCGGCTACACTTGGCACCATCCTATGGACACACTCCAAGAACCCATCTCTTACCTTTGCATCAAACCTAAAGCCGTAAGAGTAAGAGAACGCAGGGTTGAGGTATAGCCTTGTAGCATGAATGGGGCGATGGAATGTATAGTTCCATTCGTGATCAATCACCACCCTTTTCAATTGTTGTCTCTCATACCCCTCATTCCATTTGTTCTCATAATAAGCACAAATGGCCTCTTTGGCCCTACCCATGGCCTCATATAGGTGGCCCATTGTGGGCTTGTCTCCATCAACCAAGCAAAGAACCTTTACCAAAGGTTCGCTAATGGTACCCAACCCCTTCACCTCATGCCAAAAAATCTCCTAGTATGACACTAGCTTGAATATGGCATGTCCCTCTATTTCAATGCTAATTGATAAAGCACGCCACTAAGCTGAAAAGAACATAGTCTGCAAGTTCCACATAGAAGATAGGATATACTTAAGAGCGATGAAACTAGTGGCAAAGCGTGTGATGGAAGGACGCACCAACTCCTGCCACCAGTGAACTATCTTATCAAGCTAAGAACAGATGCATGGTTGTATATAAATTTGGTGATGCTTCTTGCCAAATCAATGGCATCCCAAATAAAATCAATCTTTACCATATCCTCTAAAATCAAGTCAATACAATGAGCTACACAAGGAGTCCAAAACAATGTAGGATACTTGTCCATAAACATCTTTCCAGCGGCCACATAATTCACAGCATTGTCCATTATGACTTGGACAACATGATGCTAACCTATCTCTTGGATGAACCCATCCAACAACTAACATACTAATGTTGCATCTTTGACATGTGCAGATGCATCCTTGGATTTTATAAACATCGTCTCCCTGGGACAATGAACCAAGAAATTGAAAAGGGTCCTAGCCTTTCTATCAATCCAACCATCTGACATCACACTGCATCTTGTAACCTCCCATGAATACCAAAGCTCCTGCAACCTATGAGTGCAATCGAACTTTACATTATCAAGGATGGGCCCTCTCAACTGCTCATAAATGGGGGGCTTATACCCCAAGCCGACAATAGTAGCAGACTCAAACATAGGCACATAGAATAGGTTCCTCACAAAGTTGAAGATAATATCACTCCATAGAAGACATTGACCCACAAGCTTGTTTGCTTCTTTTTTCTCCTTTGTCTTGGCCATTGACCTTATATCTAGTTATCCACCACGTGTGGATCTTAGAACAAGGAAAGGAGATATAGATGAAGGCATTATGGAAGGTAAGGAGAAGGTCTCACTCCCCCTTCCCCCTAAAACATGTTTGATTGTCCCATGTCCTAATGCCACTCTCAATCCAAGTTCATGCCTCAAAGCCTACCTTTCATATCTCCGCTTTCCAATACTTTAGATTGAGAGCTTGGCCTTATGAATGAATTCTAGAGTGGTGTTTCTACAAAAAACCACTCCATGCCCTGTAATTTGTACACGATAGTATTTGAGCTTACTTATTACCCCCGTCATCTCCTTCCCACACAAATTGCAAAAAACCTTCTATTGATTATGAGGATCGACAAGCTCACCATTCTCCCAAAATGGATCCAAATCCTTCAGCATGTTTGTAATATGGAAACTTCAAAAGAAATGAAATTTAAAGTTTGAACCTATAACATGTAAACAAATGTTTTTTAGCATACTTCATTGCTACAAATTAAACTAACAACTACAAATCAATGAGATTTTATCAATACAAATTTCGTTTTGAAGAGGGAAAAATCCTGTGCATTTTTGTATGCAAAGGAATGGACCTAGGGCAAGAAAAAACATTTCTGAGCATACACGACTACTGCATATTTAAAAATATAACAGAGAATCCATGGTAAATAATCCATTACAGTTTGTTTATGAGGGAAAACTAATTTACATTTCAAAACTACCAAACTTTGCCTTCGAACAATTAGAAATAATAGCTAGGTTCATTTACATACCTTGAAATGTGGTTGTTGTGATTGGATTCCAAATTTCAATCCCCACTCCACAAAATCAATGCTCGATCGCAAATGAAATGAGATGTTTTCTCCTCCTTGGATCCCCTCCAACACTCCAATCAACAAATGAGGAAAACCCCAAATCGCTTTTTTGTAACTTACCCATGGGCGACCGATTTTTACCCTGTTGACCCACGATTTTTTGAAAATATCATCGATATATCGCGATAATATCGACACAAATATCGACAAATTCATGTAAAACATCAAGGCGATATTTTTGGCGATATATCGTCGAGCTCTTAGCATTGCGATATATCGTCGATGTTTGTAACAGAGATAGTAATCTTTTATAAGAAAGGTTTTGCTTTCTCATTTATGCAAATACATGTGGATAACTCTTATGAGTTAGTCCTAGTTTCTTTGTGTTCTCAATTTCTATCATATTGTAGGGTTTCACCAAAACTAGGTGTATTTCCCTTCTATAGGTTTGAAGCAAAGTATTTTTTTTACACTTGTAGATTGTGATTCCAACTATTAAAATAAAGGAAGGATCATAAGCAAATGTACAACCACCAAACATAATCGTATAGAATTGGATTCTTTACCATATGAGTTGCCAGTGTGAAAGCTAGATTAGTATAATTTCTCATTTTTTTAACAAATTAGATAATTTATGACCAGATTGGATCTGATCTTGCTTGAATTGTTGCACAGAATTGTAGATATGGAAATGTTTTTGCATTATGAGGGAAGATTTATAAAAACCATGCATTTTTTTAGCAATACATGGTTACTAAAGGAATTTAGGACCAGAGTCCAAGTGCTCTTATAGGTCTTTTTCAGCCTTTAACTCTATTTTGGTATATTTTATTGCATTTGTGACTTATATCTATGGAAAGACATAGGACACAGAAATACAAGTATCCAACACAAGACACGACCCCAAAAACAAGACATGGGGACACAACTATATATGTGTGTGTGTGTGTGTTGCACAAGTTTCTGGAATGCAGGAACGTAGGGAACGTGGGTACAAGTATCGGATACGTCTAAAAGTTTCCTCCAAATTTGCAGGAAACGACAAGTTGGGAATGACAACAATATATATTAAAAAAATATAAAAAAGTAAAAAAATAAAATAATTAAAAACACATGAGAAGAGAAGAAACATAGAGAAGTAAAAAAACATTAACATAAACCAAATGACTTAACTTATCCCTTATATTATGGTTGTAATTAGAACCTCTTAGCAGATGGAAATGGCAATAAAATCAAGATTACCATCCATGCCATTGATTATATCAGGTAGACTCTTTCTATAGTGGAAACTTTTAAAAGTTCTAAAGTAGAGATTTACATTAATTATTGATTAGCAGTAACTGCAATTCAGCGTAGGGACTAGTGAATACTCTAGCCCGGGCAGTAGACAGACATCAGTGCACCAACTCGATAAGGTAGCACGAAATGGACTTTTACTGCAATTTAGTTTTCTAGAGAAAAATTTATGAGTCAACCATGTATGTGTATTGTCACGAGAAAATAGGAATGTCGTTAACAACACATGTGGCGATCATGAATGTGTGGAAGCTCCTAGTGAAGGAAACACGCAAGATAAAGTTCCCAAGTTCCCGATTTTAGAGGGTAAAAGTTCCCAATAAGTTCCCAACCATCTGGAACGGTTCTCGCTAGATTTGGAAAGTTTCCTACAAGTTCCCAAGTTCACTGGAACGCCAGAACTTCGGGAGCGAGTTTCCTAAAAGTTGGGAACGATTCCCGTGCTACATATAGTTCTAGTTAACCATGCCATGTTTTAACTTATGACGTAGTATTCAGCCTTGAAATAACAAGGGATATAACTCCCTTGCTCTTCTTCAGACGCAAAGTGTTATCCACTAAAGTTGCACTTAAAAGTAGATTTCTAGTGAACCACCGAAGTTGTGAACATGCCTTTGTTCAACATTAGTGCTCATAAGTTCCATGGTTACATCAAGACCAATTGTGGCCCCTTTTTTAATAAATTCCATGTTCATACCAAAGTTACATATATCGTGTCAGCGAATATATCGCCGAGGGTCCAGAATGAAACTTATCGACAGCAATGGCGAAAATATTGGAAAATATCGGCAAATGTCGTTTTGCATTAAAAAATACAAAAACAAACTTTTTTTTTCAATTTTTTTAACATCTAAAGCAACAACAACATCAAATAAACACATTTCCACATAAATATTAAAATACAACTCATATATAAGATGCATAATATGTCAAATGGTGGATCATGATCATATATCGACTATAAACTGAAAATACTGAAATATGTTCTTGATGGAATGATAGAACATCACATCAAATGATCAAAATAAATGTCTCTCAAGAGATGAATCATCATGAGTCATGACTCATGAGGCATGTAGAATCATAGTGTATAGAGTCTAGACATAGGACACCAACATAGTATGATAGTATAGTACAATGATAAAAATAGGAATCAAGTCATCGACTCCCTGAGGATGATCCTCTAATCAATCTACCCCTTTTACGGGTCAAGGGCACTGGCACCACTCTTCCTCTAGAAGCAGTAGGTGGTCGTGGAGGTGGTCCAGATGAGCCTGGGGTGGAACTAGAACCTCCAACTGCTCAAGTAGATGTTGTGGATGAGGGGGAACTGAATGTGAGCTGTCTCCTCCCAGTCCCAACTGTATGACTCTGTGGAGGTGGTGGGCCACCTAGAGCTGGTCGGCGCTGCAAATGAGTATCAACCTCCTCCTCAATGTCCTCATAGTCATAGTCATCCTCTGGAAGTGGAACATCAACATCCCCCTCTTCACCCTCCTCCTCCGACGGATCTGCATCATCATCCTCTTCTTCCTCCAACCATTCAGGTGCCTCGTCCATCACAGGATCCTCCGTTTCCACCCTCCATTTGCTGGTAGTGTCAATGTCATCCAATGAAATGGCATCTAAATTGGGCACTTTCTCAATTTGTTTCACCTGCAACCTTAGATTGTAGCAGACATAAACCATGTCATTAAGACGCTAAGAAAGTAACCTGCATTAGTATGAGATCCATAGTTAGGGGGTGATAAATGATGATAAATTCAAATTCAAAATTGTAATAAATTATATTTAAAATTAATAAAATTATAAAGAAGCAAAGATTATAAATTTAAGTTTAAACTTTAACATTTCTAAATTGAAAATTCTAACCTTCTGCACTTCTTGGAGTATATCTTCTCAAAGACACTCCAATTGCGCTCACACCCTGATGAGCTGCAACTTTGACTTAGCACTCTAATGGCAAGTTTTTGCAACTCTGGGACTCTGCGACCATAGTTAGTCCACCACACATCTACAAAGAAAACAAGGAAGGTAAACGGTAAGACAAAATTCAAATTACAAATTACAATGTATTAAATTTTTACCAAGTAAAAAACATAGAAATGAAAGGGTAATTAATTAAGAATCTAAGAGATCAAAATTTGAAAGTTTTAAACAAATTGTACCTAGCATCCTTGTGGTTCTATCCTGGACAGCCATGTCATAGCCAAAAGTGTCACCTGACATCCTATAGATCTCCATCTATCTAGAAATCTCTGCGCGCTCAGAGGGAGTTAACACCATCCTCTGAACACACTGGAGAAAGCCATCCATGACCTCAGCATCAAACTAAAAGCCACATGCATAAGAGAAAGCAGGGTTGAGGTAGAGCCCTGCTGCATGAATGTGACGATGGAGAGTATTATTCCATCATTCATCAATCACACTCCATAGTTCAGCTCGTCTTGTGAGTCCCACCTCCCCCTTGTCCTCATAGTAGTGATGGATAGCTTCCTTGGCCCTATCCATGGCCTCATACAAGTAGCCCATTGCGGGCTTTTCACCATCAACCAAACGAAGAACCTTCACCAAAGGTTCACTGATGGAACATACCTCCTCCAATCGTGCCCAAAATGTCAAATCAAATTGCACCATTTGAGCAATGGCTTGCCCATCTTGTTTGGTGCTAAAGACACAAGATGCCCACTCATCAGAAAGAAACATCCACTGCAACTCCATCATAACCTTATGCATAGACTGAAGAGAAATGAAGGAAGTGGTGAGTCGTGTGATTGCAAGCCGCATCAACTCCTTGTTTCCCGTGAAGTGTCTCATGAGTGAAAGAACATATGTATGATTGTATATATATTTTGTCACACTTCGAGTTGAATCAATGACTTCTTTGATCCAAGGAAGTTTTCCCATGTCCTCTAGCATCAAATCAATGCAATGGGCAGCACAAGGAGTCCAATACAAGCTTGCATACCTCTCCATAAGTATCCTCCCAGCAGCAACATAATTGGCAGCGTTGTCCGTAATGACTTGGACAACATATTGTGGACCTATCTCTTGGATAAACTTATCTAGCAAATCACATAATAAGTGTGCATCTTTAACATAGGGAGATGCCTCGACAGATTTGATAAAAACTGTCCCCCTGGGACAATTGACCAAGAAATTGATAATATATCTGCCCTTCCCATCAGTCCATCCATATGACATAATACTACAACCGGTGGCCGCCCATGATTGTCTGAGCTCATCTAATCTCCGGGTGCAATCAACCTTCTCCTCATCAAGGAGTCTCCCTCTCAAATCATTATAGGAAGGCCCCCTATAATCTAGACCAACAGTGCCAGCAGCTTGAAACATGGCATGATAGTAGGGGTTGTTTTTGGCGATGTTGAAAGGCACATCACGCCATAGAAAACATTTTGTCACAACTCTATCTGCCTCTTCCTTCTCCCTTTGTTTGAGCATGGTTCGAACAGAAGGTTGCCTCGAATACGATGCCACATAAGGTGAGGTTGAAGAAGGCACAGTGGAATGTGGGGGTCGTGTAGATGAAGAGAAGGAATGCATGTCACTTGTGCCTCCCATGGTTCGTGACTATGTTCTAGATGCAAGTTCATTTCTGAATTCCTCCTTCTCGTCCCTCTTCTTAGCCATGTCAAGAATGGATTGGTTTGCAATACGCATCACTTCTAGGGTAACAGCAGGACAAACATCCACTTCATGCCCAACAATTTTGGCAAGGTGGTATTTCAAGCGGCTAATTCCACAAGAAATATCCTTCCCACATAGTTTGCAATTCAACCTTTGCCGATTATTAGGATCAATTGGCTACCCATACTCCCACATTGAATCCAATGGCTTTGGCATTGTGTCACCTATGCCACAACAAACAAACAAAAATGAATAAATTTTAAAACGTTCTTCTTTAAAATTTTGAAAACAATGAAATTATTAAAACATTCAAAGAAATGGGAGGGTGGCCTACTTAAAAGGATAAAACCCTATAGGCTATGATTGTAATGGCAAATCTACACCCTACACTAAATCTAAACCTAAACCCTACATTAAATCTACATTAACCAACAAATCTCAAGCAAAAAAAAAAAAAGAATAAAAGTTCAAACTTCAAAGAATACATACCTGATTAGATGGCAAATGCAATGGAAACTTTATGGTTTGCCTTTGCCCCCTTCCTCTCTTGTAGAAAATCGCCCAAGACGTCAGTGCTCCACTTCCTCCAAGCCGCAATGTCCAAATGAACCGGAAAAACCCGTCCACGGCCTCTTTATGGCAAATTTTTTTAATTTTTTATGAGCAGGCCGATATTTTCCTTCGACTCTTGACATTTTCGGAATTTATCGCGATATTTGAATGTGTCGCGATATTTTAATGTGTCGAGAATTTATCGCGATATTTTAGTGGCGATATATCGCCGGCTCCATTGACTCGCGATATATGTAACTATGGTTCATACCCCTTGGGGATGTTGTAATAAAGCGTGTTAGCATAGTCAATAATGTAATAGACATGGATTTTCAAGGACTTAGACATTGAATTGTTATTGCAGGGTGTTTTTTCCCATGTTAATTATGCACTGCTGAATAAGTGGTGTATAATTTTCGAGTTTTTCACCCACTCCTCCAAAGCTGGAATGGTTAATTCTGTCCAATCCTTAAGAAGTTATTAAAGTCTATGGCTCAATGTATATAAACATGCTAGGCACTATTTTGAGTCATATGAACATTGCACTAGGTCCCCCTTGGGTTTTTCTTAAGTTCTTAGAAAATTAATTTTTCTCGTAAACTTAGGACTTTTTTTAATAGTTTAATTGGGAAAATTCAAGTTGTAATAAAAGTGTGGTCTAGAGGCACAATTTGCCATGGGGGTGCTCGTTTTCACACTTCCCCTTTGCCCCAAAACCGAATTTTCCTATGTTTTGAGTGATTAATTTATCTCTTAAAGCACTTTTTTCGAAAAAAAAAACAAAAAAGGTCAAAATATGCCAAAAAGACAAAAAGACAAAATCCAAAAGTTAAGGGAACAAAACAAAAC
Source organism: Pseudotsuga menziesii (assembly GCA_001517045.1). Taxonomy (NCBI): domain Eukaryota; kingdom Viridiplantae; phylum Streptophyta; class Pinopsida; order Pinales; family Pinaceae; genus Pseudotsuga; species Pseudotsuga menziesii. The sequence continues at coordinate 152,829 of LPNX010476696.1, read as the reverse complement.
ATGTTGGATTAAATGGTAGTCTTGTCTCTAGTGGTCGGCGATCTCAACTAAAGCATAAAGCGTCATCTTTGAGAGAGATTTGAAAGATAACGACTCACTACAAGTTAGGAGTTGCGTCCCCTCTTGAAGCTCGCGACTTGGTATATGTGGCAGCCCATGAATGGATTGGTGGGGATTGGAATAAGGGCATGTTTCCTTATGGAGATGTGGTGCCTCCACATTGAGATCACAACAAGCAACTCCCACAATTTATTCATGAAACTCAAGCTCATCCCCTCTCCATCTCTAGTTTGATGCGCCCCCCTTGGGGCTTGTAAAATCTATTTATGCAAGTGCTTTCCTTTTCTTTTTGGATGATGGGTCTAAGGACCAAAAGGATGGGCTATGCTCTTGTACTCTATAATTTTTATATCTTTTTGAATAAAATTTGAAGACTTTGAAGGTCCATCTGGTGCAACAATCTTCAGTGAATGTTGTGTTGCTGCTAGGTGATATCTTGCTTGCTTCTTTCATTTTACATTAAGTTTGTAGCTTATCTAACTTGGAAGGCCTTTTGTGCACATAGGATAAACATTCATAGTTTTGACTTGTTTATTTATATTTCGTTATCAAAGATATAGGAGTACCAAGACGTATTCGGTTGTACTAATGCTCTCTTGGTTTCTTTAAATAGACATGTACTAGTTTTAATCTTGCTTGTCTAAGATGCTTCAAGTTGTGTAGACCACCAGTTTGAAAGAAGGAAGTGAGCTCGGTTGCATCATCATTCCTTTTCAACACCTTTACTTTGGATCTAATGTTATTTTACTCTTGCAGGCATTCCCAAGTCTTCCACAAAGTTCAAAGCTTGAGCTTATTCCTTCTTTTCCCCTCTTTCCTTCTTTTAAAATCAAACTTTCTTCTTGGTTACTTGGTTCTATTTATGTTTAGCAAAAGTTAGATCTACAAAATTTCATTTCATATTTTCCTTGCTATGCATAGTTACTGTTGTCACATATATAGTAGCTGGGCTACTCTCATACGTGAGCAGTACTGACTAGTTCCTTGAGCCAATCCTTTACTATGAGATTAGTAGATGATGAGCCACCAGTTGATGATCTCTCACTTTCAGGAGATCCAAAGCATCTAGATTGACCAGTTCTATGCCATGACTAAGCCTCATGACCCCAGATCTGTTGATTGAGTTGGCCATTTTCATGACCCAGAGCAAAGTGTATGACAGTGCCCATGGTGTACAACAATAGCAGTGTTTCAGTGCCCTTCAGATTGTTCATATTGATGCAGGTATATGACCCAGTGACATTATGGTTTTGTACATAAGGATTTTGACTTTGCTCTTTTGTCTATTTTAGTAGTGAGACTCAGTTGATTGTGATTGTATGTTGGCGAGACTTTATATTGGTCTTGTTGAAATCTAAAGTATAAATGATCTAGCTGTTATGTCCAAGAGATTCCTTTGTATACTCATTGGTCATGCCCTACTTATAGTATGGATTTGGTCATTTCCTTTAGGGACACAGATTGCTAGTCTTGGCTCCATCTTCACTGTCTCCATCCATCTGTTGCCTTCCCTCCTTTTTGTTTCACCTTTGACTTGTAACTTGACTAGTGACATCTAGGATTTCCCCCACCTTAACCTCTATGTTGGAATAGGTCTCCATGTTTAAATTGTGTCTCGGTGTTGGTTTATGTGACTCTTATCACAGGGATGGTCTACCTCTAGGTTTTGAAAACAAGTAGCCTTACCAAAAGTGTCTTAAAACACTCTAGCATTGGAGCTTAAATGTTTTTTCAAAATGGATGCCCAGCCAGCAAAACAAACATGTCTTTAGACACTACTGCAAATAAAAGTAAAATTAACTAGTTGCCAAGAGATGAGCACTCATCCATTATATGATGTAAGACTCATTTGCCCCCACAGGGAAACAGGGCGAGACAAACTTGTCGAGGCTATAGATGCTTGCTGACAACAGTGCTAGGCCTTAGTCATTTTCTGGAGCCCAAAAGGCTTTTCAGGGCACCTGATCTTGGAGGCTGCCAAGTGTTTTAAAAAAGTTGATGGCTAGAGGATGAGCACTCCTTCATTGTATAATGTACGGCTCATTTTCCTCCACATGGAAACAGGGTGAGATTGGCCCACAAAGATCATGTCTTTGTCATTTTTTGGAAGCCCAGAAGGCTTTCCAGGGCACCTACCTCTAGAGGTTAACTAGTGTATATTGTTGTGCAATTAAATCGCTAAAATGTTGCTTGTCTAGAGTTTAGTGGAGCCTTCTCATTATTCCACCCATTTGTGAGACACTGCCATCCCTTATTATTCACCTAGTCCAGCTTATGTGTTGTGCAGGTTCCATTTTCCTTCAGCCTAGATGCTTACAATGTCAAGTATCAAGTCATTCCCTTAGCCCTACATTGCTTTATTCACCTTCACCCTTGACTAGCAAAATGGCTTAATCTATAAATGAGTATACACTAGAGGGTTTTGTCTAGAGTTGCTGATCATTTTGATATATATATATAAGCTACTTGTACTTGAGTCTCACTGTTAACATAGATAATTGAGCATGCATATCCGTTTTGTACTTTGGTGTATCAAAGTTTAGCATTTGGGTCATTATATGATCATTCTTGCCATAGTCAAACCAGTTTGACCAAGCGAGAAGCAAGGTCCAGGATGAGTTTTGGTCGATGATTGTGGATGGTGATTATTTGTGGTCTATCAGTGTCCATTAGATATATTCATGCTTCAGATGGTGGTTTACTATGATGGCTTGTATTATTTTCAAGATTATCAACATTTATAGGCTTTATTATTGTTGTTGTTCTGACATGGATGGGGCTCTAACATACATTTTTGATGGACATATGGTGTATGAGTACTCATTCCTAGTAGATTTAGACATTCGGAGTTCATTGGTGCAGCCAATTTTCGGTTTCAGGCATTTGCAGGTGAGAAATGGGTCATTTTGGCATCTTGCAACAGTTTGGCCTCGAGTAATCAAGATAAATACATTTCAGTTGATGATGAGTTCTCTTAGGGCGCCAGTCGATTGTACCATAATGCTATGGTGCCAGACCTATTTTTGTAGTCAATTTGCTTCCCATTTTGGTTCCCAATGAGATATTGGCAGTTTTATGTTCCCAAGGTAATATTTTAATGATGGAAAATGGCTAATAAGGAAATCGATTTGGGCAAATGAGGCAAGGAAATGGCATGGAATTGATCCGAGTGATTTTCATCACTCCATGTTGTTATTGATGATTGCGCCATGTTATTGTGCCATGGGGTGATGCTAGTGAAGGATATGTATAACCTCCTAGCCCCGCCATGTGCTATGTCATGTTTTTACTCATCTATATGTTGTGCGCTCCCTCCTTGGGCATTCTTAGTGATGCGCCCCACTCTATTATTGAGTTAATCCATGTATGATGTATCCGGCTAATCTTAATCATAGATTAGAGTGATCTTATCTTATGATCTTGACCCTTGATCTTTTTGGATCTACGTATTATGTACTTGAGAGATCTATCTATTGAAATGCTCTTTCATTGTAAAAAGAGACTTTCGGCTCTTGAGCTCTTGGAATAATAAAATGTTTTTGCAAAACCCTCGAAAGCTTTGTCGAAAGTCTTGTGTGGAGATTGGAAATCTTAACTTTCTAGCATCCTTGCGGATCTATGCTTTGCCAATATTTTTGCAAACGGTTGTACCATTGGCGAAGAGGGCGATTTGATGGGTGCACTATTGTGACTGAGCTCTATATCTCTTCCTCAAATCGCCTTGGGTTTCAGGAAGTATCTTTATTGTATCTTGTGATCATCTTGATGCTCATTGTTTCTTTCTTTATTGATTTTCTCTCTCTTTTTGGAAACCGATTCTGACTCAAGTAGATCTCTTTTGCACGAGGAGGGTACACTTGGTCTCTTGGAGGGAAAATCGATTCCATTTGGCATTGCATAGAAAATGCCCGTAATTGATTGGAAAGGGAAGATCATCACCATACAAGGTTAGTAGCAAGTATTTCTAGGTATGTTTGCATTTATTTTATTTTTCTATGGACTTAATCCAATTGTCACCCTAAAACCCTTTTCTTTCAAACCTTAGTTTTGTAGATCTGATAGATCAGGTGAATTTTTTAAGACGGCCATCAAAACCCACTTAGAGCTAATTAAATAAACCCTAGATCTCAAGTTTCATAAGAATCTAACTCCATTTACCCTGTGATCTAGCACTAGTCTCTCTAGGTAGGAGCGCCCTCTGTGGGTGGGTGGTCTATTTTTTAGATCTATCAGTTGAGTATGCTTGAACCCACTTCAATTTCACAGATCTATCCTTCAAGCCAACAAATCTAGCCGTTTACTACCTCAAGCTACTCTCTTGGGTCCACTTTGTCCACTTTTGCATAAACCCTAGGTGGATCTCATTAGGGTTTTCTTCCTTTTGGCTAGATCTATCTAGATCTATGTTACTAAATTCTTTATGGTACATTCTAAATTAAGTTGGGTAATTTTTCTTATCACTAAGCCTCCCCAACTTTGCCTTGATCTTCTATACCACGTCAATTCTCTAGATCTAGTTTCACTTGCTCTTTATTCACCCCTTCCATTCTTTGCATACCCCTAGGAGTGTCTTGAGTAGGTGCGCTAGCCTTCATAGGATAGTAGGGTCTCCCCCTTGATCATCCTTCGGATTGATCTAAAGTGACAACAGCCCGTCTGGTGTGAGAACTACCCCTCATCCGTAGTGGATGAGGTGCTTGCGAAGTCACCGGTTACCTACCTTACCTCTACCGTCCTGGATAAGATACCTTCAGTGGGTACCTACACTTTGTGTAATAACATCTTTTGGTGTCGTCGTTGAGGAGGTAGAGGCTTACCAATAGTTTCTGCGAGTAGTACTTCACTCTTATCTCCCAAATCATATCGCATCCGGATAAAATTAAGTGAATCAATCTCTCTTTGCATAATTTTACAATCACGTGTTTCTTTCTTGCATCATACTTCCCCAACGACATGTCTTTCAGTGAATTCATTTAGTATCTCACCTGTCGACTCCACAACGCGACTCCTCTGAGGAGCAATCCCAAACCCATCCTTAGATCTCAGAAGTCGATTCAATTTAGTTGAAGGAAGCCCTCTTACTTATAAAAGGAACCTAGTTCGTAAAGATCCAAAAGCATAGTCCACAACTTTCTTTTGGAAAATTACTAATTCCACCGAGTCTCCTAATCATCTCCTAGGTTCTCCTTCTACTAGTCTGAATTCTACACCAGTAAATCCATATCTGTTATCTATTCAAGTCTCTTCTTTTATTCTAGTCTCCCAACCTATCTCAATGGCTCACATGACCACGACCATAAACACAAACCAACCACGAACCTTTGGCAATAAGGCAAAGGCCTCGCCTTTAGACCTTTACCAAATAGTTGGGTCACCCCATGATATGCCAGATAAATATTTCGAAAGTATTCCTAAATTCGTTGGAAATTGCACAACCACCATTGAAGACCATATAGATGTCGTGTGGTCACACATGGAAGCTTATGGTGTTGAGGAGGAGGATGTGTACATGAGGGGCCTTTTGTTTTCTTTAGAAGGTGAAGCCCGTAGATGGTTTGATAGGTTGTCTGCATCATCTGTAGGGGGTTGTGACGCTTTTGTTACTATCCTAAAGGGTCAATGGTCAACAAAGTTGGATGGTAGATTCCTTTTGAATTATCTCTTTGAAATCAGAAAGAAGGAAAATGAAATTGTCCAAGAGTTTACCCTTAGGTTTGATAGAACTGTAGCGAGTGTACTTGACAACATCAGATCTAAAGACCAAGCACTCCTAATTCATTATCTAAACCCTTTTGATGGATGGCTTGGTTACCACTTAAAAGAGAAGAATCCGGCTGACCTGGAAATTGCCCAAGACAATGCACAAAAAGCTGAAGCAAATGTTATGTCTATGGGCAAGCAAAACTTTTTCGACTCCTATGGTCTATTGTCATCTAAGACAGAGTCATGAACTAAGAAAGTTAAAGAACCATCCAAGGAACCAATTGATATGTTGGAAAACATGGAAGAGATGGTAAAAAATTTGGCTCTGATCATAAGGAACCTAGCTAGGGGTAGGGAGTCTGATAGGTATAGAAATCAGTATGGACGTAAACCTTATTGGAACCCTCAAAAGGGACCCATGAATGATGACTTAAGGAATAATCCCGTGAATCAAGCACCACCCGATCCCAATGCAGTTAATTGAAGTAGAGAACAAGGGCAGAAGCATCCCGATTACTATCCTCATAAAGAGAATGAAGAAGAAGATTCACCAAAGAAGATTAACTTCACTGATGATTTTGATGAATCCTTTGGTAGAGTCCTATTTTATATGGAGGATAATAGTCAGGATGATCCCGTTAGTACATGCCACATTAGCCTTTTAGAGCAAATAAATGAAATCAATAGACCCCTAGTCCAAATCTATAAGAGGGAGAAGGGTAACGAAACGCCTATTACCATCTGAGTTTCACTCAGTTAGACTTTCAAGTGAGCTGCCAAAGATGAACAATTACTTGTTCAAATTCCGAGTTCAAAAGTTCATGTAGGCCTTCCTAGGCCTTTTTTTATTTTTTGACCTGTTCATACCCTAGGGGGAATTGTGATAAAATGACTTAGCATGATGAATTTATGTCAAAGGTTTGCCTTCCTCTGACTTGGTCATCAATACATTATTCTAGGGTGTTTTTTCCTTGTTAATTATCTATCATTTTTAAACGATTTATAATTTTCGAGCTTTTCACCCAAGCCTCCAAAGCTAGAATAATTGTCTTGGTGGTTAGGCCTTGGGAATTTATTAAAACCTAGGATGCTAATCATTATTTTGAGTCATTATGAACATGTATTATGTCCCCCATAGGTTTTTTTTAATATTCGGAAAAAAAATATTTTTTCCTGTTTTTACAGGCTTATTTTTAATAAGTTAAATGTAAAATTTCTCCAAGTCATAAAAGTGGGACTAGGAAGTTGTTTTTTCCATGGGGGTGCTCATTTTCTAACCCAAAGCACCCAATCAACCCCTAAACCCACTTTCCTAAGTTTTCAAGTTATTATTTATCTCCAAAATTAATTATTACTCGAAAAGCCCAAAAACACCAAAAAATTGGATAAAGTGAAAAATTCGACAACTCATAAAGTAAAAGAAACTTGTCGAAATTTGATTCTGTGAGTTGGCAAAGGTAAATAGAATTATTCCTAAAAAGTTACAAGCCACCAAAAGGAAAGAAATGGTTGTTAATTATCAAATTGGATTTTTTCCCAAGAGGGGCGTTTTTCCTAAGAAAGAAAGATTTGGTTTGAGGTTAAGCTTTTGGCATTATGGTAATTGCCTTCTTTATGCCCCAAAGCGTGGCAATCCAACTCGCATCCACTTATGCCAAGCCATCAATTTCATCCTTTGGCCAAGTGCGCCCCCTCATGCTAGTTTTCTATATAAACAAGCAAGTTCTCTCCATTTGAGATTAAAAGTGTGGAACCTTTGCACTTATTGCTTTGTAATTGTGAATTATTTTATGAATGAATAAAGGCTTTGGAGGCATGAACCGTGTGACTCTCTTCATGTGTGTGGATGCTTACTGTTAGTTTTGGGAGGTAATTTGTGTCTTTTCATTACTTGTATTGTTGATTAACTATTGGCCTTTGAAGGAGAGATATCTCTCAGTAGGGTAAGAAAAGTAGATTTGTTTATATATTATCTTGTTGTTTAGTTGCATGAGATACCTTGGAGATACATGTCATTTTAGTTTAAATTCATGTTTTTTGAGCTTCTTGTGCGGTTAACACCGATTTTATTAATCTTTCTTGTACAAGTGTGTTCAAAGAATTGCAGGTTGCTTAGCTTAAAGAGGAAGGCATTCTAGTTTGACTCTCCTCTTTTTTCAAGCATACCAAGAAGAACACAAATCCCTTCAAGTCCCACTTGGAAAACTCCATTGCCCAAGTTCAAAGGGCTTGCTATTCCTCTCTTTATCTTATCTTATCTTAGCTGATTACTCGAGTACTTTTAAAAGATAAAAATTTGAAGTATTGAAAATGTACTTGTTAGAAGCTAGTTTTATGAGTTTTAACCTTAAAATCAGATCTAACTTAGAAGTAAACGAAAATCAGATTTGCTTATCATTTTTTTCCAGTTACTGGTTGCGTTGACAAGTGATAATCAAATTAGTCAAATAAGATACATGATAAGTGAATCTGATTTTCGTTTACTTCTAAGTTAGATCTGATTTTAAGGTTAAAACTCATAAAACTAGCTTCTAACAAGTACATTTTCAATACTTCAAATTTTTATCTTTTAAAAGTACTCGAGAGTAATCAGCTAAATTTTAATTGTTTCAATTCATTATTTAGCATATTTGATCGATCTTTGCTTGCTGTTTTGCAGCAATTCATGAACAAGTAGAGAGGCACTCTGGTGAAAATTTGAAGACTTAAGCCATCAGGGAACCTTTCCTCTTGCTACTTGTTATGTGGGCATTTTTAAACCCTTGAATTTGTAAATGTGTGTTTCCTATTCTACACAGAAACAAAAATATTCATTGTAATTATTGTAATAAAAAAGAAGCAAGCGGGCAGCCAAGTGCCTGCACCCCATCCCCCCAGGGGGAATCCATGTCTTTTTCTTTTTTTAGATTAGTTAATTTCTTTTCAATTTTTTTCATTTTTTTACCTTAAAAATTAACAAATCCAACCGTGTTCTCGAAAACGCGAATATCAATATTGAGATTTTTAAACCACTACACTATTATTAAATTTTAAAAATAAACCAAGGTTTTAGTTCTCGTATTCTCTTGTTAACACTGCAAGCCTTTAGCTGGAACGGTGGGACAACTAGAAAGGGATTAAAGTGAATAGTTTAATAGGACAATCCACGTAAAACAAATATCTAAGAACTCGGGTGGTCGCGAAGAACGACTGTCATAGAGTCGGGGGCCTGCTCCAAGCAAGTTTATCCTCGCCTCGTTGGACACTTGGTAAAGTTGCTTCAACACTCAGTTCAAGGAGGTTAGTTTTACTAGGCCTAAACAAGAAGTAACCCACTCCCTAATCCACTTATTTAATAATTTTAAAACTGACCAACTGAAACAACTACAATACATTCTCAAGACATCACCAACAACCCCCTATAAGCAAGCACTCCATTAGCATTGGTCTATTTTGCATCATTTATTTATTTATTTCGTGATATTTAAGTTAATTGATGTGTTGAGTGGAATGTTTATTTTACATGTTGTTGACATAAGTTATTTGTAGATATCTTAGTTTCATTATTTTGATTACCATACCTCCTAGATAAGTTTTTTTTTTTTTTTTTGCTTTCATAGATTAACAGCCTTAGATTTTTTTATTAGGGACCACCCCTCTTGGCTTCGCTAGGAGAGCCTATATGGAGGAGTCAATATCAAGTGACAACACTTGACTCTTGCTTACCCCCAAGGTTGCACCCAGTGGTTTGAAGATCTTTTCCATGTGACCCGAGGTGCGAATTAGGAAGAAATAAGGCCTTTGCCTTTTCTTGATTGGAGGTTGGATGAGAAAAAGGATGAAGAGAAAGGGTTGGATCCAATTTCCGCTGAGTGTGATCTGAATATTAATACTGAAAAGGAGTTGGACAAAATCATGCAAAACGTTCCTTTGACTGAATTGGTAAAGATTCCATCTGTTAAAAGTCAAGTGAGCGAGTTCTTTGATATCATTCCTGTAGTTGGCCAAACTAACAATATAATTGAACCTCTTCCCAGTCCACCTTTGAATGTCCCTATCAAGGAAGAAGAGGATCCTTTGATTGAGATTAGGGAAACTCTATATGAGAGAAAGAAAGTAAGGCATGAGCCTTTCTATCCTACTGTTCACGTTGGTGAACTCCTATTACACAACTGTATGATTGACTCTGGAGCCACCATGAATGTGATGCCCAAAAGTATCATGGAGGCCATGGGGTTGTGAATCACTAGACCTTATAAGAATGTGTGTGGAATGGATTCAAGACCGGTCCATGTTTTTTATTTAATCAAGAATCTACAAACATACTTGTTTGCTTGTCCAGACATATCTACTTTCATGGATGTCGTAGAAGTCAATTTGCCCCCAATTTATGGGATGCTCCTGAGTCGGAGATGATCAACAAGATTAGGTGGGGAGTTACAGATGGACTTATTTTATGCCACTGTTATCACACAAAATGTAGCTACCCACTAAAAGGATCCCATCCGGGACGGTAAAGGAGAGATAGCTAACCGGTGACACCGCAAGGGCCTAGTCCACTACAGATAAAGGGTAGTTGTCACACCGGACGAGCTCTTGTCACTTTAGATCAATCTGGAGAAAGACCAAGGGGGAGACCCTACTAGCCTAAGAGGCTAGCGCACATACTCAAGACACTCCTAGGGTTTGACAATGTATAAAGGAGGAGAGATAATGAGTGGATAAGACTAGATCTATCGAATTAGAGTGGTGTGGAGACTAGGGCCAAGTTGGGGAGGCTTAGCAAAGATAGGAAATAGACCAACTTGATTGAGATTGTACCACAGATAGTTTGAGGAAGTAGATCTAGGGAGATCTAGCCAAATGAAAGAAAACTCTAAAGGGACCCACCTAGGGTTTTATGCAAAAATAGACAAGGTGGACCCAAAAGTGTAGATCAAGGTATGGAATGACTAGATTCAGGTGCTTGGAGGACAGATCTATGGGAATCAAGTGGGTTCAAGCATACCCAACTGATAGATCGGAAGAGATCTAGCCATACGAATGGAAATCCTAAAGGGACCCACTTAGGGTTTATACAAAAGTGGAAAAAGTGGACCCAAAAGAATAGATCAGGGCATGAGATAACTAGATCGGGGTGCTTGAGGATTGGATCTATGATTTTAAGGTGGGTTCAAGCATACCCATCTGACAAATCTAAAGAAAAGCCCACCCACCCAAGAGGGGCGCCCCCACCTAGACTGACTAGTGCTAGATTCTAGGGAAAATGGAATTTGATTAACGTGAAACTTGAGATCTAGGGTTTATTCATAAATCTCCAAGTGGGTTTTGATGGTCGTCATCAAAAACTCACCGGATCTATCAAATCCATAAGACGAGGGTTTTAAGAAAAAGGCTTTGTTTGACAATTGGATGAAACTAATGACATATAATACGTACCTTGCAGATCGTACGTGAGAATACTTGCCGCCTTAGATGTTGATGATCCTTCCACTTAGTTACAATTTTGAGCCAGATCTAGCATGCAATGAAGAAAAAACGCCCAAGTGAGGAAGTGCACCCCCTCTTCTCCACCTGCAAAATCAATCCACTGAAGTCAGAATTGTTCACCGATGAAAAAGATAAGCCATGTACAACATCCACAAAAAAAGATTCAATGCACAAAGTAACAATTGATCACTCCCTGAACATGAGGTGATTTGGTTGAAAGACAATCTGGATTGCCCTAGCAATCTCCTCCTCCAATTCGCTACCTGCAAAACAATGGGTATGACCCTCATAGAAGAATTTGTTTGCATAGAAGATCTTACTGAAATGTCTAAGCAAGAGGCATAACAATCACATCCACGACATTCACAAAGCTCCCAAGAAGTTTCTGCAAATATTTTATTATATTCAATATTTCCCGAGCCAAAAGTCCCTTTACAAATGAGAGAGAATCTCAATATATAGATCTCTCAAGTACATAATACCTAGATCCAAAAAGATCAAGGGTCAAGATCATAAGATAAAATCATCCTAATCTACGACTAAGATTAGTCGGATACATATCACATGGATCAACTCAAAAATATATGGGGGCGCATCATTAGAAATGCCCAATGAGGGGTGCACCACATAAAATATGACTAATGACCACAAAGTAACACATGGTGGGGCTAGGAGGTTATGTTATCCTTCACTAGCATGGCTCCATGGGGCAATAACAATGTGTGGTGGCAAATAATATTAAGGAGTGATGAAAATCACTAGGGTATCTCCCTCAAAATACAATTAAAATGCATAAACCAAGGAGGTGTGGACCCCGAATGAAGTGAAGTTGATGCCGGATGATGAAGGTGACCCAAACACTGCGCCTTGGACCAATTCTATGCCAATCCTTTGCCTCAATTTCCCAAATAGATTTCCTCATTAGCCATTTTTATTATTAAAATGTTGCCTTGGGAACATAAAACAGCCCATATCTCACCAGGGACCAAAAACTAACGTCAAATGTCTACACGGATAGATCTGGGACCATGGTAGTATGGTACAAACAACTGGTTGCACCCCAAGAATCCCTTTAGCGCCCTAGGAGAACTTAATTTTTTCCTCATTGTGTTTTATTTTCATTCTCCCCACGCAAATCTACTACAAGAAGGCCAAGGGACCCATATTTGTCCTGTAACTGCCTGAAACTGAAAACCATCTCCACCAATAGACTCAAATTGTCCAAATCAACTAGGAATGAGTACTCATACACCATATGTCCATCACAAAGGTACATCAAAGGCCCCAAATGTTAGAACAATAATAATAATAAAGCATGTAAATGTTGATAATCATAAAAATAATACAAGCCATCATAACAAATCACCATCTAAAGTATGAATATATCTAATGGACACCTATAGACCATAAATAATCATCAACCATCAGCATTCGTTTATAACTCATCCTGGATCCTGCTCATGGCCTAGCCAACACAGGGTTGACCAAGTCAAAACTGATCAAATGATGACCCAAGTGCTAAACTTTGATATTACAAAGTAAAAATGGACATGCATACTCAATTATCTATGCTAGCAGTGACACTCTAGTACGATTAGATTTTGTTGGCAAGTATAAGCAAAATACATATATAATAATCCAAATCAAAATGATTAGTTGCTTCCAAACAAGAACCTCTAGTGTATACTCATTTACAGATTTAGCCCTTTTGCTAGTCAAGGGTGAAGGGATCATAACAACAAGTAAGGGCAAGGGATGACTTGATAACTCAACACTGTAAGCATCTAGGCTAAAGGACAAGGGGATCCACACAACACATAAGTTGGACTAGGTGAACAATAGGGCATGGCGGTATCTCACAAATGGGTGGAATGATGAGAAAACTCCACTAGACTCTAGACAATCAACCTTTTTAATACTTTATTTGCTCAACATTTATTTCACTAGTTGACCTCTAAAGGCAGGTGCCCTGATAGGCTTCTGGGCCTCCAGATAATGACAAAGACATGACCTTCTTGGACCAGTCTCTCCCTGTTTCCCTGTGGGGAAAAATGAGCCGTACATTATACAAGGAATGAGTGCTCATCCTCTAGCCATAAACTTTATTTTTTATTGATAACTTGCCAGCCTCCAAGAGCAAGTGCCCTGAAAGCCTTCTGGGCTTCCAAAAAATGACTAAGGCTCAGCCTTCTAGGACTTGCCTCCCTGATACCCTGTAGCGATACATGAGCCTTACACCATACAATGGATGAGTGCTCATCTCTTGGCCACTGGCTAGTTTTATTTTTCTATTTCCAATAGTGTCTAAAGATACTTTTATTTTGCTGGCAAGGCATCAATTTAGAATAACTTTAAGCTCTGATGCCTTAATGTCTAAAGACACTTTCGTTGGTAGGACTACTTGTGTTCAAGACCTAGAGGCACACATTCCCTGTGACAAAAATCACATAAACCAACACCGAGACACAGTTTTATACATGGAGACCTATTCCAACATAGAGGTGAAGGTGGGGGGAATCCCAGATGTCACTAGTCAAGTTACAAGTCAAGGATGGTCAATGAAAATGGGGAGGAAACAGATGGATGGAGACAATGGAAGTGATGCCAAAACTAGCAAGCTATATCCCTGAGGGGAAAAGACTAAATCCATACTAGGAGTAGGACAATGTTAATAAGTACACAAAAGAATTTCCTGGTCAAAACCTCTAGATCATTTATACTTTAGATTTCAAGTAAAACAAGATAAAATATTGCCAACATATAACCAATATCAACTAAGTCTCACCGCTAAAATAGGTAACAGAGCAACATCAAAATCCATAACCACAAACCATAACATCACCTAGGTCATATACCTGCACTGGATCTAAAAACAAGTCTAAAAATCCCTGGTACAACTACTGCAACTACATATCATGGGCAATATAACAATCTTTGCTCTAGGTCCTGAAAGAAAAATGGCTAACTCAGTCACCGAATCTGGGGTCATCAGGCTCAGTCATGGCATAGAATTGGTCAATCTGGATACTCTGGATCTGCTGAAAGTGGGAAATCATCAACTCTGGCTCATCATCTATTGATCTCATTAAGGGTTGGCTCAAAGAACTGATCAGTACTGCTCAGTTACAAAGGTAGCCCAGCTACTATATATGTGACAACAGCCACTATTCTTAATTCTAACGAAGCAATAGTCAGGATTTACTGCGAGCCTTTCTATGATGGACATTTAGAGCGATATGAAGATGGGGTTAATAATTCATATGGCCACGATGAGTTGTTTCCTAATGGTGTGTTCATGGTTATGGAAGGAGATGATAATTCACCAGGGAGTAAGGATGACAGAGAGTATATTTGGAGGTATTTACCCAATTTATTAAAAGAAGAAAGGTATCTCCAGAGTTTTGTTCGAAGACCTCATCATGAGTTGATGATGTCCGAAGCTTCTCATGAAACGACTCATGATTTGACAATTTCTGGTAGCACGGGAGGTTTTGATGTTTCTAGTTGCCTTCCTGATTCCACTCTAGAGTGGGGTGGCATTGATCCACATATGACTATTCCACATAAAGAGTTAGAACAGAGATTGGAGGTTGTCGACAAAAGCAGGGAAACTCCAGTAGATTTTATACCCCCTCCTGAACAAAGAAGCTTAGAATGTTGAGGGAGTACACTGTTAATATGGAAGTCAATCAGGATAGGGAACAAGGCCTTCCACCAATTTGTTGGTGGGAAAGCAATAGTATGCCCCATGATAGAGAGATTATTCATCCTGATGACCCACCTCCACCCCCTTTAGAACCTACCACTGACCAACAAACTTCGAATAATCTCCCCATAATAAGCAATTTTCCAAACTTCCCTAATTTCCTCTTACCTCGAGAGAATCCTCATTTTGAAGGAGAAGGCACCAGTTCCAACAAGACATCTTATTCAGTGCATATCACTTCAAGAGAAGGATCTGGTACTTATCACAAGGGAATTTCTCCCACCTTTCCTATTCACACACCATTAGAGAACACCTTTGGGAATTTGTCGATCGTGAATGATACACAAAGGAATATCATACGCTCGCAATCTGAAAGAGCAAATACTGAGCTCATGGAGAGAAATAGGATCTCCCAAATGCTAGTGGGAAGCATTCCTTCACCGCTTGAAGAAGATCTTGCTAGAGTTAATACCAATGACCCCATACGTAGCCACAACATAGACCATCCGTATCCACGAGGGAACGTTGATGTGCCTATTATCACATATCTATTGCAGTTGGGCTACCATGATGCAGCATACAGATTTATCTCTTCATTTTTCCGAGCTATTCATCCAGATGAAGTTATAGCATGGATCATTGAGTGTTTGAGCCATCCAGAGCCTTTGTTCAACAGCAGTTTCAAATTGTTTCCTTGCCAGGACCGAGATCTCCTTGTCCATTGAGATGATTTCAGTGGTGACCAAGTTCATTCGAGCAGAAGTAGCAGATATGGTACACACAGTTATAGATGGGCACATTACATAAAGACAGGTATATGGTGAGATCAGGTATATGGCTCCTTGTTTGGATTTTGCTCTTTGATGTATGTTAAACACCTAAGCTTGTTATGTTAGGATGATCATGGTGACCTGTGCTTATATGACATTTATACTAATGCTTAAACCTTTTTTGCGAATGATTAAAGAGTCTAATGTTGAAGACTATTGCTTATGCCATGCTTTACACAAATTTTAAACCTTAGTGCTATGTTGGTTCCATGTATCACTTGTCCCCATCCATCCACTTCATCCATAATTGGTTTTTCTTCCCATGACTTATGATGGACTAAGACCTATGAGATTGAAGATCATCTTCCCCACTTTGACCCCTATGCATGATGAATCTCATGTTGTTTTGTGTCTCGGCTCTGAGTTATGCAACAAAACTTGTCAGAGTCTTGATCCTTCTGGGACAGGAGAACCCGCTGGTGTTGGTTCCTGAGCTTAGGTGAGTTGGGTTTTGAAGCCTTGACCACTCTAGTCAGTTTCCCCCGATGGTTGGTCCTGACTGTGGATATACCCCCTAGTTGCTCAATGAGTGTCAACTAAAACTTGAAGCAATATGTCTACCATCATTACATGCATTATGTGTTATATGCCATTTACTAAGAAATGCAAGCCCTCAAATAAAGTTAAAAACTGTCTTTAGACGCACCTCAAAAAGAGCTATGGAATGAAATTGTGAAAGGCCTAAGAAAAGCAATGGATAAATAAGTGCTAAATCTAAAGACTGTTGACCATCTTATTGAAATGTAATGATTAATTGCTCACGACGCCTGCGGGTTTTGATGTGAGATGGTGTAAGGGACAGCTAATTCTAAGTGTACCCTAGGATCTCTTCACTACAATTTCTTGTATACTCAATGCAAGCGTCCTAGAAAAGATCCTCACAGAGCTTGATTGCTAGCTTGGATGTGAGTTGTAGACATGTTAAAGTTGAATGTACTCTTTTCAGATCAACTCATCCACTTGTGAGACACCACCATTCCCTATTGTTTATCTGTCATGCATCTGTCATTGTAGTGGTGTGTACTTGTCATCATTCAGAGAGATCAAATGGTCAAAATCAACTATAAGTCATTTCCCTTTTACCTTAGCCTTGTTTTCCACCTTCACCCAGCACTAGCAAATTGTTTAAGCTTAGTAAGTATGGCATAAACAAGAGACTTCCAGAGGATTCCATGATTACTCAAAGACACAGGTATATTGTATTGATTGTTATTATTTATTTATCAACATGATTCTGAATGACATGATTTAAATTGGGTTTTAATATACATCTTGGAGCAGTCCTTACCTTGGATGCCTGCAGATTCAATTCAATCCAGCATCTCACCTTCAGTTTGGGTACTTTTACCTGGTCAACCCAGTTGACCAAGTCAAACACAGTTTCCAAGGCAGTGGCTAAAATTTTGAAAATGCTTATATTTACTCCAGACATGCCCAAGACAAATACTGCGGTTTCATTATTCAGAATTTGACCTCAGACTACGTGATCAGTGATTATTATCACTTTATTATAGGTCAGATTATATTATTATTTCAGTGATTTTGGTTCTCCTAGAGCACCACAACATTCCAGGGGGTATGAGTAATCACTTGTACCATTCTTCTATGTCTCCAGATACTTGTGCAATCAGTTTTTCCCAGTTCTCAGCCTAAAGGAAGATATGATGATTTTTATGATTTTTGAAGATTGTAACATCAAAAAATGAACTAGGAAACCACTAGGAAAATCGATTTGGCTTGTGTGGTCAAGGAAATGGCAGGGAAATCTATCCAGATGATGTATTATGGCTCTCTAGACACTTCTTCACCAGTTTCAGTCATCAGTTTGTCCGACATTATTTATTTTGGCTCATCCAAGGAAAACGTCCCCCAAGGGGCGCCCCTCACCTTGGCCATATGATGTATCATATTGTATATCTTATGATTTAATGTTGTAATGGGGCCTAAGGAGAATTGAGCCCTTGGTGACCCCCTTTGATGTATTATCATCTTATATCTTATGCTATCTTATGTTGTAACTTAGACAAGGCAACATTGGGCAAAAAGTGCACCCCCCTTGATCTAGTCAACTTGATCCATGTCAAATTGATCTCCACCATTGATGATGTTATAATCTCAACCGTTAGATGCAAAAGATAGTTAAGGTTTGTGTCTCTCAAAAGCTATAAAAAGACGAGACCTCCCCCATTGTAAACCATGGGCTCTGGTATTGGAACTTCTAATAAAGAGATTTTTCTAGGATTCCATACTTGTGTCTTTGTAGACGAATAAATGTGATGATGATTGAAACTGTTTCTATCTTGCATTGAGTTATTTCGGCATAGTTCTTGTATCTTTTTTTTATCCAATTTGATTTGCAAGTGAAGGAGGCGAATTGGAGAGAGGCGCATTGGTGGGGGGACTCACCCTATGATCGTTCTTCGGTTTGGTTTATAAGGGAGTGGTTATTTCTTTATGATTTTTCATTCTGGTATCTTCTTTATTTGGTAATCCCGATCCATTTGTCATTATTATTTGATTTCCTTGGTGTGGCAGGTAGAAAGGGGCACTAACGTCAATGAGCAAAACATTTTTTCATCAAGATCTTGTCTAAATCTCTCTCTTGATTTCCTTGGTGTGGTAAGTAGAAAGGGGCGCTAACGTCATTGAGCAAAACATTTTTTCATCAAGATCTTGTTTGAATCTCTCACTTGATCTATGAGGAAGTAGTCTTCGTCATCCAGGCAAGTCTCTCCGCTTATTTCTTTATGTTTTAATTTTCATACATTGCACATCACACACATTACTGAAAAAACCTCTTGTAGAAAGTGGGAGAATTCATTGGGGCATATTGCACTTGGAATCTACAATTTTGGCGATCTGGGTTTTTTCGGCCATCACCCAAAATCCCTTATCCCTCCAAGGCGTCATCATTGGACTCCAATTGCCCATCTGAAAGCACCACTGATCTCTGGGAAAAACGCCCATCCTGCCCTATCAACCTTTTTCTAAGTGTTTTGTGTATTCGGTTTTGCTTGGATTTCTTCATACTATCAAACCATCAAACCATTCACCCAAGCATCAAATCAAGTGTGTTAGAAGCCCTAATTCTCTGACCAAACCCTACCTTGGACATTTCCCTTATATTTATCAAAATCCCCCTTAGGGTTCCAGGTTTGATCATTTGAGTTAACACACGAATCCTAGATCTAACTTCTAATTCCATAAGTCACTAATTCATTTAGCTTGATTAACATTTCCAACACCCGTAACCACCTTTACTCAAGCATCCCTTAAACTGTGGCTTACTCCTTAAATCTAGGGTTTCCAACTTCCACCTTACATATTCTATACATATAGTTTCATCTGGTGATCTAGCTTTTGTTCTTTCCTTTTAGGATAGGTATGGGTCTGCCCCTTTGTCACTTGGGTTTTAGTGGCAGAAAGCGAAGGATATCTCAACTGACGTGACAACCATCCATCATTTGGGGGTTGGGGTATTCGTAGGTGATGACTTTGGTAGCCTGTCCCCTCTGCCATCCTGTATAGGATTACTCTACGACGCAAGTACAAAATCGTCATTTTCTGGAGCTTAGAAATCTTTCTAGGGCACCTATTCTTAGAGGATGGCAAGTTATTAAAATAATTTTCTTTTCTTGAGTTGATGGCTAGAGGATGAGCACTCATTCATTGTATAATGTACGGCTCATTTTCCCCCACAGGGCAACAAGGTGAGAATGACCCACAAAGGTCATGTCTTTGTCATTTTCTAGAAGCCCAGAAGGCTTTCAGGGCACCTGCCTCTAGAGGTTAACTAGTGTATATTGTTGTGCAAATAAATTGCTAAAAGGTTGTGTGTCTAGGGTCTAGCGGGGCCTTCACATTATTCCACCCATTTCTGAGACACTGCCATCCCCTATTGTTCACCTAGTCCAGCTTATGTGTTGTGCGAATTCCCTTTTCCTTCAAACTAGATGCTTACAATGTTGAGTATCAAGTCATTCCCTTGGCCCTACCTTGCTTTATGCACCTTCACCCTTGACCAACAAAATGGCTTAATCTATAAATGAGTATACACTGGAGGTTCTTGTTTAGAGTTGCTTATCATTTTGATATATATATATATTGTGCTTATAATCGCCAACAAAAGCTACTTGTACTTGAGTCTCATTGTTAACATAGATAATTGAGCATTTATATCCATTTTGTACTTTGCAGTATCACAGTTTAGCATTTGGGTCGTTATATGATCATTCTTGACCTGGTCAACCCAATTTGACCAACCCAGGTGCAGGGTCCGAGATGAGTTTTTGTCGATGGTTGTGGATGATGATTATCTGTGGTCTATCAATGTCCATTAGATATATCCATGCTTCAGATGGGGCCTCTTACGTACCTTTTTTATGGACATATGGTGTATGAGTACTCCTTTCTAGTAGATTCGAACATTCTGAGTTCATTGGTGCAGCCGGTTTTCAGTTTTGAGCATTTGCAAGTAAGATATGGGTCATTTTAGCATTCTGTAGCAGTTTGGCCTTGGGAAATCAAGATATAATACAATACAATTGATGAGTTCTCCTAGGGCACCAAAGGGAAACATATGGTGCAGTTAGTCGATTGTACCATATAGATATGGTGTTCGACCTATTTCTGCAGCCAATTCGCTTCCAGTTTTGGTACCCAGTGAGATATTGGCAGTTTTAAGTTCTCGAGTGAGTATTTTAATGATGGAAAATGGCTAATAAGGAAATCGATTTGGGCAAATGAGGCAAGGAAATGGCATGGAATTGGTTTGAGGCATAGTGTTGGGGTCACCTTCATCATCCAGCATCAGCTTCACTCTGCATGGGGTCCACACGTCCTTCTATTATTCACTTTGAGGAAGTTTTGATGTATTTTTTAGGGGGATGTCCAAGTGATTTTAATCACTCCATGTTGTTATTCCGAGCTACTTTTTACATGGGGTATCAGCATGGATCTTTACAACTTCATCTATTTCAAAGCCTTATTCGTCATATTTTCCTTGCCAGGACTGAGATACAGGAGTCCAAAGAGATGCTTTTGGTGATCATCTAGTTCATTGTAGCAGAGCAGCAGACCATAGTTGGTACATATAGTTATAGACGGGCTTATCAGTTGGAGACAGGTATATTTGGTGAGATCATGGTATACACTTCCTTGGTTTGATTTTGCTCTATGATGTATGTCAGATACCTATGCTTATCATGTTAGGATGATTATGGTGACCTATGCTTATATTTATTGTTGCTTCAACTTGTGTTATGACTAATCAAGGAACTTCATGTGAAGACTATTTCCTATGCCATGCTCGTACAAAGATAAACCTTGGTGCTAGGTTGATTCCATGTCACGTGTCCCCATCCATCCAGTTCATCCACCTTTGATTTTGTTCCATGACTTAGACTGATTGAGACTTGTGAGATTGCAGATCCTTTTCCCCATTGTGACCCCTATGTATGATAGACTACATGTTGTTCTGTGTCTCTGGCTATAAAGTATGTGGCTTGGCCATTGTGGCAAGGTTCAGGGGGTAGTTCTCCTTCAGTTCTCAAAGCAAGTGCTCCATCATAACAGTGTTGCTAAACACTAAAGCAACATAATGCATAAAAGCTATATCTAAAGGATGCAAAAGTTAAATGTTTAAAGGTAGTCAGTGGCCAAAAGTTTGAGCACTCGTTCCTTGTATAATGTAAGGCTCATTCTGCCCTCCACAGGGGCGACAGGGAGAGGCAAACCTATTGGGGCTATGGACGCTCGCTCGCAGCAAAGCTAGGCCTTAGTCATTTACTGGAGCCCAGAAGGCTTTCCAAGGCACCTGCTCTTGTAGGATAGCTACTATCTTGTGAAATGTAAAGTGATTTGAAAGGTTGATGGTCAAAGGATAAGCACTCATTCCTTGTATAGTGTTCGGCTCATGTGCCCCCACAGGGCATCAAGGTGAGACTAGCATGCAAAGGTTGGGTTTTTTTCAGTACTGGAGCCAAGAAGGCTTCCAAGGCACCTGCCTTTGAAGGTTGACCTGTGTTGCAAATAAAGTGCAAAGGAAAACTTGTTAGAGTCTGAGGGAAACATATCCAAGTACTTTATCCATTTGTGAGACACCTCCATCTCCTATTACTATCTTTAATACATATGTCACCTTGGTAGAGTGTATCATGCAACATTCAGATAGATCACTGAGTTAAAGTCAGTTGAAAGTCATTTCCCTTTGCCTAAACCTTGTTCTTCCATCCTCACCCATCTGTAGCACATTGTTTACACTTTGTAAGTATGGCGTGAACAATCAGACTTCCAGAAAGTTCCAAGATTTCTCAGAAGCACAGGTACATCTTATTATTATTATTATTATTATCTGTCTCCATGATTATGAATAATTGATTTATGCTTGGTTTTGATATACATTATTGGAGCATTTCTTACCTTGGATGGTTGCAAGATCATATTGATACAATATCTCAACTTGATTTTGGATACTTTGACCTGGTCAACCCAATTGACCAAGTCAATCACCGTTCCCAAGGCAGTGATTCAAAAATACAATATGGTCTATATTTGTCCAAACATGCCCAAAACCAATACTACGGTTTCAGTTTTGAGAGTTTGACCCCGGTTCTCCAAAAAAGTGATTGTTATCACTTAATTATTGGCCAAATGATTAAATTTTATTCCAGATGGCAATATGATTGGTTTTCCTAGAGCAGAGCAGTGTTCCAAAGGGTATCAGTAGTCACTTATACCATTCTTCTATGTCTCTGGATCATCCAGAGCAGTCAGTTTGCCCAGTTTGCACCCTGGACAGAGTTATGGTGGATTTATCAGTTTCCAGAGATTGTACCAGCAAAAATGAACTAGAAAAATCACTGAAAAAATCGATTTGGTCTCCTAGGTCAACGAAATGGCTTGGAATTTTGACAGATGATGTGTTTTAGCCTACTTGACAGTCCTCCAGCAATTTTCAGTCAGCAATGTTCGGATTATTTTATCTATGGCTCAGTTAGTGAGGAAAGCCCAACTAGGGGTGCCCCCTCTCATGGCTAATGAAGTATTTCACTGTTATATTATATGGTTTGAAGTTGTAAAAGGGGCCTAGAGTGAATTAAGCCCCTTGTGACCCCCTCCTATGTACTATCATGTCACAACTTATGTTATGTTGTGACTTTGACTTCGGATAGGCGTCCTTGAGCAGAGTGCACCCCCTGCTTTGACTTAGTCATTTGATACATGTGATGATTTATGTATTTTTGATCTCCACCGTTCATGATGTTTTAATCTCAACCGTTGGATGAAAAAGAAAAGTTAGGGTTTACGTCTCTCTCAAACTATTTAAGATAGGTGACCCCCCATTGTAATTCATGAGCTTTGGCACTGGAATTTTAAGAAAGAGATTTTTGTCTGGGATTATTTTTCTGTGCATCTTGTGTATGGTTTGATGATCTGATGATTGGCATTGCTACTCTTCTATACTGAGCTTTATTTGGGATACATCTTGCATCTCTTATTTACCCATCTCATCTGCAGCAAAGGGAGGGGCGCAAGGAGAGAGAGGGCATTTTTGTGGGGAAACTCACCTTTGTCCATGATCCTTCGTGTTCGAATCAGGCAATATCTTGTTCTTTATGATTTTTTATTCTCTTTATTCTTTGTATTCTGCAGATCTCGTCCGTTTATCTTATCGGTTGATGTTTCTCTGAATTGGAAGGTTGAAGGAGGCGCTAGGGTGACTGGTTGTGGCAAAATAACAACAAGATCTTCCTCGGAAATGTTCATTTCGACAGGAAAGTGGCATTCTTCATCATTTCTCAGTTCATTTGCAAGATCCAGGTATGTCTCTCAGGTAAGTTTCTCTTCCTTTATCTTCTGTATATGCATTCCTCATCATTCTATTACATTAAAACCCTCATTTCGTAGATCCATAGGTTCGAGCTTGCAATGAGCTATAAAATTTAAACCACACTTCGGAATTAACATAAAAACCCTAAGTTTAAAGTTTCATCACAATTAGACTCCATTTGCCCATCCAAAGCACTGACCTGCTACTTAGGGAAAAACGCCTCCCTTGGGGGAAGTGGGTATTTCACAATCCGCAAACTAGGTATTGTTGGCTTCAACTTTATTTGCCTAATTTTACATCCAACAATCAATCAAAGTGTCCAATTTTACTTAATTTCACCATTTTACCCTAGATCCCAATTTTTCGGCATTAACCCTAGCGTAAATTTGGGGCTTTTCACCTGGATGCTCGAAATCTCTTGGTAATAGTTCTAAACTCTAATTGACCATCCTACTAAGAGATTCCACCAAGTTTCCCTCAGCTACTCATTCATTTTCCTTATTTTAGGGTTTCTTGGTCATAGGGAAACTCCTTGGGCTCTGTGTATTCATTGATTCTGAAGTGTCGGTATCCTTGACTGGTGTGACATCTGAGTTCTTTCGGAGGTCTTGGATATCGTAGGTCATGACTTTGGTTTCCTTTCCTCTGTCGTCCTAAATAGGATCACCTCACGGTGCAACTACAAGATTCGTGATAACATTTTTGGCGTCGTTGGCAGAGACCTGCCTTGGTTCGACAACTATCCTTAAGCTCTACTCCCGCTCTCTTTGCCAACATTTTTGGCGCCGTTGCCGGGGACGGTAGAGGCTTATCTTGGTTCATTATACGTACCTCTAGTGTTTGTGAATGCGTTTACCTTTACAATCATTCATATCACATTTGGACTTAAATTCAGTGGTTGCATTTCAATTGCTTAATTCAACACAATCACTGTTTTGTTACTATCTCTCCTACGACATTATCCGTTGGTGAACACGACAACTCGTTCACCCGGCGACTCCACTGAGAAGCGAACCCATCCCATAAATTATTATGAACTCAAATTTGTTCCTCCAATTTTTCATTGAAGTCAAGGAAAATCCAACCAAGCTTAAAAGGCAACTTCTATCTCATCTAGACTTCTCTAAAATCTACTAGGCACCTCATCCTATGCCAAAAGAGTGCAGTGAAGAGTTGCCTCGTTTCTTTGCAAATTCAATCGAATCAATTGAAAGTTACTTGGATGCTTTTTGGTGTTATATGGAATCCCTGGGCGCAGAGCATGAAGATGTCTATATGCGAACCCTATGTGAATCCTTAGGTGGTAATGCCAATTTCTAGTTATATGTGTTAGCACCAGAATCCATCACTGGATACGACATGTTCACTAAGTTATTAAGAGAAGACTGGGGTAAGAAGATTGATGAATCCATATAGCCATATAATGATTGTGGTGTTGAGGATCAATGTGATAAAATCATAAAGATGATCAGGATAACCATAATGAGATAACTGACAATTTTCCTTATTAAATCGATTCCTCCTCTCCCTATCTAACAATGGACACGCCGTTGAATGACTCTTCGATGCAAGAGAGTGATGATGATCAAATCTCAACCCTTCAAGATCATGACCTTGATATTGATATAGAAGGGGAATTTATTAAAATCTTGTCATCATTAGCTCAAGAAGGCAGAAATAAAGGAGAGCAAAATGATCACTATCAAGAACCATCCAAAGTTGAATCTCCTATCTGTGAATCCATCGAAGATCCTCACTACTTGGTTGACGATTATCTTTATTCAAATTTTGATCATATCTCGAAAGAAGATCAATCACATGATAATTATGATATGATTGTAAGTGGACTTGATAAAAAGCATCCGTGTTCTAAAATTCTTCATCGAATCTTTAATCAAAATGTGTCGGTCTGATGTGTGGATACTGATCTTGCTTCAAATCTTGCAATCATTCCTGGAACTCAATTGAAAACTTTTTTCTCTCATCAAATTCCAAGATCAATTATTCCAAGTCATATGGGAGAAAGTTTTCAATCCACCCTCCCGTCCCAACTTTTCGAATCTTCTTGTATGGGTTTGTGTTCTAATCAAGCTGTTACTTTTGAAATTTTTAGTCAGGAGTTTGAGCATGGTCACATAATTGGAAAAAATGTGCTTCATTTCCCTTCTCAGTCATCTGTCATGAATAATATTTTTCAATTTATAAATCTTTCTTATGGGTGGTTGGAGAAGGTGTATAAAGATCAATTTCATCTTTTCTCCATTTTTATGCAACAAATGGGCTTGATCTCATTCTCAGTTTCATTACCTTACAACTTGTCCCTATTTGATTCCTCCATTTTTCCTGGAGTAAATATAATTGAATGCCCTAGTAGGGTAGAGGAGAAAACAAAGAATTGTTTAAAGTGGCTGAATCATGAGTCATATTGTCTTCTTTCATCAAGAACAAGCTCACATTCTTTTTATGAACCTATCAGTATCTTGATGGATGAGGCTCTCAAAATTCAATTTCAGCCTTGGCATGATTTCATTCCAGATCTTTCTTTGGATTTCAAACAACAAGTTAGAATGGTTTCAATTCTAATATACATTGCTTCTAAACCATCTCTGGCATGTTGGGTCATTTACTGTAAAGAAAGAAGAATCGATCATTTTAGCAAGTGGTTACATTGGATCTATCATTTTATTTAGCACTTGCCCAATTGGTTAGAGTAGAGTAGGTAGGATGGAATAAGCTCTTTCGGCAGTAGTTTGAGTCTGTCTTCTGTCTGATTAATGCATGAGTCTTCTAATTTCTGTATTTGTCTTTTTCTGCATTTAAATTGAGTAGATTAAAATTTACTTTTCAGCATTTATTTCTTATCATTTTGTTTTACGCATATATTTTTCCCATACATGTTCCTCCGGTATTTCTTGCTTCCATGTGTCTAGGTTATAGGTAAATATTTCGAAAGGAAGCGGAATGTTGGATGCGCTAGGATATGTTGGATTGCTTGTTGTTGATGGTGCTGTGGACCAAAGATCTCTGAGGTTCTCAAGCACTCTCTTCATTAGAGCACTTGTCCCAATTGGAGCCAGATGTTATCACATATACATTTGCAGCCAGGCTTCCCTGATGCTGCATGCAAACTTGTCACTTTTTCTATTTCAGGCTACTTTTTATATGCGGTATCAGCATGGATCTTTATAGCTTCATTTCATTTTAGAGCCTTGTTCATCAGATTTTCCTTGCCAAGATTGAGATACAGGAGTCCATTGAGATGCTTTTGGTGATCATCTAGTTCATTGTAGCAGAGCAGTAGATCAGAGTTGGTACATACAGTTATAGAGGCGCTTATCAGTTGGAGATAGGCATATTTAGTGAGATCATGGTATACACTTCCTTGGTTTGATTTTGCTCTATGATGTATGTCAAATCTCTATGCTTATCATGTTAGGATGATTATGGTGACCTATGCTTATATTTATTGCTGCTTCAACTTGTGTTATGACTAATCAAGGAACTTCTTGTGAAGACGGTTTCCCATGCCATGCTCGAATAAATTATAAACCTTGGTGCTAGATTGGTTCCATGTCACTTGTCCCCATCCATCCAGTTCATCCACCTTTGATTTTGTCCCATGACTTAGACTTATTGAGACTTGTGAGATTAAAGATCCTTTTCCCCATTGTGACCCCTATGTATGACAGACTCCATGTTGTTCTGTGTCTCTAGCTATGAAGTATGTCGCTTGGCCAGTGTGGCTGGGTTCACAAGGTAGTTCTCCGTCAGTTCTCAAAGTAAGTGATCCATCATAACAGTGTTGCTAAACACTAAAGCATCAGAACGCATAAATGTTATATCTAAAGGATGCAAAAGTTAAATGTTTAAAAGTAGTTAGTGGCCAAGAGTTTGAGCACTCATTCCTTGTATAATGTAAGGCTCATTCTTCCCTCCACAGAGGTGACAAGGAGAGGCAAACCCGTCGGGGCTATGGACGCTCGCTGGCAGCGGGGCTAGGCCTTAGTCATTTACTAGAGCCCGGAAGGCTTTCCAAGGCACCTTCTCTTGTAGGTTGGCTACTATCTTGTGAAATGTAAAGTGAGGCACTCACTTCTTGTATAGTGTTCGACTCATGTGCCCCCACAGGGCATCAGGGTGAGACTAGCTTGCAAAGGTTGGGTCTTTATCAATATTGGAGGCCAGAAGGCTTCCAGGGCACCCTCCTTTGAAGGTTGACCTATGTTGCAAATAAAGTGCAAAGGAAAACTTGTTAGAGTCTGAGGGAAACATATCTAAGTACTTTATCCAGTTGTGAGACACCTCCATCCCCTATTGTTATCTTTCACACACATGTCACCTTGGTAGAGTGTATTATGCAACATTCTGATAGATCACTAAGTTAAAGTCAGTTGAAAGTCATTTCCCTTTGCCTAAACCTTGTTCTTCCATTCTCACCCATCTGTAGCACATTGCTTACACTTTGTAAGTATGGTATGAACAATTAGACTTCTAGAAAGTTCCAAGATTTCTCAAAAGCACAAGTACATCTTATTATTATTATTATTATCTGTCACCATGATTATGAATAACTGATTTATGCTTGGTCTTGATATACATGATTGGAGCATTTCTTACCTTGGATGGTTGCAGGATCATATTGATACAATATCTCACCTTGATTTTAGGTAATTTGACCTGGTCCACCCAGTTGACCAAGTCAATCACAGTTGCCAAGGCAATGACTCAAAAATACAACATGGTCTATATTTGTTCCAGACATGCCCAAGACCAATACTGTGGTTTCAATTTTGAGAGTTTGGCCCCGGTTCTCCAAAAAAGTGATTATTATCACTTAATTATTGGCCAAATGATCAAATTTTATTCCAGATGGCAATATGATTGGTTCTCCTAGAGCAAAGCAAGGTTCCAGGGGGTATGAGTAGTCACTTATACCATTCTTCCATATTTCCAGATCATCCAAAGCAGTCAGTTTGCCCCAGTTTGCACCCTAGACAGAGTTATGGTGGATTTATCAGTTTCCAGAGATTGTACCAGCAAAAATGAACTAGAAAAATCACTGAAAAAATTGATTTGGCCACTTGGGTCAACGAAATGGCTTGAAATTTTGACAGATGATGTGTTTCTGCTTACCGAACAGTCCTCCAGCAGTTTTTAGTCAGTAGATGTCCATATTATTTAATCTATGGCTCAGTCGGTGAGGAAATTCCCCCAAGGTGCGCCCCCTCTCATGGCTAATGAAGTATTTCACTGTTATATTATATGGTTTGAAGTTGTAAAAGGGGCCTACGATGAATTAAGCCCCTTAGTGACCCCCTCCTGTGTACTATCATGTCACAACTTATGTTATGTTGTGACTTTGACGTAGGATAGGCAACCTTGAGTAAAGTGCAACCCCCCCCCTTTGACTTGGTCATTTGATCCATGTGATGATTTATGTATTTTTGACCTCCTTCGTTGATGATGTTTTAATCTCAAATGTTGGATAAAAAAGAAAAGTTAGGGTTTACATCTCTCTCAATCTATTTAAGAGAGGTGACCCCCCATTGTAATTCATGAGCTTTAGCACCGAAATTTTAATAAAGAGATTTTTGTCTGGGATTATTTTTTTGTGTATCCCGTGGATGGTTTGATGATCTGATGATTGGCATTGCTACTCTTCTATATTGAGCTTTATTCGGGATACATCTTGCATCTCATCTGCAGGAATGGGACGCGCGCTAAGAGAGAGAGACGACGTTTTAGTGGGGCAACTCACCTTCATCCTGGCTCTTGGGTGTTTGAATCAGGCAATATCTTGTTCTTTATGATTTTTTATTGTCTTTCTTCTTTGTATTCTGTAGATCTCATTCGTTTGCCTGATCGATTGATTTTTCTTTGATCTGTCAAGTTGAAGGAGGCGATAGGGTGACTGGCTATGGCAAAATAACAAGATCTTCCTCGAAAAAGTTCATTTTGACAAGAAAGTGGCTATCTTCATCATTTCTCAGTTCATCTGCAAGATCCAGGTATGTCTCGTAGGTTAGTTTCTCTTCTTTTATCTTCTGTATATGCATTGCTCATCATTCTATTACATTAAAACCCTCATTTCGTAGATCCATAGGTTCTAGCTTGCGGCGAGCTAGAAAATTTAAAAGCCACTTCGGAATTAACATAAAAACCCTAAGTTTAAAGTTTCATCACAATCGAACTCCATTTTCCCATCCAAAGCATTGGCCTGCTACTTAGGGTTAAATGCCCCCCTTGGGGGAAGTGGGTATTTCACAAACCACGAACTAGGTATTGTTGGTTTTAGCTTTATTTGCCTATATTTACATCCAAAAATCAATTAGAGTGTCCAATTTTACTTAATTTCACCATTTTATCCTAGATCCCAATTTTTCTACACTAACCCTAGCGTAAATTTGGGGCTTCTCACCTGGATGCTTGAAATCTCTTGGTAATTGTTCTAAGCTCTAATTAACCATCCTACTAAGAGATTCCACCAAGTTTCCCTCGGCTACTCATTCATTTTCCTTGTTTTCGGGTTTCTTGGTCATAGGGACGCTCCCTGGGCTCTATGTTTTCACTGAGCCTGGTGTGAGATTTTCCTTGACTAGTGTGTCATCCGAGTTCTTTCAGAGGTCTTGGATATTGTAGGTCATGACTTTGGTTGGCTTTCCTTTTTCATCCTGAATAGGATCACCTCACGGGCCAAGTACAAGATTCGTGATAACATTTTTGTCGCCGTTGTCGAGGAGGCAGAGGCCTAACTTGATTCGCCAATTATCCTTAAGCACTACTCCCGTTCTCTTTGCCAACCTTTTTGGCGTCGTTGCCGAGGACGGTAGAGGCTTACCTTGGTTCATTATACGTACCTCCAGTGTCTATGAATGCGTTTACCTTTACAATCATTCATATCACATCTCGACTTAAATTCAGTGGTTGCATTTCAATTACTTAAATCAACACAATCATTGTTTTGTTACTATCTCTCCTACGACATTATACGTCGGTGAAGACGGCAACTCATTCACGTAGCGACTCCACAACTCTACTCCACTGAGAAGTGAACCCATCCCATAAATCATAATGAACTCAAATTTATTCCTCCAATTTTTCAATGAAGTCAAGGAAAATCCAACCAAGCTTAAAAGGCAGCTTCTATCTCGCCTAGACTTCTCTAAAATCTACGAGCCACCTCATCCTATGCCAAAAGAGTACAATAAAGACTTGCCTCGTTTCTTTGCAAATTCAATCGAATCAATTGAAAGTCACTTGGATGTTTTTTGATGTTATATGGAATCCCTAGGCGCAGAGCATGAAGATGTCTATATGCGAGCCCTATGTGAATCCTTAGGAGGTAGTGTCGATTTCTAGTTATATGAGTTAGCACCAGGATCCATCACTGGATATGACATGTTCACTAAGTTATTAAGAGAAGAATGGGGTAAGAAGATTGATGAATCCATACAACCACATAATGATTGTGGTGTTGAGGATCAATCTGATAAAGATGATCAGGATAACCATAATGAGATAACTGACGATTTTCCTTATCAAATCGATTCCTCCTCTCCCGATCTAGCAATGGACATGCCTTTGAATGACTCTTCAATGCGAGAGAGTGATGATGATCAAATCTCAACCCTTCAAGATTATGACCTTGATATTCATATAGAAGGGGAACTTATTAAAATCTTGTCAGCATTAGCTCAGGAAAGCAGAAATAAAGGAGAACAAAATGATCACTATCAAGAACCATCCAAAGTTGAATCTCTCATCTGTGAATTCATCGAAGATCCTCATTGCTTGGTTGACGATTATCTTGATTAAAATTTTGATCATATCTCGGAAGAAGATCAATCACATGATAGTTATGATATGATTGTAAGTGGACCTGATCAAAAACATCCTTGTTCTAAAATTCTTTATCCAATCTTTAATCAGGATGTTTCGAAACTTGGTCATCTTTCTTCTAGAACATATTCCTCGAATGAAAGACTCTCATTCTCTTGGGAAACCATTCAAGCTGGTCATTACAACTTCTGCTTCTTCTACCATGTCACTAATAACTTCCAATTGATCCTTGAATTGGGATACTCTTGCGAAGTATGATTGCATGGTCTTTGACTTCTGAACCTTCACACTCTTGAGTTGATTTTTCAAGGTCATCCTCCTATTGATATTTCTTCCTTCAAATAGGCTAGACAAGGCATCAAACATTTCCTTTGGTGTTCTCCTTGAAGATACTTGAGAGATCAAGTGATCTTTGATGGAGTCAACTATGATCCTCTTATCCTTGATCATATCTTTCTTGTGCTTGGCCTTTCCTACATCTCCTTCTAGTTCTGCAACTTCCTCCTTTATGAAGCCTTCTAGATCATTCTCTTCTAGGATGAGCATGATCCTATACTTCCATGCTCTGAAGTTCTCAGCACCCTCAAGCTTCTCATCCAGCTTGGTATTGTTTGTCATCTTAAACAAAATGAGAACCTCAAACGTAAATAGAAGAAACAAAACTTACTTGGAAATACTGCTTCTGGCTTACCTCCTTCGGGATGACTTAGGGTTAGATGGTAAAACCCTAATTTTTTAGCTGAGATCACTTGAATGTCTGAGTGGTGTAAAAGATGTGCCTCCCCAAGGCAAGCTAGACTGTATCTTGCGTCTCCTAAACTTGTTGATGGAACCTTGAAACATCTGAAGCCCTAGTTCTTCTCGGCAGCAATGTCGAGCCCAAAAATGAAACTTATCAAAATTTAGTTTTGTTTTCACAGAAAGTTGCGCCCTCCTAGGGCAAGTTGAGTGAGCCCTCTTTCTGGTTGATCTGTCGAGGGAATTGTTCAAAATAATAAACCCTCGCTGTACAATGTCTAATTTTAGGGTGGCTCTAATACCATGTTAAGTTTTCTAAATTGCTTAGATAATATTCCAAAACAATTCACAATAGGAGGATCACTGAAAGAACAACAAGCACAGCAACACAAACAACATAGAGAATTTCCTCAAGGAAACAACAAGGGAGAAAACCCCGCAAAACTTCCTCAATATAGAACTCAACCAAGACAGTGTAAAACCCCAAGACAACTCCCCCTCTCTCTCCAGCGCATTTCTTCTTATCTCTCTAACGAGCTTACTTGAGTGAAGTGTATACAACTGAAGGAGGCGCCTCACCTATTTATATTCATCAAGTGAGTGACTCAAATACCTAACTAGGTCAGCCAAGATCTCTAATTAGGGCAGACCTACCTAGGAAGACTCAAAATAATATTTATAAATACTTTTGTGGGTACTATTGCCCCGACTTACAACGAAGGTTTTACCTCATGACTTTTACATGACCAATTACATCAAGGACGTCTCCGAATGGAAGAATAGCAATATACAACTAGAATAGCTTCTAAAGTTACATTATTTTAACACAAGCTCCTAGACCCCTCTTCCCCATTTGGGGAAAGCCTATAGCTCCTTTTGTTGGGATTGTCGATTTTATTTGCTTAAAGTCTTTAGAGTAGTTTTACTTTTTTATAATAATTTTCAAATCAAGGTTCTTTGCTTTAGTTTATTTTCATTTCACAAAATCAGATACTAACCCAGCATTGCTCTATGAAACTACCTAAAAGAGCTTGTTGGAGTATGGGGAAAAGATACTCTTTGTTGTAGTCATTAGTCTCACAAGTTTCAATTTTTGCTTTTACAATTCTCAATTGGAATAAACAATCCGTCCTTCCGTGTATGCTCCTACCCATCGCAGGTTCGCCCTGATCTTTCGGATAATCAAAACAAGAATTGTGCACTTTCTAAACTTTCCACGTTTAGTAAAAAACTCACATTAATAAAATCAAACACCCATAAACATACAGAAATCCGACGTAAACAAAGTTTGCATTTTGTGGGAAAAGTTTGCAAAGGAAGCGGGAACAACTAGAAAGTTACCACAGGGCCCCGTCGGGATACACCCTCGTTTGGTGTAGTGCTGGACACACCCCTGTGACTCCATCTAGCCCACCCGTCTTTGTGCAAAACCACATTCAGTAAAATACGGACATATTTCTAAGGAATCCCCTTCCCCTTAATTTATTCATCATCCTAATAAATTAAAACTGACCAAGACTCCACTGCAAAACATTTACGATTCTCAACAGCATCTCATTTGTGACTCCATTTGGCACTGGTACAATTTGCAATCTTAATATTTGCTTTCAAGTCATTTACACTATCCTTGCCATATTTATCTTTATGTTGTTGAAACTAAATCTCATATATTTAAAGTAACTTTTTTCTGTCCATTTATCTAAATTCGTGAAAAACAATCCCATCATAACTAATAAATAAGCCTTCGAAAACTTTTCGTAGGGACTACCCCCCTTGGCTTCATTAGGAGTTATTCCTAAACGGAGGAGTCGGGATCAGGAGACCACACCTGACTCAAGACTTGTCCCCAAGGACACACCGAGTAGCTTGAAGATTTTTGCTGCACTTACCCCCAAGTTTGTGTAAGACGGCAACATCTTTTGGCACTGTTGCTAGGGATAAGTCTTTTTATTCCTAGGTTTCGACTTTTTGTTTCTTTATTCTTTTTGTTTTTACTTTGTTTGATGAATGTTTATAGTAGATCTTTATTTTTTCATCTAAGGACTCTACTAACCATTTTCCTGTTTTATTTTACAAAGAAAAGCAAAAAGTAAAAATAAAAATTGTGAAAGATTTATGATGCATATTTTTTTCACATGGCGACACCATTGAAGGGATAAAACTATTGTTTCTCGAAAAAAGTTGTTGAGATTAACTGTGTAGATGAGCCCATGCAACTAGAAAATTTTAAAGCTCATTGTTTGGAAGCGCCCCTCTTTCAATACCAGACGTTCCCCATGATCATCGATTCTTGATATAGATGTTAGAAAGACGGAAATTGCTGCTCGGATTTCCTATGCATATCCTCCCCTTGATTTCTTTAAGATCTATGGCTTTCCAAATTGTATTGATGGTGAAGAGACATGTTATCCCCTTCCATTCTTTCGGGAGAATGATAATGATCACTCAGCCAGATTCCACGTTGTGATTTACTTTCACGGGTGAGTGAATTCAACATACGTCATGAGGATCATAGGATGCTAATGTTTGCTCATTCTCTGCAACAGGATGCCTCATGTTGGTTTTATAAGGTCCTTCCTGACAAATCTATTACTTCCCTTCCAAATTTCTTTGAGATATTTTTGAGGCAGTGGCATTATGACGAAGAAGATATTAAATTATTCAATATTGAAATTTTCATTGCGTCGACAGGTGCTTTCTACAGCTCAAATGAGTGAGATGTGTCCCGTCTGTAACGCTCACGTGGCACATGTCGGCTCAATAAAATATAACCTATCAACTTATAATTAAAAAAATAAAAAATAAAAAATATTATACTCCTATAAATATACAACCATATTAGGGCAATACTCACAATCTTACAAATGAGTAGTAAAATATTACAAGTAAAATTCAATTGACTTTAGTAAAAAAAAAAATTATAAAACCAAGAACATATAAAATTTAATCTTAAAACACATCTATGTATTTATAAATCAAATTACAATTTAAATTTCTGTTGACATAGAATATTACAACCATATTTATAAGGTTCTTTAAATGCAAATACAACTAGCAAGAAACCACGGGCCACTAAAACCATGTGCCTTAAACAACTTACATCCTTGCTCATTCTCAAGACAAGGTTAACCTCTAGATTTTAAAATTTTATATGGATTATTTTACTCATTAACTACTCTTAATATTCGTTATTAGTTTTAAAGAAAGACACGTAAAGCAATTTCTGGAGAACTAATTGATTATATGATTATTAATGTTGCTTAGCTCATTCTTCTACTAATATTTACCCTATTTTGAAATTACTTAAGCAAGTTGGCCATTTCCCTCCCAAGTAGGAATACTTATTGGAAGTTTTTGTAAATTAAAAAGGGTTTGCATCTCAAGAGAACTTGATCGCTCTCGGTGCTTGGTAGAACCATAGTTAAGATGGATCTCTACTAGTTAAGACTAATTTGGATTACTTCTTTCCTTGGAGAGAGTATCACACAGAAGATCTTGAGCTACCTTGCATCAACAAGTTAAACACTCAATGTTCAAAAATCCATGATGATCCCACTAAGGTTGTGCATGGGGAACCATTCATTGAAGATGTTATTAAAGACCCTCCTTAAGTCACATCAGCAGAGAATATTGAAGATTGAGGACTCTATCATGACTATTTCAGTGATGATGACCACACTTGTACCCCAGATTTACCTCAAGAAGAAACCATTACCAACGCTTACAATGAAACTTATGATGAAATCTATAATGAACATAATGATATTAGCTTGGAAGGTTTACTATCTTATGACCTTTTCTTTTGAAGAAGACAATTATGATCAAGAGGACAAGTATAGCATGGGGCATGATGTAAGTGATGAAGACTCCCTTATGTCAGACAGAGATGTTGATGAGGATTCTTGGACATTCATGGAAAATCCAATCTATGACATATCTGAGGAGAAAAATAATGAACCAGAAAATTTTGATGATTTTATTGATAATCATATCTATGACATACCTAATGGAGAGAGTTTTGAGTCTCTGGATGCTTTTATTAAAGAGCCTATCTATGAGGTTTTAAAGAAGAGAACATGGATTTTCAGGCGTTGAGAAATTTTTGTATGGAGAAAGAGCATACAATTTGTCCATATGCTCAATCTAAGCCATATATCAATATCAGTAGTGAAGGGTCAGACGTGATGCCGTCAATGGAATATCAAATTCAGCCATCATATTCACATACATAGGTTCCTTATGATTTGGAGCAGCATGGGGCTTATGTAACGAGTCATCATTGACAAACCTTGATGATCAGTATGATGGTGTCGATGATCTGCCTCATCATGCCGATTTGTATATTAGTCCTATCCAAGCTTGGCAAGAAGAGTCCTGTACAAACACCTGTTAGTTTTTCTTAAGATCTGATTAGATTATATAGGATCTTTATCTGAAAGAATAACAAGTACAGCAAAATGCATAAGATATAAAAGATATAAAAGATACACGAGACACAAAGATTTTCATCGAGGAAACCATAAAGGAGAAAACCCTGCAAACTTCTTCAGAATAGTAAGATGATCAAAAGCAGTAATAAGAAGTATTCAGCAGCTATCTATCTCTCCTCCTCTAACTGTCTCTTTCTCTCATGCGCACTTGAGAGTGTATAAGGTGTATATAAATGAGGGAGAGTGCCTCCCTATTTATACTTTTTCAAGTCACTGACCAAATATAACATTCGAGCCTACATGTCATCTCACATGGGGCCCACTTATCCTAGAGAGACTACAAGTACATATTACATGATGTTACATTGGGGACTATTGCCCCGACTTACAACAGACGTTCTACCTCAAGGTCTAGACACAATTTAAACATTTCGTAAAGGCGTAACACACATCCCCAGTGGGGGCACAACAACATACAATGATTATATACAT
This sequence comes from Pseudotsuga menziesii, assembly GCA_001517045.1. Taxonomy (NCBI): domain Eukaryota; kingdom Viridiplantae; phylum Streptophyta; class Pinopsida; order Pinales; family Pinaceae; genus Pseudotsuga; species Pseudotsuga menziesii. The sequence continues at coordinate 115,731 of LPNX010476696.1, read as the reverse complement.
CAGAATATCTTCCGAAGTTACAAATACATCAACACTCCCTCTTAACTAGGAAGGTATTCTATCTCTACACAGTCATCAACACATTTGGTCAGGTCTTCATCGCATCGTCATCATCACGGAGTCATAGAGTCTTCATCATAGCTGTTGTCATCATCTTCTTATAATTTGATCATCGTACCATACTACCTATCATCAGAAGTTTCTACAGTGATAGCCCTTTTTCATGCTGGATGTAGGCCTAGCCTCCATGTAGGTCTTCAAATCATTAAGTAGGTATAGCTCAGGACTTATTGCCTTGCAAAACCTGAAGCATCTCCCAAGACTGATTATATGCCTTTCCAAAACCTGAAGGAGCATCCCAGGACTAATTATATGCCTCTGCAAAACCTGAAGGATCTCCCAAGACTGATTATATGCATATGCAAAACCTGAAGGAGCATCCCAGGACTGTTTATATGCCTCTGCAAAGCCTGAAGGATCTCCTGAGACTAATTATATGCCTCTGCAAAACCTGAAGGAGTGTCCCAGGACTGATTATATGCCTCTGCAAAACCTGAAGGATCTCTTAGGACTGATTATATGCCTCTACAAAACCGGAAGGAGCATCCCAAGACTGATTATATGCCTCTGCAAAACCGAAAGGATCTCCTAGGACTTATTATACGCCTCTGCAAAACCTAAAGGAGCACCCCAGGACTGATTATATGCCTCTGCAAAACTTGAGTCCCCTACTATCATCTCGTCGTCTTCAAATCACCTCATCATCACTCAAAGCACATCCCAGATGCACACATCTCGACCATAGCCCTTACAACTACACCATGGGAGGACACACCTACCACCATGTGAGAACGTCTCTCGTGCATCTGTGTCTTCCGAACCCATCACCTCCCCTTGGGAGGAACCTCGATCTGAAGTACAGCAAGCTTCTCTCTAAGGTATTCAAACTTCACTTTGGATATTTCTAGGATAGAACCACATAAGGATTGATTACGTCCAAGGATAACCTGTGAGCTTTGCCAGGACTGATTACATCTGAAGACAACCTACAGGATTGATTACATCTGAGCAACCTACGAGCTTCGCCAGGATTTTACGCTCAGACAACGTGTCTCACCAGCTATGCTAGAACTCATCACTCCCTCTTCCGAGCGGTCTCGATCTGGATCACATACTGGAGCTTCACTACACCTCTTCTGCTTCAGCTGTACTCAGTGCCACACAGGACTGCTTCCTGCTAAACCAAGAGATCATACCTGATCTCATACTGAAGCAGCACCCTGAGGTGCTCTTCCTATCTACGGCACTACCAGCCTAGTCCGAATCAACATAACCCTACAGGTTAACCTTTTGATTCGCGTCATATCTGAGCCCATAATCAACTATACCCTTGAGGTACCTCAATATATGCGTTACAGCAACAAAGTGAACTTGTCTTGGATCCGTAAGGAACTGGCTCAAAGTGTTCACAACAAAGCATATGTCTAGTCTCGTGTTTGTTAAGTACATCAATGAGCCAATCATCTGATAATACATCGTGGTATCAACTGTCTCTAGTGAAGCATCACACGGTAGCTTCAAATTTGATGCCATAGGTGTGCCTATCGCCTTGCGGTCCAGTATTCTGAATTTCTTCAGAATCTTCACTGTATACTTTCCTTGACCAAGGAAAATCCCATCCGCATTCTGTCACACCTCCATGCCTAATAAATAGTGTATCATCCCTAGGTATTTCATCTCGAACTCTGTAGCAAGTCTCCTTCTTGCATCTTCAATGAGTTCGTCCTCTCCTGTCAAGAACAGGACATCGACATATAGCAAGAGTATCATCGGTTCGCCTTCAACCTTGAAGCAAAGGTTGGAATCTGCTTTACTCTCAGTAAAGTCTAGGGCCATCAGTAAGTTGTCCATCTTGTCGTACCATGTCAGACCTAAGGATCTTCTACAGTCACTCCCTCTGAAGCAAAGCATCATTCTCCCTCTGCCTTTCGTACTCTATGTAATGAAACATTATGTACTGGAGTGACAAGTAGCTTCCTCTGCTACTGATCTTCTATGTATCCATCTAATGTCATTGGATACCAAGATCCTCTATCTTGAACTTTGTTGAAAATTTCTTCTCGCATCCATCTGTGAGCTTGTCATCCTCTATAGGCTTTCATCTTCAACTTTGTAGCAAAGGTTAAGATCTTCATCACTCTAGGTAATCTTCAAGCTCCTCATGTAACTGTATGTGCTATCTCATGGGTGCCTTCTGAGCTCATACAAGGCCTTGTTTAATTTGCACACATAAGTCTTCCTGTCATGTGTCTTGACTCCCAGTGACTGCTCTACGTACAATTCCTCCTCGATTACATCATTCAAGAATGTTGTCTTGATATCAGCTGGTGTATCTCCCATCTCATACCTGCATGTATGGATCTAATGGAAGTGAACCTCGTAACTGGTGCAAATGTCTTCTCATAGTCTATGCCTTCTATCTCGTGCTATGACTCTTGCCTTGTATCTCTTGATGCTGCCATCTATTGCATCCTAGATCTTGTAGATCCATATGGAAGACACTACGGACTTCCCTTCAAGTCTCGGCACCGCATCCTAGACATCATTACTCTTGATCAACTGGTACTCTTTGACAATAGTCTCCTTCCCTTTCTTCTTGGCTACTTCTTCCTAGCTGGAAGAATCTGCATCAATGATGTCGCTCAACAGTGTCACATAGGCATCTTGCTTTCTTTGGAAGTCTCGTCATCCTATTCTTCATCTTGGATGATTTCTCGTGCCCAGGATGGTCTTCATCTATTGAGGTGGATCTATTGTTCTCTTTATATTCTTCTGAAGCTCTTTCTTTCGCCACTATGTCTCTGACCCGGGAAGCTTCAAGTTCCTCTTCTGAACTGTCATTACTTGTTCTTCAAAATGATCTACAAGTCAAGTTCAGTTGCATGATTAGAAACATCTCATAATTTTCAAAACATATTAATAGTGACAAATATATGTCACATAGCCATGCAACTATTTTAGCTAATGCTACAACATTCATTCATATCCCATACACATACGGTAACTTCTAGATTCCTTCTCCCCAATGTTATTAAGAGTGTGTAGTATGTACTACTCCTAATATGCCAACAAAGAGGTTTCAATCTAGATAAGTATCAATGGAATGTTGTACAACATCATTAACTTCTTACCTAGCATGTGCAACTCAGTAGTATAAATGCAAATACTCAAACATGCATAACATATCAACTGAATATAAACAAATGCGCAACCAAACAATATCATGAAATGACAATTGAATACTTATCTTTATTTGTTTGGTGGGTAGACTCCTTCTTGAGCCTTCATCTTTATCGTCTTCTTCATTCACAACACCATCATTTCTTATCCAAATGCTAGGATGGATAAGAGGTTCTTCAAGAGTTGAGTCCTTCATATTCCTCATTGCTTGAGGGATATTCTTTGAATCATGAGAGCTTGATCTTCAGTTGCTCCCATCTTCTCTTCTCTTATTATGAGTTAAGCTTCTTCTTATGTGCACTCTTCCCAGAGTCTATTGAAGGTAATCAACTTCCTTCTGGCCCACATTCATCGAATGAATGAATCCCATGATCTTGGGAGGCCATTCAAGGTGGTTATAACAATATCTTATTCTTCTTTGATTGCTTCGCCATAGCATTGAACACTTCCTTTTGATGTCTTCAAGGATGACACATGAGGGATGAGATGATCTTTAATAGAATCTGCAATTATTCTCTTGGCCTCATCTCCCTCGAGCTCTTAAAACTTCCTTACTGAAATACTGATCCAAGTCATTTTCTTTAAGGATCAGGGAGGTCCTATACTTCCATACTCGGAAGTTGTCAGCTTCACCAAGCTTGTCATCAAGCTGGGTGTGATTAGTCATTTTAAAATGAGAACCTCAAATGGAAATAGCAAAGATTTAGATATTACCGAGTTGAGGTGTCTAACCTGGTTCTGGAGCTGGCTGATCTAGGGTTTGTCAGAGAAACCCTATTTTTCTAAACTTGGAATTTCAAACTTCTGATTGGAAGGAAAGATGGGCCTCTTCAAGGCGAGTTGTCCAATGCACTCCTTTTCTGAAAATTGTGGTGGGAAGCTCCCGAAACAGGAAGCCCTAGTTTTCCAATTTCTTCTACAGAAATGTATGATATTGATTCTATTGTATCTCTGAAGTTTCGGATCCTTATAGTATGAAACTTCGCACTGCGATATCCTAATATGTCCTCTTTCCAACCCCACAGGTTAGATCATAAATGGATTCTCCAAGTGGCACTTATGCTAAGTTTTCCAAGGTGACTATTTTGGGGACTATTCAACATAGCTAACTTGTATGGACTTCCACGTGTCACTATGTCACATTCTGGGTCTAAAAAACATACCACAGAAACTACAGTCCGTGCTCTACCTGAAACATCTTGTGAAATTTCGTTTGGACCTTCCTAGCTCGAGATATAGATGTCTCCCTAGATCACCTGTTTATGACTATATTCTGGAGGAGGCTGGAACCCTGATTTGGAGGAACCATATCTCCTGAAGTATAGCGAATCTGAGGCTGAAACTTTTACACAATGTACAGCAAAAATTTCTCTTCATCCTGTAAATGTTTCGGCTTCTAATCCTTCTCCAATCTCTCTTTATGGCAAAATTTCTAAGATGACTAAATTCAGTCTTCTAGGGTTTTAAGGCATGAAACACTAATTTTCATTAGCTGCCATTGTAGCTATATTTCGGCTGCATGGTGAAACTTCTCTGATTCAGAAAATGCTACCACCAAAAGATTCACCTAGTGAGGCAAGTTAGCCTAGCCCTCCTTGCTTGATGATCTGTGGAGAGACCACCTTCAACTAGGAAGCCCTAGTTCCCGCAGCTGCACAGTGCCTTCTTTCAGAGAGGCTTTGATACCATGTTAGTTTTTCTTAAGATCTTATTAGATTATATAGGATCTTTATCTAAAAGAATAACAAGTACAGCAAAATGCATAAGATATAAAAGATACACAAGACACAAATTTTCATCAGGGAAACCATAAAGGAGAAAACCCTGTAAACTTCTTCAGAATAGTAAGATGATCAAAAGCAATAATAAGAAGTATTTAGCAGCTATCTATCTCTCCTCCTCTGACTGTCTATTTCTCTCATGCGCACTTGAGAGTGTATAAGGTGTATATAAATGAGGGAGAGTGCCTCCCTGTTTATACCCTTTCAAGTCACTGACCAAATATAACATTCAAGCCTACATGTCATCTCACATGGGGCCCATTTATCCTAGAGAGACTACAAGCACATATTAAATGATGTTACATTGGGGACTATTGCCCCGACTTACAACGAAGGTTGTACCTCAAGGTCTAGACACAGTTTAGACATTACGTAAAGGGGCAACACACATCCCCAATGGGGGTACAACAACATACAATAATAATATACATCAGAATATCTTTTGAAGTTACAAATACATCAATAGCACCTACCAATTTGGGAAGCAGTTTGATGACATTATTCATGCCTATGATTCCCCATCCAGCCCACCCATTCTGGATCATCATGCAGGTTTTCATTTTTCAAATAACGTATCCTTGCTTTTGCTAGTAACCCAACACAAGACAAAAAAAAAATATTGATAAAATGCTTAGGTGACTACATTGGATGTTTGATTACAGCTAACTTTTTATGTCATGCTTAGAGTAGGAAAATAAGCTCCTTAAAGTGAGCATTTACCTTCTACATTTCCTTTTTGTACTTATGAGTAAATAAACTTTTTTATTTTGGTTAAGTTTTTTGTTTTCCACATTCTTGAATAAAGCAACTTATGATTCATTTGGTTTTTATATAAAACTTGTGCTACTGAAAGGTTTTCTGGTCAAGTTGAGATGTTTTTACATATTATAAGAATCAGAGATTCTCGAGTTCTCGTATCCTCTCCTTGCCTGAAGAGCAGATCAACCACATGTCCCGTAGTTGGAGCCAAACGTTATCCACTAAAGTTGCACTTAAGTGGATTTCCAGTGAGCCGCCAAAGTTGTTAACATGCCTTTGTTCATCGTCAGTGCTGAGAAGTTCCATGGTTACATCAGAAGTAAGGACCAATTGTGGTCCCCTTTTCAATAAATTGCATATTCATAACCCTTGGGGATGTTGTAATAAAACGTGCTAGCATGGTCAATAATGTAACAGGCTTGGCTTTCCTAGAACTTAGACATTGAATTGCTATTCCAGGGAGTTTTTACCCTTGTTAGTTATGCACTGTTGAATAAGTTGTGTATAATTTTCGAGTTTTTCACCCGCTTGTCCAAAGGTGGAATGGTTAATTGTATGTCTGATCCTTAGGAGATTGTTAAAGTCTATGGATCAATGTATATAAACATGCTAGACATCATTTTGAGTCATATGAACATTGCACTAGGTCCCCCTTAGGTGTTTTTTAAATTCCAAGAAAAAACATTTTTCCCATAAACTTGGGCCTTTTTTTTAATAGTTTAATTGGGAAATTTCAAGTTGTAATATAAGTGTGGTCTAGGGGCGGAATTTACCATGGGAGTGCTTGTTTTCACACTCAAAGCACCCCCTTTACCCCAAAACCCACTTTTTCTATGTTTTGAGTGATTAATTTATCACTTAAAGCACTTGTTTTTCGAAAAAAAGGAAAAAATGTCAAAAAATGCCAAAAAGATATAAAGAGGCAAAATCCAAAAGTAAAGAGAACATGACAAAACATGTTGGATTAAATGGCAATCTTGTATCTAGTGGTGGTCGACCTTAACTAAAGCATAAAACATTATCTTTGAGAGAGATTCGGAAGATAACGACCCACTAAAAGTTAGGAGTTGTGTCCCCTATTGAAGCTCACGACTAGGCATATGTGGCAGCCCATAAATGGATTGGTGGGGATTGGAATGAGGCCGTATCTCCTTATGGAGATGTGGCGCCTCCAAATTGAGATCGCAAAAACCAACTCCCACGATATACTCATGAAACTCAAGCTCACGCCCTCTCCATCTCTAGTTTGATGCGCCCCCTTGGGGCTTGTAAAATCTATTTCAGCAAGTGCTTTCCTCTTCTTTTTCGACAATGGGTCTAAGGACCGAAAGGCTGGGCTATGCTCTTGCACTCTGTAATGTTTATATCTTTTTGAATAAAATTTGAAGACTTTGGAGGTCCATCTGGTGCAATAATCATCTGTGAATGTTGTGCTACTGCTAGGTCATATCTTGCTTGCTTCTTTCATTTTACATTAAGTTTGTAGTTTATCTAGCTTGGAAGGCCTTTTTGTGGGCGGAGGCTAAACATTCATAGTTTTAACTTGTTTATTATATTTCGTTATTAGACATATAGGAGTAGCAAGACGTATTCGGTTGTACTAATGCTCTCTTGGTTTCTTTTAATAGAGATATACTAGTTTTGATCTCGCTTGTGTAAGATGTTTTAAGTTGTGCAGATCACCAGTTTGAAAGAGGGAAGTGAGCCTGATTGCATATTTTTTCCCATTCAACCCCTTTACTTTTGATCTAATGTTATTTTGCTCATGCAAGCATTCCCAAGTCTTCTACAAAGTTCAAAGCTTGAGCTTATTCCTTCTTTTCCCCTGTTTCCTTCTTTTAAAATCAAACTTTCTTCTCAGTTACTTGGTTCTATTTATGCTTAGCAAAAATTAGATCTACAAAATTTCATCTCATATCTTTCTTGCTATGCATAGTTACTAGATCTAAAGAACTTTAAAGTTCATTCTAAGCCTAGATGTAGATTGATTCCTTTTAGTACTTACAAGCACATTTTTTCAAAATAACTTGAAGTACTAAGTAGGTTGTACTTTATGTATATTTTTGTGCCAATCCATTAACATGTAAATTATTTAGCTTGCTGGCTTTGTTCCTTATGTACAGGAAAGTTGGAAGCTCAGAAGAATTTTGAAGAGTGAAGCGTCAAGGGATCTATCTTCAAACCTTCTTCTTCTTCCTTCTTCTTCTTCCCTCTTCTTCTCGAGAATAATTGCAAGCCCTTTTTATCCATGTTTAAGGATTAGAAGGCAGCCCCTTTCCAAAAAGCATTGTAATAAAGATTCATAAGACTTTGGTTGGCTTCAAGCTCCCGCGCCCCTCTTCCCCATTTGGGGAAGGCCTGTGTCGCCTTTTGTTGGGTTTGTCGCTTGTATTTGCTTAAAGTCTTTAGAGTAGTTTTTCTTTTGTATAATAATTTTCAAATCAAGGTTCTTTGCTTTAGTTTCTTTTCATTTCGCAAAACCGAATACTAACCCAGCATTGCTCTACTTAAGTACCTGAAAGAGCTTGCTCGAGTATGGGGAAAAGATACTCTTTGTTGAGGTAATTAATCTCACAAGTTTCATTTTTGCTTTTGCAATTCTCAATTAGAATACACAATCCGCCCTTTCGTGTATGCTCTTTCCCATTGCAGGTTTTCCCTAATCTTTGGGATAATCAAAAGCAAAAGTGTGCACTTTCTAAACTTTCCACATTTAAAAAAAAACTCACATTAATAAAATCTAACTCCCATAAACATACGGAAATCCAGCGTAAACGAAGTTCGCTTTTTGTGGGCAAAGTTTGCAAAGGAAGCAGGAACAACTAGAAAGTGACCACAGGGCCCCCTCAAGCTACAACATCATTTGGTGTAGTGTTGTACACACCCCTGTGACTCCATCTAGCCCACACGTCTTTGTGCAAAACCACATTTAGTGAAATCTGGACATATTCCTAGTACCTCACGGTATATCAGGAATCCTCTTCCCCTTAATTTATTCATCATCCTAATAAATTAAAGCTGGCTATAAGACTCCACTGCAAAACATTTATTATTCTCAGCAGCATCTCGTTTGTGACTCCAGTTGGCACCGGTACAATTTGCAATCTCAATATTTGCTTTCAAGTCACTTGTGTTATCCTTGCTATATTTATCTTTATGTTGTTGAAACTAAAACTCATATATTCGCAGTAACTCTTTCAGTCCATTTATCTAAACTCCTAAAAAACAATCTCATCACAACTAATAAATAATAAAGAGCCTTAGAAACTCTTTCGTAGGGACTACCCCCCTTGGCTTCGTTAGAAGTTCTGTGTAAACAGAGAAGTCACGATCAGGTGACAACACCTGACTCGAGACTTGCCCCCAAGGACACACAGCAGCTTGAAGATTTCTGCTGTGCTTTCCCCCAGGTGTGTGTAAGGCAGCAACACAAAGATTCTAGAACTACTTCCAAGACATCTCATCCAAGATGCTGACCTAGTCCAGACTCCATACACAAACAGCAGATATATTGAGGGCTCAAACAATTATAGCTCTATTTGTTTCTGATGTCACAGTTATTGGCATAAAATATTAACAGAAGAGTGTACCTCTGAACATACAGCTCAAAAAGGATGAAATAAGTGACAGTTAAAACCCTCACTAACACTTTCCAAAATAACAATAATTCAATTTTTCCATTTTATAGACCATAGAAAATTTGGAGCAATGCTTAAAAATTAGACTTCCTTGAGAAAACAAGTGACAGGAGAATTCCAAACAAACCTAAAAAGCATTTCTAGGAGCATAAAAACATACTGTGTTTTCTATAGAGGAATTGGATGTTTGTTCTTTGGCCTTATTCTCGTCTCCATTAGGTTCATCATCACTCCCATGTAACGAACTGGCATTATGAGATTCCTTTGCACCCTGTATACCATACAAGTGATCATGATCTGCCGCATTTTCCACATCTTTAGAAGCTGCTGCTGCTGCTAGCCTTGCTGCCTCTTCTCTCTCTCTCTTTTTCCTAGTCTCTTCTTCTTTTAGCTGCTTAAATCTACAATTTAGATCATGACTAATGAAGTTAAAATATGTGAAAGTTTCATATTTGAGCCAACTCCTCTTAAAAACTAGAATTCATTCATGCAAAAAAATAAAACATAACCTTTCACCACGACGAGATTGTTTTGGATCAGCTACAAGCTGAGATGAAGGGGCCTTTGTCTCTGGTTCACTCTTAATTACATCAACATCTTTGCTTACAACAGGTTTTGCACCGCCCAACTTACGAAACCAAATCTGTTGTGTTGTGCTCAGAATGTTATTTGTAAGCCTGAAAAGGCACCAAAGGAAATCCAAATTATATCCAGAATAATTACTATTTGAGAATATACTATGCCAGGACTAATGGTGTGAATATAAAAGGTCAAACAGATGGAAAGTAATTTTACAGAAGAAATCACAAGCCTAACAATTACTGGGAGCCAACCAAAGCCAGATTGGAAGTCAAATCATTCAGTTGAACAACGGGCTTATATCCAACAAAAATGCATGATTGCAACAGATATATTGAATACATATTGCATACAAACCTATTGCAAATTAATCACAAGTGAGTTTTGTAGGAAACAAGCTATTTACTCTGATTGCTTGACGCAAAGAATGACGAATTCTCATTATAGTTCAAAAGTATAAATTAACAATCTAATAGAGTTTTTACAAACTCGAAATATTTGGATCTCTTCAAGGTATGTGAAGAGCTAAGAAGAAAAGGACATAATGAAAGAAAATAAAATATTCTTTAAACAAATGTAGAATTTATAATGATTTCCATTGCAAAATGGTTGGGAATTGAGATTCATTGCATTTTTTTAATCCACTTCATTCATATATATCATAAGACATGTGCAATACAGACTTCAATCCGAAAAATATAAATGAAGTAACTAACTGATCTGCATAGCACTAAAACTCTAATCTTTGAGAAGTGTTGCATATTCCAAGAGTCCAGAAGAAATATCAATATTTGTATGTACCAGGTTATCTTCACCTCTGGGTAAAGGAAAAATCAATATTCATGTTAAAGACCCATTTCACAAATGTATAAACCCATGAAGAATAATTATGCCAAACAATGTTTTTACAGACATTAACTTTTGAAAACAGACAAACGTTATGCAAGCTAAAGAACAGACATAAATGCCTTTATGCAATCCAGCTCACTGAAGGAAATATCTTCAGCAAACGCTTTTCCCAAATCACTGGGAAATTTCACAATTATACTGTTGTTCTTCTTCAAATTCATCTAAAGAATATAAAGGCTCATTTTGACAAATATATAAATCTCATAGAGAATAATTATGCGGAACAATATTTTTACTGACATTTTGAAAACAAATAATCTTTATGCAGATAAGGGAAGACATAAAAGCCTTTATCCAATCCAGCTCACTGAAGAAAATTTCTTCAGCAAATGCTTTGCGCAAATCACTGGGAAATTCTGCATTAATACAGTTGTGGAATATTTTCATACCTTTTTATTCAAATCAAGGGACAGTACATCATTATTATGTTTTTTGCTATACAATATAGAACCTAGTATAAAAGTAAAGCTTAGCTTTATATAATGGTCAATTAGATGGGCTTTAATAAAGTCACTTCAAGCTTTACTTTATTTTGCGTTTTTATGCTTTATGTCGTTTTATTGCATTTCTTGGTCTATGCCACATCCATAAAGAGGATTGACTCGAGCTCATTGTAACCCTATATAAGAAAGCTTTTGCTTTCTCATTTATGCAATACATTAGGATAACTCTTCTGAGTTATTTCCTAGTTTCTTTATTTGCTCGCTTTCCGTGATATGGTATCAGAGCTCACTTAGAGCCTCAGAGATGTGGAGAGCATGAAAACCTAGGGACTACTGTCGGCAGAGACAAATCGAGGGATTGCTAGCATAGCACATCAAAGAGCTGAAAGGGTTTTGCACAATCCAGGTCCTGTTTCAAATTTTTAATTTCGAAGCGAAGTCGATTTTTTTATGTGAAACCCTGCCACTTGGGGTTCCACACAGAAATTTAAGGAGTATGGACCTAGGCCTCAATTTTTTGGAAGAGTACAAACCTAGCCATACAGATCTATTGTATGGTTCATCCATACAAATCACACATGTGCAGGGAGCCATACTCATCCACCGGCAATTCGTATGATCACCAAAAGATTCCGTACAATAGCCAATTAATTGTATGGCAATCACAGTGTACATTTCAGTCAGCAATTTTCTTGTGTAGTCATTCATACACTGTACGAATTCGATTTTCTATATGGTTTCTTCACTGCAATTAAGCCATACAACCTCTATGGACCAGAATTCTTAGCCACCAGAATCAAATTTCAGAATACGAATCTATAAAATCAACATGTACAGAATGATTTCCTGGTATATGAATTGATTTTTTTCGAAGTTTCTGAATTTTGAGTCATACAACTCCATATGAGCATTGAGACTATGCGAACAGCAGAAATTATTTATTCAGTAACATTTGATACTATACAGCTTGTTTGATAGCTAATAACTGAAATTTCTCATATTTTTGTCCAATTCAAACTGTTTATGAGCAGATTGGATCTGCTCTTTTGTGAATTGGTGCCTAGATCTCAAGATATGGATGACTTAGCTGTTGATTTCATCATTTTTGGCAGATTTACAAAGAATTTAATAATTTTGGTGAGATATGACTTTGTTTGAGCTGAGCAGACCTGTCTAGATTTGCATGTATTGCAGCTAATTGAGAACAAATCAGGGGTTTATGAGGCTGATTTTGAGCAGATTTATCAAAATCTGCATGTTTTTGAGCTGTTGTTTGTGGGCAGATTTATCAGAAATATGCATGTTCACTAACAATGCGTGGCTGTTACAGTACTTTAGCATTAGTATACAGTTGTTAGACAGGTACTTTTCAACATTTTACTCTGTTACAGTCAATTTTAGTGCATTTGTCACTTATCATTATGGTCTCTCTGACCAACATCTAGTTGGAAGCGAACCATAGGTTCTCTGGTAAGAACTACAAAACATGGAAGCAGCGTATGTTGGCCATTTTTAGTACAGGTGCTTGGCTAATATCATCCTAGTTATCGATAGGTAGCCCACAGTTGCAAGCTAAGTCACCTGGTTCGAATTCGTGTTCGAGTTCGGCCACATTAAAATTCGGCAAAAATTTGACAATAAAAATTTTGGTGATAAAATTCGGCATTAAATTCGAGAGCCTATAATATAATATAATATATATATATATATATATATATATTTAATTATTAACTTGTATAAATTTATGGTTAAAAATGAAAATATCTAATTATAATATCTTTTATGCCTAACTTTATATTATTATTATTAATTATATATATGATTTGTAAGTTTATATTAATTATTTAATATAGACTAATGTTATATTTATAGCATATAATATTTATAATGTTGATTTGTTTAATGAAGTATTTGCGGAGCTTTAGAAAGATCTCGACCGGCCGAACCCATCGAAACCCATTGACCGGAGCTTGTGGATGTATCCTCTGGCATAACCCTGCCCAAATGCTCCCTGAAGTTTGAATTTCAAGACTCGGCGCGCTCATGACTCACACTCATTGCAGTCTACCACTGGAGTCAGTAGTCTTCCCTCGAGTTTCAAGCTCTTTAAACAACAGCAGCTGCTAGGCTCGCCCATCTGCAAACTGCGACTCACGGGTGACAGAACTACGACCTCCATAGTCCCCACTTCACTCACGATCACTGAGAATCGACGGCTTCACACATGGAATGAGCAATGAGCAATGAGAATAGACGGCAGCTTCGTGAGGGGCGAGAGTTTTGTTAGGGACCAAGGTTTACCCACAGGATGCGAAAAGGGCTACAAAACTCAACGATTTTATGCCGTTTTTACAAAAACTGACCTAAATCTGTGGCGATTTAATTCACCTTGAAATTTGCCAAACAAAAAATTTTGAAATTGTGATAAAATTCAGTGATTTTAATCCGATTAATTGGGTTGTCTCAGAAAATCGACGATTTTCGATTTTTAAGGCGAAAAATCGCCGAACCAGGTGACTTAGGTTGCAAGTAGAGACCAAGACAAGTTTGATAAGTGAGACAGAGAAGCAGTAATGCTGCTTAACTTGTCTATGACAGATGCTATAATTCCTGGGTCCAGATTGGGAAGACTTCGACAGAAATTTGGATGTAGTTGAAAGAACTGCATGGGACTTCAAAGTTCAAACAATGGATGAGCCTTCTTCCTAAGAAACATGTTGTTCTCGATTAAGATGGATGAGAGTGCCTCATTACAGGAGCACTTACTCAAGATCAAGGTTATAAACTTATATGAGAACAACTGGTTTCCATTGACTGCAATATGGATGAAGGCGGCATGGTGGTAATCTAAGTCACCGTGTTCGGCGATTTTTCGACTTCAAGTTCGAAAATCGCCGAATTTTCGAGCATGCCGATTTTGTTCGATCAAAATCGCCGATTCGAACTTCAAGTCGATCTTTTTAAAAAAATCGTTTAAAATCGTTAAAATTCGATTAAAATCGTTGAAAATCGTTTAAAATCGTTGCATGTTCGTTTAAAATCGTTTTTGAAACCCAAAACCCTAAAAGGGCTCTCCACGGCGCCGATATTTTAATGCTAACAGTGGGTTTGCAGAGTTTTCAGTGTTCACGCGGGCGCCGATCGTTTTCAGTGTTCACACGGGCGCAATTGTTTTCACGCGGGCGCAGTTACAGCAGTGTTTCACGGGCCAGGGTTCAGCAGTGTTTCACAGGCCACGGCGAAGGGAGGACAGCTCGTTTCTGGGTCGTTTCAGTTTGGGCGACAGCGCTAGATTAACAGCCTAACAGGTGGGTAGCCCTTTCCTTTCTCTGTCACCAAGTGAATCAGTACGGGTCCGGGAGCTTGCATGCTTTTAATTTTCTCTAAAATTGTCACCATGTCTTCAATGTTGTGTGCATCTTCAATGTTGTGCGCATCTAGCTCCTCAAACAACGAGGAACCTGCTGGGTTCATCATACCCCTTGTATACTTATCAACTTTTTGATGCCATTTCATGAGTTTGGCCGCCAATCTGCTTCGTGAGACCCTGCGACTCCCATGTTGAATCTCTAGAACTCTACATTGAACTCAATACATCACAAGCATGGAGCTTCACTTCTGTTCGTAATTCCACCTAGGATGCATTTTGTTAGGTCCTGTGTAGGCCTTTTTACCCCCTCCTGCAAAATATTTTGGGACGTAGGCTACAGCTCTGACAAGCTCTCTGTCAGACCATTCAACAGTTTATTGAAGCCATCACCTGACTTCAGATTCAGCTTCAAATCCACGATGCTTATCACTAAATTTTGTTCTGGGTTATTATCAGTTTTTAGAAATGAGATGGCTTTTTTTGGGAATACCACTCTTAACCAAGCATACTTTCCTGCTCTATCTCTTCAAAGAAAATTTGATAAACAATCATCCTCAACTACATGCTACAAGGCTGCAAGAACCAAAAAAACAGTATTCCTTATTTCCTAGGCCTCTAAACTCCTATATTCGTTTTAAACAGCAAGTATTTATGTTTCAATTTGACTGTCAAATGCACAGAGATTTGACTGTCTGATTCTTGATACAATTCTCAAGGAATTATAGAATATTTCAGAATACTTTACTTAAATTCATTATTTCTATGATTCTCTGACTATCATGTTCATTGTTGATGTGTTTAATGTTCATAGTTTAATGAGCATAATGAATTTTATTGAAAAGTTTCATATATTTTTTAATTTTCATATATTTTAAAAATTCGAACTTAATGCCGAATTTTATGCCGATTTTTATTGCCAAAATTTTAAGTGCCAATTTTTTGCCGAATTTCAAGCTCACCAAATTCGAACATGAACTCGAACCAGGTGACTTAGGTGGTAATCATGCTGAAATGCTTACCACATGCTTATATGAACTTTATTTGAGACTCTAAATATCACCTCTACTAATGTTGAACTAAAGTTTGATGAGCTTTGCATTAATCTCTTATAGCAGGACAAATAGAAGAAACAGTTCAGTAGCAACAATATGAAAAATATTTCAAAGCACGCCTTTGCTGCCAATTTCAAGGGAAAAGGTAAATGGGCAAAGAATAAAGATCAGGGCAATGGAGATGATGCCACAAAGAATCAAAAGAGCATCACTTGTCACTACAGAAAGAGGTTGATGAAGAGAAAACCAACCAACGAGGGCCTTCGCAGAAGGCTCATGTTGTAGAACATATAGAGGACAAGGAGTCAGCCTTCTATGCATTCATGGCTAAGCAGCTAGCAGATAACCCTGGGTCATCTGCTTGGTACATCGACTCAGGTGCATCTCGCCATTTCACCAACAGAGACGACTAGTTCATGGAGTACACTCCCAGTGTGTCTAAAGATTTAATGATCTTTGGTTGGGGTGAAGAGTATACAGTTGTTAGCAAAGGAAATGTGTAGACTTCCACCCAAGCAACCATGTTGATTTTCCTTAATGTGCATTATGTATTAGGGATGGAGGTTAATTTGCTATCAATTAGTCAGATTATAAGACACTGTCCCTAACTTGTTGTCAATTTTAGTGATTACAAATCCTATGTAGTTGACAAGGAGACCTAGAAGACAAATTCTCATGGTGTGGAGGATCGTGGACTATTTTGACTAGTCGACAATGGACAAATCAGAGAGCGTGCAATGGCATCCAAGAATGCATCAGATATCAGTACACTCTGGCATCAATGGTATGGGCACCTCAACCTCACCTACCACTCTCAGTTGACTTGAGAGAATTGGATAGATGGACTTCTAGACATCCAGCGGAAGATTCAGGGAGAATGCGAAGCTTGCCAGGCAAGGAAGCAAAACAGAATGCCATTTGACAAAGGAAAATCCTGGAGAGCAACCAAAGTCTTTCAACTGGTTCATGCAAACATTTGTGCACCAATGAAACCGACATCACTCACTGGTGGCAGGTATTTCCTTCTATTTTCTGATGACTATAGTAGGAAGATGTGGTGGGTGTACATTTTGAAGTTAAAATCTGAAGCGTTTAAAGAATTTCAAAATTTTAAAGCATTAATACAAAAAGAGTCTAGTTGCAATTTAACCACTATAAGGTGTGATAATGGTGGAGAATCTTGCTCCAAAGACTTCAAATGCTTTTGTGCTAAACATGCGATCCAAAACCAATACACATACCTTACACTCCACAGCAAAATGGACTAGTTGAGAGACGAAATTGCACTGTCTCTGAGATGACCATATGTATGATGCAAAACAGGTATGTTCCAAACTAGTTTTGTACTGAGGTAGTGTTCACAGTAATATATCTGTTGAATAGGTCTCCAACAATGGTGATGAAGCAGAACCCTAACGAAACATGGTCTATGGGAAGCCCAAAGTCAGTGTTCTTAATGTTTCTGCTGCATATGCCAAGATTCTAGATGAAAAGAGAACCTAGATAGACCCTAAGAGCAAGAAACTAATGCCTTTAGGGTACAATGACATTCGTAAAGCCTACAGGTTGATTGATGTGGAAACCAAGGCTGCGGGGAATCGCTAGGGACCCCCACGAATCGCTCCTGATTCGCGCTCTGGGAGGAATCAATGAGGAATTGGGATTCCTCCTGGGAGCGTTTTTGGGAATCGCGATTCCTAGGGGAAAAAACGCTCCCTGCTATCCTTGGAATCGTTGAGGGAGCAACGCTCCCAAAGTGATTCCTCAACGCTCTCGAGCAAAAAAAAACGCTCTCTCAGCGATTCCGTGCGTTAAGGAATTTTTTTTCCATTTTTCTCAATTTTGCAAAAAAAAAAATTGTTTTTTACTGATTGGCTAGGGCTCAATTAGCCTTTATAAACACTATTGGACTCCATTTGGACTCATTCTAGTCCTCATTTGCTTGTTTTCATTTATCTTGCTAGGGTTTTGAGTGGCTTTGCTAGTTGTTTGAGAGCAAATTTGTAGAAGATTGAAGGGGAGATTGAAAGCTTCTATTTGTGAAGCCTTGGAAGGAAGATTGAAGGCTTCCATAGATACATTCAACCATCCTTGAAGAACTAAAGAGGTAGGCTTTAAAAACCCAATCTTTGCTTGTTTTTGAAAAAAATATTTCACTATGTTAAAATTTTAAATTTTGTATGTGTTTTTTTCCTACTCTTTCCAATTTCTTCTTCTCCATCATTCTATTGCCGGCAAGAAGTGATTCTCATATTGCATCAAGAAGCATGATGGGTATGTGGTTTTTGTTTTTGGTTCCAATTCTTCTCATGATGATGGTGGTGGGAAGTAGATTTGGTGGTGGCAATGCTGAGGAGGAAGAGATAAGGAGTGGCACATACCATGGAGAGGAGGAGGAAGAGGGAGAGGATGAGGAGGAAGAGATTGAGAGTGATGAGGGGCAAAAACAAAAAGACACAACACCTTTGTGGTAGTATGTGACAAGGCTTGGGGGAGGTAGAGGGGCTGGAACCGCGAAGTTTGCATGCCTCCATTGTAATAAAACTTACACGGTTTCATATACCCATGTGAGAAAGCATTTGTGTGGGCTTATGACATGCGATCAAGGTAAGGCTACTGGAGTCAAAACATGTGACAAAGTGTCAGCTAAAGAAAGAAACAAATACAGGATGGAAGAAGAGGCCGCTCAAAACAATTCCAAGAGTTCAAGGGTCGAATCTGAATCCCCACAAGAATGTTTAGTAGTGGATTTGGATCATCATCCCCCCATGCTAGTGGATTCTCGCCTATGTGAAAAACATTATCAGATTTCCTTGACCTTGGTGGCAGAGATGATGTGGATTCAAAAATTTACAAGTTTCTCTATGCGTGTGGTGTTCCATTCAATGTTCTTCGCTCACCCTATTGGCATGAAATGGTACAAGCCATCAATGGTGCCCCTAAAGGATACATGAGCCCTGGGTATGACAAAGCTAGAACCGTGGGGCTTGATAGCGAAAGAGCCGAAATCAATAGTGCCCTTGGACAGTTTACAAATGATTAGTCCAACTATGGGGTATCCATTGTATCTAATAGGTGAACAAATGCTAAAGGCAAGCCATGATAAATATTCTTGGTGTGTCTGCTATTGGTGCGGTCTTCCTTTCAACTCATGACTACTCAGATAGCTACAAGCCTAGTATTAATATTGCACCTTTACTTGAAACCATTCAAACGATTGGGCCATACAATGTCATTCAAGTCATCAGAGATAATGCTGCTAATTGTAAGGAAGCAGGAGCAATCATTGAGGATAAGGCAGCAGGAGCAATCATGGTTGATGTTATCTGTTAGGCTGTTAGATTTTGTTGATGGCAAATATTATATGTTAAAATTTGAAGGTTGATGTTGTTGATGATTGATCATTTGATGACAATGTTACAAGTCATAGGTCCTAGATGATTGATGTTATATGTGTATTAAATGGTTATATCTATGTTTTCTAAAACTAATTTGGCCTAATACATGTTTTTTTTAATATATATGCATCAAAACATACTAAAATATGTATTATATAAAAAATGCTCCCGAAACACTCCCAAAACGAAACCTTTTGAAAATTTCGCTTTTCGCTCCTGCTCCCGCTCTCCGCTCCCAATAGCATAGGTGGAAACCAATAAGGTGAGATTCAATAGAGATGTTGTAGTTGATGAGAAAGTTGGATTGTTCCATTCTTCTTCTTCAAAGTTCAAAATTACCATGGATGGCTCGGGATTCAAGTGTCCAGCTTCAAATAGCTCCACCTGAAAGGGGAGAAGATTCTAAATATTCTAAGGGGTCTCCCAAACCCAGTACGGTCATTTTTTATCCACATACCATGAATCAACATTTGGGTGACACTTGTACAAGCAACCCAAGTTCCAATGATGGCAGTGACTAGGATGAGGAGGTTCCCAAGAAGAGACCCAAGTGGCAACACAACACCATTGGAGATCTTTGAGTAATACAAATGATTAAGGGATGATCATCGAGAGGGAAGAGCAAACAAAAACCTAACACAGTTAAGTTTGCTCCTATGGCCAATGTTCTAGAAGTATTCAAGCTCCAGGTGTTCGATGAAGCTAAAGGGAGAACTAAATGGGAGAAGGCCATAGCTGTTGAACATAAAAGTTTGATGAAAAATCAGACTTGGCACTTCATAGCACTTCAACCAGGTAAGAAACCCATTGACTGCAAATGGGTGTACAAGGTCAAGCATAAGGTAGATAGCACACTTGACAAGTACAAGGCATGGTTGGTAGCTAAAGGGTTTTCTCACCAAGGGGGCATTGATTATGAGGAGACCTTTGCTCCTACAACAAAGATGAGGGCCATCCGACTTATTTTAGCCTTGGCAATATAGTGTGGCTAGAACGCCCATTAGATGGACATGAAGAGCACCTTCTTCAATGGCCATTTGGAGGGCGAGATCTATAAGTATCATCCACAGAGAATTGAGGTTTTAGGGAATGAGTGTTTTTTTTGTAGATTAATGAATCCTCTATATGGCCTGAAGCAGGCGCCCAAGGCATGGTACATCAAGATTGACAAGTACTTGGTTGAGCAAGCGTTCCAACAAAGTCCTTCAGATGCCAACCTATATGTCTGTAATGTCCTCATCTGATAAGGCATTGAGGACCAAAACCGCTAACCTATGTGATTCCCGTGGGTTCGAGCGGTTACTGATAGTTAAGGAATCATCTAAAGATTGATGCCATCTATAGAAAATCTAAGGCATCATCATCTTATCACCATTAGGTCAAGAAGGGCCACTAGGGCGAAAGGCCACCATCATGCATGCCAGCTAAGCATTATTTAATGATGCATGCACTCATTTAAGTCTCCATGCACATGTATGCAAGTCAACTGCAAATTAGAAAATAAAGTGACCTAATTAAGTCAAAGATTAGGGTTTTCGCAGTTGAAAGTTATAAAAGGAAGATAAAGTGAAAGGAGACTCACTTTTGATGATTATTATTTTGGAGCTCTTGAATAGCAGCACAGCGTGCTGCACAGCAGTTGGGGTTGGAGACGGCGTCTTCAGCTAGTGGGGTTTTGGCAGTGAGATATCTGCCCTAGTCTCATTCAGGGTAAGCCATACAGGTTCACCATTTGCTCTTCCATTCATTCATAGTTATCTAGTATACTACAGAGATTGTTGTAGGGGCACGTGTGCAGCCGTAAGGGATTTTCAGCCAGAAAGCCCTAATCATTCGTTGGGTCTTCAGATCTCAGTTTTACTTCGCAACCCAGGCACCATTCTCATCATCAGCATCTTACTCCAATACCCGATGATTATCAAATCCGATCATGCTCATCCTAAGCAGTTATCAGCCATTTCGGGATTAGGGGGGCATGAGCAGCTGCACCTCTAGAACAATTCGCTAGCCTGCCTAGAGACCTCAGAATTTCCGCATGTGCTAGGCATTCTCTCCGGCACGGGAAGGCTATCAGTCCTGCAAATCAGCAACTTCATCGGACACCTCCTTCACTGAAAACGTCACCCTTAGCTGATCTGGGGTTCGTGCTGCTGAGGTTTCACCAAAAGCAGAAGATATTAGTTCATCTCTGATTCAGCTCTTGATGCATGCATACTCTCTTAGGAGCAGTCCAACCAGCGTATCAGTGGTAAGTGTTCATTCTATCCCACAAACCCTAACCCTAATTTTTGCTATAAAATAGGGATTTTTGTATGGCAGTTTGCATGCCCGGTTGTATCAGCGTATTTGCTTAGAATTAGAAAATACCGGGATTTGGGATATTACCAGTGTTCCACGGGGACGCGCCCCCCAGGGTCGAGGGCTCGCCCCCTACGCTTCCCACGCCCCGGGGGCTGGGGGGCTCCATGGGAAACGTTTCCCAGTGCCCCCCTTTCTGTGAAACTTGGGAAAACGCGGGTCTAGGAGTTTCCCGGATTGGGGGGCTCCCACACACCCCCTCCTGAAAATGGGGGGCTCCGACAGGCCCCCACTGCCCTCGATTTTTAAAAAAAAATTACTTAAAAAAGAAATGATTCATCTTAAATTTTAGGCTTTTACATTAAATGGTCATTTTAAAAAGAAATAGAAACAAATAAAAAGAAACAAACATCGATATGATATGCTTGGCTATAACGATTACATTAAATTACACTAAATTCTTCGGGAACATAAGCATGCTAGTATGCAAATGGTGATGGGATGAGGAATTGATATGTTTATATGTTAGGGTTCATATTTTTATTATTTTTCTTTTTTCTTTTTTATAACTTTAGAGACCGACCCCCCTATGTTAGGGACCCTGATGCCTCCCCGCCCCCCCGTCCCCCAAAATACCCCAAAATTTTGGGGTGTCTCTACACGTCCCCAATGTGCATTTCCTCGCTCCCACGCCCCCCCGTCCCGGAAACTTGGTGGAACACTGGATATTACAATGTCACAAGTAGTGGTAATGAGATCATCCTACTAGTCATTTATGTAGATGACATCATTATTACATGTAGTGAGGAGAGGATGATTAAATAGATAAAATCAAACATGAGTAAAGCTTTTGACATGACTAATTTAGGACTCCTACATTATTGTCTAGGTGTGTAAGTTTGGCAAACAGGTAGCATCTTTTTTGTCTCAAAAACAAAAATGCAGGAGTTTGCTTGACAAGTTTAGAATGACAAATTATAAGACCTTGTCTACACCTATGGAGAAAGGGCTGAAGCTTTCATCCAAGAACAACTCTGAGGAAGTTAGTGAGACAGTCTAAAGGTAGCTAGTGGGTAGCTCGATATATCTTGCATCCACTAGGCCTAATTTGAGTTATGTTGTGAGCCTCACTTCCAGATTCATGATAGCACCAAAAGCAAGGCATTGGATTGCAACAAAGAGGGTGTTGAGAACTTGAGACATGTTAAAGGGACACTTAACTTTGACATTTTGTACAATAGAACCAAAGATCCGATGCTATGTGTATATTCAAATTTAAATTGGGCAAGTTGTGTGGATGAGAAAAGCTTTACCTCTGGATATGTATTCAGCATTGGCAGAAGTGCAATCGCATGGACCATCCAGAAGCAGCATGTTAGATAATTTGGCTCAAGAGGATGCTTTCAGATATGAAGATGTAATAGGTAGAGCCGACACCCCTACTTTGCAACCATTAGGGGCTACTAAAACTAGCCAAAAAGCCAGTCTTCCACAAGCATAAAAAGTATGTTGAGATACATTGTAACTTTCATTAGAGAGCTTGTAGAACATGAAACTGTTGAGTTGTAGTGTTAGTGTTTTAGCTTAGCAGTATAATTTTCATCTCTGTCAACTTTATTTCATTATTCACCTCATCCCACAATTATAGCATTATTCATTTGCAGTAGAAATAAAAGCAAGGATCCCTGAAAGATAACCATGCACAAGAGACACAAAGAATTATCCTAGGAAACCCAAACGAGAGAAAACCCAGCAAACGTTTCTCAGAAGAAATCAATCCAAATTTCAAGTACAATACCAAACATGAAGATTAAGCCCTAGAACAATAGTGTGCCTTTCTTTCACAAGAACCCCTAGCAAACCTTGAGAGAGAGAGAGAGAGATAATTACTTGTAGTGATCTTCATTTGTCCTCCTTGAGAAATGCGCACCAATTGAGAAAGATCAGCTTGCTTCAATGTGAAAAATGCAGTGTGAGAACACTACTATTCTAAGTCACCTGACACGAGGACATGGGACACAGAGGACATGGGAATACGAGTGTCTAACACGGACACGGTGACCCTTGGAATTAGGACACGAAGGACAGGTTTTATATATATATATATATCCAAATTTTTGTAAAGACTAGAACATTTACAAATATTCAATAGAAATTTCAATCAATACACATTACAAATTCAAAAATCATAATGCCTATGTCATTGATAGACCTAAATGAAACCCCTATTAGCAGAAAGGGATAGGCCTCACTCCACTATTGAAACAAGGGAAAAAGGCTAGTGATTGGCTTCCCCCGCCCCCACTATTAGATGCCTGGGAGAGGCATAAGAAAGACAACCAAAATAGGTCTACTTCTATTTGATTACATTACATGGATGGCACCACACCCTATTATTATCTTTTCCTATTACTAAACACCCTTTATATTTTAGATTATGCCACTTACAATGATGATGCCACTTAGATTGAATGTCATGGGTAGGAATAGAAACAAGGAGTGACCTCCCCTATGTGAAATGAATCCCCTTATGATGTTGTTTGTGGAACATGCCCCCACGATACTTGTTGGTGTGCTCCCTGACTTGATTTGAGACGCTAAAATCCAAACAATCTAATATGTAAATGTACATGGAAGAATAATAAAAATATGTCACAACTAAGAGCCAAACAATGTAATGTGTAAATGCAAATGGAAAAATAATAAAAATACATGACAAACTACAAAGAGAAAAGGATGGGGATTCATAGACTCATAAAATTTCTCAGTAATTCATCAAAATCAAATTGTTCTATTACATAGATGTCAAAATCATATTCTCATTAAGTCATCAAAATCAAAATGTACTACATAAATGTCGGAATGCCACTTGCAAATACAAAAAGGGGTAGACCAAGATGGAAAATCTTCTAATGCTCTTCACCTGCAAAACTAACCCCTCTAAGAGCTCAAGCTTCACTGAAGAATGTGAATGCATGAGGATAAAATTGTTCTTTTATAGTTTTTTTGGGTTAGAAGTGTCCAATTTTAGGGACACGATGTCATGTTTTAGGGACACGATGTCCTTTATTTAGGACACGACCTGACACAGTGTCGGACACATGTTTTGGACGTGTCCTAAAGTAGGACACATCCAAAACAAGTGTCTGAAACCATGTTAGGATGTGTCTATGTTTGACACGATGACACGGGTCATAGTGGCCTATATGGACGTGTCCAGTATCATAGCTTCTATTTATATTCTTCAGTTGCCTTGATTTGCACTCTTGAGGTCAAATTGTACTTTTGTCTTCTAGGTCCAAGTTCCCCCTTTTACTAGGGTATTTTTCCCTTTCCTATCTTTCGCTTTCTTTGGGACTTCTTCAATGGATTGTCTTGTCTTCTTTGGATATTTCTTCATCATAGAAACATTCTCCTCATTGTTATCTCCTCACATGGGGTCAAATTCTTCTATAGAGCTCTAATGTTGGTTTGACCATACTCTAAGAAATCTCGAACACTTCTTAGAGCCAGTTGTCAATTTCAACATTAGATAAGACTTTGTCTATACCACAAGGGATGAAATCCCTTATCACATAGACAAGTCAACTCAATCTACTAGAATAAATCACTCCCACTACAGACCACTCCCACATAGAGTACACAATGTGACCTACAACCTATTGCCACTCCAGTCAACACATGACTAGACGAGGCTAAGCATTCGAGCCCTCTATACATAGAGTCAATGTAATGTACCCAAAACAAATTGATCCAACTTGACTCTAATTCAAAACTAGGCAAAACTAGTCAAATTCTGCTACAAAAAGGTATTGTTTCCAACTTATCGCAAACACTACCAACTGACTCGAATTCTTCCAAAAATGGTATGCAGAGATTCTACACATTCAAATGCTTCAACTTGACCCAATAATCATTTCTAAACAACTGATTATGATGGTTAAACAATAACAAACTTTCAGCTAATATAACAGAAATTTCAGATTTTCACATTGTCACTTGTTGCTTGAATATGATATACAATGTGAAGGATAAACACCATGAAACTGTATTATGAAATGGAGAAATCAGACATTACATGGATGGCTAACAAGCAGCTACAAAATTTGAGAAAAATGTGCAACAAAGAGAGTACAGAAGGCTACCAAGATTAGCAGAGAAGAAGAAGAAGAAAAGATGTTGCTCCAAATGACAATTTTTCCTCCACCAATGTGCCTTATATGGATTGATCTTGACCACCAACTCTCAAATCCGCACTCAAGTGAGTGTCCACCATCAAATACTGAAGATAAATAGTCCAGACATCAGCCCCAAAGAGATTTTCACACACATTAGTTTGCCATCCTCCAAAGAAAATATCAACTACACACTTGAAACCAAGGTTGCGGGGAATTGCTTCTCCCCCCCTCGAATCGCTCCCAATTCGCGCTCCGAGAGGAATCGCTCTCGAAATCGCGATTCCTCCCGAGAGCATTTTTCGGAATCGCGATTCCGAGAAAAAAAACGCTCCTTGCCCAATTCGAAATCGTTGAGGGAGCAATGAGGGAGCGATGCTCCCGGAGTGATTCCTCATTGCTCCCTAAGCAATTCCGGGCCAAAAAAACGCTCTCGAAAATGCTCCCTGAGCGAATCCGCAAGCCGGGAAAAAAATTTCTCAATTTTCTCATTTTTGCAAAAAAAAAAATGTTTTTGGTGATTGGCTAGGGTTTAATTAGTGTTTATAAACACTATTGGACCCCATTTGGACTCATTCTATTCCTCATTTGCTTGTTTTCATGTATCTTGCTAGGGCTTTGAATGGCTTTGCTAGTTGTTTGAGAGCAAATTTGTAGGAGCTTGGAAGAGAGATTGGAGGGGAGATTGAAAGCTTCTATTTGTGAGAGCTTAGAAGGAAGATTGAAGCCTTCCATAGAGACATTCAACCGTCCTTGAAGAGCTAAAGAGGTAGGCTCTAAAAACCCAGTCTTTGTTTGTTTTCAAAAAAAATATTTCACTATGTTAAAACTGTAAATCTTGTATGTGTTTTTTTCCTACTCTTTCCAATTTCTTCTCCTCCATCATTCTAATGTAGGAAAGAAGTGATTCTCATATTGAATCAACAAGCATGATGTGTATGTGGTTTTTATTTTTTGGTTTGATTCTTCTCATGATGGTGGTGGTGGGAAGTAGATTTGGTGGTGGCAATGATGAGGATGAAGAGATAGAGAGTGGCACATACCATAGAGAGGAGGAGGAGGAGGAGGAGGAGGGGATTGAGAGTGATGAGGGGCAAAAACAAAAAGACACGACACCTTTGTGGAAGAATGTGACAAGGCTTGGGGGAGGGAGAGGGGGTGGAACCACAAAGTTTACATGCCTCCATTGTTATAAAACTTACATAGGTTCATATACCCATGTGAGAAATCATTTGTGTGGGATTATGCCATGTGATAAAGGTAAGGCTACTGGAATCAAAACATGTGGCAAAGTGTCAGCTAAAGAAAGAAACAAATACAGGATGTACGAAGAGATCGCTCAAAACAATTCCAAGAGATCAAGGGTCGAATCTGAATCCCCACAGAGAATGTTTAGTAGTGGATCTGGATCATCATCCACCCATGCTAGTGGATTCTTGCCTATGCGAAAAAACATTATCAAAATTCCTTAACCTTGGTTGCAGAGATGATGTGGATTTAAAAATTTACAAGTTTCTCTATGCATGTGGTGTGCCATTCAATGTTCTTCACTCACCCTATTGGCATGAAATGGTACAAGCCATCAATGGTGCCCCTAAAGGATATAGGAGCCCTGGGTATGATAAAGCTAGAACCGTGGGACTATGGGGTATCCATTGTATCTGATGGGTGGACAAATGTTAAAGGCAAGCCATTGATAAATATTCTTGGTGTGTCTGCTAGTGGTGCGGTCTTCCTTTTAGCTCATGACTACTCAGATCACTACAAGACTGGTATTAATATTGCACAACCTTTACTTGAAACCATTCAAATGATTGGGCCATACAATGTCATTCAAGACATCACAGATAATGCTGCTAATTGCAAGGCAGCAAGAGCAATCATTGAGGATAAGTATCCCAACATATTTTGGTCAGGGTGTTTTGTTCACACATTGAACCTTTTAATGCATGATATTGTTAAGATGAAGGACCCTAGTTACCAATGGATTGGTGCCTTGTACAAGAGAGGTAAGAAAATGATATAATTTATCGCCACTCATAGCATGGCCCACCACATTTTTCGCAATCACTTTAGGTTGGAGCTATTGAAGATTGCGAAGACTAAATTTGCTAGCTACTACCTCACCTTCAGGAGGGTTTTGAAGGTAAGAGAGGCATTGGCTAGTATGATCTCAAGTGATTCATGGCAAGGATTGAAAGACAGAGTTGCAAGCGCATTCAATAGACATGACTTTCAGGAGGTGGAGGACACCATTCTTGATGGTCATTTCTAGGCACAGGTTAAATATGTTCTGCAGTTCACCAAGCTAGTTTATAATATGATTTCTTTTGCAGATACATATCAGCCGATGATTGGGCAGGTGTATGAGCAAATGGATAGCATGCTTGGTCATATCAAAGACATTGTTGAGCAAACAGATGCAATCTTGTATGACCATATTCATAAACATGTGGTCAAAAGGTGGGATAATTTGAATGTTCCACTCCATGCCCTTACATATGTCCTTACCCCAAAATATTATTCTCCATCTTGGTTGGCCCAACCTGCACCAAGCGGTGGAGTTAGGAAAATACTACACACAGATCCAGAAGTGCAAAATGGGTATATGCTTGCATTAGACAAGTTGGTCCCTGAGGAGGAGGAGTGTGCTCAAGTACGGAGTGAATTGAGCCAATACATCAGTGAACATGGAGTCTTTGGTACCTTCCATTCAACCAAAGAGAGGTGTTGGAGCACCTACAGCTTCATCCACAACGTCAAGAGAAATAGTTTGTATATGGAACAGGCCAAAAGTTTGGTTTGTGTGCACTACAACTTGAGGTTGTTGTCCCATTATTGTGAAGCGGCCAAGAATGAGAGAACGTTTTTGACTTGGGACAACAATCTAGAGGAGGCTAATGTGGAGGATGGAGCCATTGCATTAGAGCACTTGGAAGATGAACTATTGGGTGATCATGAGGGTGATCTGATTCATACATCAGAGATGCCACCCTCAACCACCAGCAGGTTTCCAGATGCAGGAGTTTTGTCTTTAGCTTCACAACGTCCAGCAATCTGTGGGGGGCATTTATCTTCTTCTCGTATTCCACGATCACTTCCAGCAGCTCCTATTCCACCTAGAACATGAGAAAAAGAATTGGAAGTTTCTCGTGGCAGGAGGAAAACTTAGTAGATTATAAGATAGTATCATACTACTTTGTATTTCATGTTTATTATGGCCTACTTTGAAGTTTGAAGTTTGAACTTTAAAATGTTGATTGCATCTTCATTCTTATCATCTTATGATCTTACAACTCTTTGGTATTGAATATGATATTATGATGCTTTGTTTCATTTCATGGTTGATGTTATCTATTAGACTGTTAGAGTTTGTTGATGGAAAATATTATATGTTGAAATTTGAAGATTGATGTTGTTGATGATTGATCATTTGATGATAATGCTACAAGTCATAGCTCCTAGATGATTGATGTTATATGTGACATGTGTATCAAATGGTTATATCTATGTTTTCTATAGCTAACTTGGCATAATACATGTTTTTTTTAATATATATGCATCAAAATATATTAAAATGTATATTATATAAAAAATGCTCCCGAAATGCTCCCAAAACGGAATCTTTTGAAGATTTCGCTTTTCGCTCTCGCACCCTCTCCCACTCCAGCGTAGCTTGAAACAGTCAGAGTTATGCTTCACTAGTGCACCCTCTTGGTCTATTTGGAGCCTAGATCTCATTCATGAGATTCCTTAGGAGTTACACTTCCACTAGTGCGCCTTCCTTGGTCTATTTTTAGCCTGGAATGTTACAATTCCAAAAAATGCCCTCATAAGTGGCTTCCTTCCACCTAACTTGGGGGTTACACTTCCATGTCGCCCATCCTTCATCCTTATGCACCTTCTTTGGCTGATTGGACCTATTCCACATCATTTACGAATATTTGGCATTTATTACCTCAATTATGTGACCACATCATCCATTATAGTTCACTTTTTCCTCATATAGTGACTATAGGCCAAATTAATTCCCTAGTCAATTTAATTTCCATTCCAACCTATCGGAATTGGATAGGCGGCTGGAATCACTCATGGAAGCATCATGTATGGGACATTGTTGAATTTCCAACATTAGCATAAACTTTAAAAATTTGCAAATAAACATAAATAGATCAGCAGTGCAGTAAAAACACATTCATCACATCAACACACATGGACACAATATTTTTTCACTGGGGAAACCTTCAAAGGACAAAAACCCCAAAAGCCTTAATAGCTCATCTCGTAAATGAGATGGCTTAAGAAATTCTTCAAAAAGTTCCTCAAATCCAAATCTAGATTTTGACCACAGTAACTGTAAAATTCATCAGTAAAAATTAGACTGATAATTTTACCCACAATTTCCAAAATTACAGAAAATTACCAATTTAGGGCTTTCTCAGAAAAACTGAGATTTTCTCTCCTGCCCGAAAATATCAGACTGCTGAAAACTACCTGAAAATGTCAAACTGCTGAAAACTGCCTGAAAATATCAGACTACTTGAAAACTGCCCAAAAATATCACCTTGCTGAAAACTGCCCAAAAATATCAAACTGCTGAAAACTGCCTGAAAATATCAAACTGTCTAAAAACTGCCTGAAAATATCAGACTGCTGAAAATTGCCTGAAAATATCAAACTGTTGAAATCTACCCAAAAAATGGAATGCTGAAGATAGCTGTGCAAAAATGCTGAAGATGGACTTTGCTAATAAAACCCTAGCTGAGGATTTGAACATAAGATAGTCTTCTTCTCCTGTGAGAGCAAAAGTGTGTGTAACAAATGAGAAGGCTTGATCTTCTTTTATAGCCTCTGTTCACCTCCAAGTGGACAAGATTAGGAAAAATAAAAATAATAATATTTTTATTCTTTCCCTAATTTCACTTTCACTTTTACCAAAAAGGTACTTTTATTTTTTCTTTTGACTTTTATAAGAAGTCCTTTAATTAAGAAAAATAAAACTAATAATATTTTTGTTCTTTTCCTAATTTCACTTTCACTTTTATCAAAAAGGTGAAGTCCTTTAATTTTTTTTTCCACCTGTGGTCCTTTTAGGTGGACAAGATTAGGAAAGATAAAAATAATAATATTTTTATTATTTTCCTAATTTCACTTTCACTTTTACCAGAAAGGTACTTTTATTTTTTTCCTTTGACTTTTATAAGAAGTCCTTTAATTTTGTTTTCCACCTGTGGTCCTTTTAGGTGGACAAGATTAGGAAAGATAAAAATAATAATATTTTTATTCTTTTCCTAATTTCACTTTCACTATTACCAAAAAGGTACTTTTATTTTTCTCTTTGACTTTTGACTTTGGCCTTTTACAAAGTGCCCCTGTGGTCATTACCTGTGGTACTTTTTTATTTCAAAAGTACATCATCATAAACCAAGAGAGTTATTAATGCTTTTATCTCACACACTGTGTGACACCTAGATCTGGTACTAGGATAACTTAACCAAGGGCAGCTAATCCTTGGAGAAGCACACCAAGCCCATAGATCAAGAGTCAAAGTGCCACACACATGCCCGGACCCAGTCTAGGGCTTACAGTGTCTTCATTCTCCCAGAGAATGGCTACTCAAAACTAAGCTGAGTCTACCAGTCCCAGACTGGTCTAAATCGTGTTCCCGAACCAGATGTCTGCTCAACACAAGGTTGAGTCTACCCAGGGCAGATCTGGGTTTATATCATGGTCTGAGACCAGATATCTACCATTCAACAGAATGGTCACTCAACACTGGGTTGAGTCTTCACCGTGGTCTCGGACCAGATGGTCCCATTCTCCGAAGAGAAGGGCTCTCGATGCTGCTCAGAAAATCAACACTCCCTCTCAGCGAGAGAGGCATTCTCTGCCATACTAAGCTTGTCACGAAAGTACACAAACTTTGATGTTGTTAGAGGCTTGGTCAAGATATCTGTAATCTATTCATCTGTACGAATGCACTGCAACTTCAGAGCACCTCTCTACACTAGGTCTCTGATGAAATGATACCTCATTTCAATGTGTTTCGATCTGTCATGAAACACTGGATTCTCTTAAAGCTTTATGCAACTCTCATTATCGCAATGGATGATCGTTGAGTCAAGCTTTCCCTCGAACAGATCAGATAACAACTTTCTGAGCCAAACTGCTTCCTTCCAGGCATTGCTTGCAGCAATATACTCTGCCTCAACTATACTTTGAGCTATGGAACCCTGCTTCCTGCTAGACCAAGAGATCATTGCTGATCCCATACTGAAGCAATAACCAGAGGTACTTTTCCGGTCGACTACACTGCCAACCCAATCTGAATCTGAATATCCAGATAACAATACTCCACTGCTGGTTGTATAACTGAGCCCATAAGTGATAGTCCCTCGCACATATCTGAGTACATGTTTGGCGGCTACCAAGTGTATGTGCTTCGGATCTGACATGAACTGACTCAGTGCATTCACTGTGTAGCAGATGTTTGGTCTCGTATGCATGAGATACATCAGGGAACCAATGAGCTGTCTATATAGAGTAGAGTCCACATTCTGTGAACTAGAGGCTAAGTCCTGCAACTTTGTCAAGTTGGTAGTCATTGGTACGCTCATGGACTTGCAATCCTACATCCCAAATCTCAGCAAGATATCCATTGCATACTTTCCTTGTGTCCGGAAGATCTCACTTGGCTTTTGTCAGACTTCTAAGCCAAGGAAGTAATGCATCATTCCGAGATCTTTCATCTCGAATTCAGAGGTAAGCTCCCTCTTACACTAGTCTATCAATTGTTCATCACCTGTAAGAAACAAGTCATCTACATATAGAACAAGTATCAAGACATGATTATGAACAACTTTAAAGTACAAGTTAGAATCAACTGTGCTTTTGGAGAACCCCAAGCTATGGAGAAATCCATCCATCCAGGCATACCAGACTCTCGGAGCCTGTTTTAGTCCATACAAGGATTTCTTCAGTTTACATACATGGGTCTTCTTCCCATGAGTAACAAAGCCTTCAGGTTGTTCAATATAAACCTCTTCCTCAATCTTACCATTGAGAAAGGCTATCTTTACATCCATCTGATATAACTTCCATCTGAATACTGCAGCAAGTGAGATGATCGTTCTGATGGTAGTGTACCTGGAAACAGGTGCAAATGTCTCGTCATAGTCAATCCCTTCTTTCTTAGTGAAGCCACGAGCTACGAATCTTGCTTTATACTTCTCCACACTGCCATCTGCAGCATGCTTGATCTTATAAAGCCATCTGGAAGTCACTACTGACTTTGCTGTAGGTCTGGGAACAACTTTCCAAACACCATTCTTCATGATTGACTTATACTCTTCAATCATGGCATCAACCCATACCTATTTACTTGTTGCTTCTTCGTACGATGAAGGTTCTGAACTGATAAGCTGACTCATAAGACTAGAGTACTTATGTGGTCTTATGCTTTCTCTAAAAGTCCCTGGAGGAGCTTTATGCTTCTCGGCTTCTTGTACCGTTTCTCGGTACCAAGCAGGTCTCCTTTTGGAAGGAGGAACTTCAAGTAGTTCTTCTAGTGGACTTTCAATGTTCTCAGGAACATCTGGAGTTTGATCATCAAACTCTTACTCCCTCTTAATTTCTGAATCTGGAAACTCAATTGGAGGATCTGCATCTTCCGGTGAAAGCTCTAGTGTTTTACGAAACACAGCTTCCTCATGGAAGATCACATCTCTGCTGACCTCAATGTACCTCTGTCCAGGTATATATACTCGATAAGCCTTCGAGCAATCACTGTACCCAACAAATAAGCCTTTCTTACCGGAAGGCTCTAGCTTGGCCCTCTTTTCTTTTGGCACATGAACATACACAGGAGTGCCAAATATCCTCATGTGATCAACTGCAGGTTTCTTCTTGGTGAAGACTTCTTCTGGAGTCTTCTCACCCAAGATAGCATGAGGGCTTCTGTTCTGGATGTACACTGCAGTTCCAGTAGCTTCAGCCCATAAAGACAAAGGAAGATCTAGATCAGTGATCATGGCTTTAGCAGCCTCACAGATCGTTTTATTCTTCCTTTCTACAACCCCATTCTGCTGGGGGTTGTAAGGCACTGTCAGCTCTTTTTCGATTCCTGCTTCTTGACAAAAATCATCAAACTCATTAGATTCATACTCACCTCCGTTATCTGATCTCAAGATACGGATGTGTCTACCAGTCTGATTTTCAATCAGTGTCTTGAACTCTTTGAACTTGTCAAAGGTTTCACTCTTGGCCTTGAGGAAGTAAATCCAAGACTTCCGAGAGTAGTCATCAATAAACAAGACATAATATAAACACCCACTCAAGGAGGGTGAAGACATGGGCCCACAAATGTCAAAATGAATCAAATCCAAAATGCCCTTAGATCTACTCTTGCTTCTGGGAAAGGATTTCTTAGTGTTCTTACCTAGAGCACATCCTTTGCAAATTCCTTCATGTTTTGGAGAAACTTATGGCATACCTGTGACCATCTTCTGCAATCCTGGGAGAGCTGTGTAGTGAAGGTGTCCAAACCTTCTATGCCAAAGTTCACAAGGATCAACTGTGTGATGTACCAAAGCATGAGTGGAAACTTTGGAGGCCTTGTAGAGGTCTCCCTCTCGAATCCCAATCTGAACTGCTGAGTCTAGATCTGTGTCTTTTGCCCATAAAAAGACCTTTTTGTCCATAAAGAGGACTCTGTGGCCCTTGTCTTCTAAACCAGCAACAGATAAAAGATTCTTCTTTAACCCAGGAACATAAAGAATATCATAAATATGAAGAACCGTACTTGAGTCAAGTTGAAGTGAAGTTGAGCCAACTCCTTCAATCTTGTAAGTGGAGTCATCTCCAAGTTCTACCTGAGTGGTGAACTTCTTTTTTCTGTAACTGGTAAGGGTACCACAGTTACCTGTCATGTGCCTGGAGGCACCATTGTCCACCAACCAAGAAGTGGAGCAAGCTGTGAAAGAACCAGTTAGAGCAGAAATCAAATAGTACTCTCTTCTAGGCTCATCCGTTTTATTAGCCTTGGTTTTCTTCTTCTTCTTTGGTTCTTCATCTTCTTCTTCCTTTGCTTCTGCAGTAGATGCTTGAAACCTTCTCTTGAGTTTCTTCTTGTTCTGCCTGCAATCTCTAGCATAATGTCCAAACTTGTGACAAGTATAACATTCAATCTTGGACATGTCAGAAAAATTACCTTGAGGTTTCTTACCCTTCTTGTGCTGAGGGAAAGGCTTCTTGAACTTCTTGGTCTTTGCTGCAAGTGCAAGGTTATCCTACTTGATTACCTTGTCAGTGTTCCTTGCTTCTTCTTATATGCAATCATGCCAAAGCCTTTCAAAGGTTGGTTGATTTTCTCGTCCACAGACGGATGCCATGAAGGCTTCCCAAGAGCTTGGGAGACCATCAACCATTATTTGTACAAGATCATCATCATCAACAGTAACACCAATAGCAAGGAGTTGATCTCTTACCTGTTTGATCTTGGTGAAGAAGGAACCAACACTTTCATCTTTGTTCAGCTTCAAAGTTCGTAGCCTCTTCTTTAAGACTCTCTTTTGACTAGGAGCCTTCTTTTCATAGAGGTTTACCAATGTATCATACCATTCTTTAGCAGTCTTCAAGGATGTGATGTTAGGCATCAATTCTTCTTTGATAGAATCATAAATAACTCTTCTAGCCTTACCTTGCTTCCTCTTGTAGGCAAGCCTACCAGCATTTGTAGTTGGCTCTTATGTGACATTAAGAACAATGTCATCCAAGTCATTCTCATCAAGAATGGCTGTCAACCTGGCCATCCAGGAATTGAAGTTTGCTGAACCAAAGAGCTTCTCTTCAGGTTTGAAACCAACGGTAGCCATCTCTGTCACTTATCCAAATGTTAGATCTGCAAATCTTATTCCAAGATCTGGTGAGAAACAACAGCAGTATCCCTTTACTGTGTTTTCACATGCTAAGCTCTGATACCATGTTGAATTTTCAGCATTAGCATAAACTTTAAAAATTTGCAGATAAACATAAATAGATCAGCAGTGTAATAAAAACACATTCATCACATCAGCACACATGGACACAATATTTTTTCGCTGGGGAAACCTTCAAAGGACAAAAACCCCAAAAGCATTAATTGCTCATCTCATAAATGAGATGGCTTAAGAAATTCTTCAAAAAGTTCCTCAAATCCAGATCTAGATTTTGACCACAGTAACTGTAAAATTCATCAGTAAAAATTAGACTGATAATTTTACCCACAATTTCCAGAATTACAAAAAATTACCAGTTTAGGGCTTTCTCAAAAAAACTGAGATTTTCTCTACTGCCCGAAAATATCAGACTGCTGAAAACTGCCTGAAAATGTCAGACTGCTAAAAACTGCCTAAAAATATCAGACTATCTGAAAACTGCCCGAAAATATCAGCCTGCTGAAAACTGCCCGAAAATATCAGACTGCTGAAAACTGCCCGAAAATATCAGACTGCTGAAAACTGTCCGAAAATATCAGACTGCTGAAAACTACCTGAAAATATCAAACTGTCTGAAAATATCAAACTGCTGAAAATTGCCCGAAAATATCAGACTGCTGAAATCTGCCCAAAAAATGGAATGCTGAAGATAGCTGTGCAAAAATGCTGAGGATGGACTTTGTTGATAAAACCCTAGCTGAGGGTTTGAACATAAGATAGTCTTCTTCTCCTGTGAGAGCAAAAGTGTGTGTAACAAATGATAAGGCTTGATCTTCTTTTATGCCTTTGTTCACCTCTAAGTGGATAAGATTAGGAAAAATAAAAATGATAATATTTTTATTCTTTCCCTAATTTCACTTTCACTTTTACCAATAAGGTACTTTTATTTTTTCCTTTGACTTTTATAAGAAGACCTTCTTTAATTAAGAAAAATAAAAATAATAATATTTTTATTCTTTTCCTAATTTCACTTTCACTTTTACCAAAAAGGTACTTTTTTTTTCCTTTGACTTTTATAAGAAGTCCTTTAATTTTGTTTTCCACCTGTGGTCCTTTTAGGTGGACAAGAGTAGGAAAGATAAAAATAATAATATTTTTATTCTTTTCCTAATTTCACTTTCACTTTTACCAAAAAGGTACTTTTATTTTTTTCCTTTGACTTTTATAAGAAGTCCTTTAATTTTGTTTTCCACCTGTGGTCCTTTTAGGTGGACAAGATTAGGAAAGATAAAAATAACAATATTTTTATTCTTTTCCTAATTTCACTTTCACTATTACCAAAAAGGTACTTTTATTTTTTTTCTTTGACTTTTGACTTTGGCCTTTTACCAAGTGCCCATGTGGTCATTACCTATGGTACTTTTTTATTATAAAAGTACATCATCATAAACCAAGAGAGTTATTAATTATTTTATCTCACACACTGTGTGACACCTAGATCTGGTACTAGGGTAACTTAACCAAGGGTAGCTAATCCTTGGAGAAGCACACCAAGCCCATAGATCAAGGGTCAAAGTGCCACACACATGCTCGGACCCAGTCTAGGGCTTACTGTGTCTTCATTCTCCCAGAGAATGGCTACTCAGAACTAAGCTGAGTCTACCAATCCCAGACTAGTCTACATCGTGGTCCCGGACCAGATGTCTACTCAACACAAGGTTGAGTCTACCCAGGGCAGATTTGGGTTTATATCATGGTCCCAGACCAGATATCTACCATTCAACAGAATGGTCACTCAACACTGTGTTGAGTCTTCACCGTGGTCTCAGACCAGGTGGTCCCATTCTCCGAAGAGAAGGGCTCTCGATGCTACTCAGAAAATCAACATACATTACAATCCTCCCCACCCAAATTTGCTTGTACTCAAGCAATTTCAAGCCTGGGTGCTGCAATACTTGTTTTCCTTCCCATGTAGCATCCTCACTTAGTAGATCCTTCCACTGAACAAGGTACTCACGAACAGTCCTGTTTCTCAACTTCCTCTCTCTTACCCACAATATTTTTTCTGGAATAAGAATCAATTTTCCTTCATCATTTAGGGGAGGAAACTCTTTTGAAATAGTCACTTGTTGGCCAACTACTTTCTTCAAACAAGAGACATGGAAAACATTGTGGATTTTGGTTCCTTGCGAAAGCTCCAACTCATAAGTTGTTTCCCCAGCTCTCCTCACAACCTTGTAGGGACCATAGAACCTTGGTTTCAACTTTTCATCCCCCTTCCCTTTAAGAGAGGAATGCTTATATGGTTGCAATCTCAAATATACCAAGTCACCCACCTGAAAACTACGCTATGTCTTATTTTTATCAGCATATAGTTTTTGTTGATTTTTAGTTGCCTGCAAGTTGTCCTTGAGTGCCTTTAGGATATTTTGAGTATCTTGAATCTAATCCTTTTCCTTTGGGGCCCTACTATCTCCAAAAAGTTGATCAACAAAGGTGGGACTTTCATATCCATACAATGCTTTGAAGGGAGACATACCAATAGACATGTGGTGAGTTGTGTTGTAGCAGAACTCACCCAAATGCAACCATTTGATCCAAGCTTTTTGTCACCCTGTTACATAATTTCTTAGACATCCTTCTAGCC
Organism: Pseudotsuga menziesii; assembly: GCA_001517045.1. Lineage (NCBI taxonomy): Eukaryota > Viridiplantae > Streptophyta > Pinopsida > Pinales > Pinaceae > Pseudotsuga > Pseudotsuga menziesii. The sequence continues at coordinate 77,528 of LPNX010476696.1, read as the reverse complement.
ATTGATTTACTATTCCAGTTTTCCCATCAATTTGGGGGTGATAACTAGTGTTGAGATTTAAAATTGTCCTTGCTAATTTAAACAATTCTTTCCAAAAAGCTCCTGCAAACTTACTATCTCTATCACTAACAATAGTTCTTGGCCAACCATGAAATCTGAAAAATTCTCTAGAAAACAGGCCATCCACTTATGCAGCAGTATAATCAGAAGGAATAACAAATAAATGAGCAAATTTTATGAGTCTATCTACTACCACATATACGCAATCCCTTCCTTGAACCTTGGGCAGCCCGGTGATGAAGTCCATTAAGATGATTTCCCATTTTTGCTCCAAAATGGGAAGAGGTTGAAGTAGACCAGCAGGGTGTGTGTACTCTATTTTGTTTTGCTAACATGTGATGCACTCCTTCACAAACTTTAAGACATCATTTTTTAGACCCTTCCAAGCAAACCTTTCCCTTACCTTCCTATATGGCTTCAAGTATCCTGAATGGCTTGCTAAGGGTGAATCATGAGCTGCCTCCATAATCTTCTTCTTCAAGGATGATTCTGAAACCAAATAGATTCTATCTTTATAGTAAATGACTCCATCTATCACCTTGTACTGTTCATCTTGGGCCAACCCATCCAAAAGCTCACAAGCAAACTTGTTCTTTGAGTATTCTACTGCTAGTTGGGCCTTCCAATCTACCATAGTTTCCATCAATGAGAGGGTTGGTTTTCAGGAAAGGGCATCAACCACAATGTTTCTCTTGCCTTTCATGTATTCAATATCAAAGTCATGAGTTTACGTTTTGCTGACCCACTTTTTTTGCCTATCATTTAACTCTTTTTGAGTCAGAAAATGCTTCAAACTATTGGGATCAGTTTTGACAACAAACTTGTTACCAGCTCCATATTGTCGAAATTTGGCCAAGGCATGCATGATGGCCAGCATTTATTTGTCATAGATGGAATAATGACACTAATGTGGCTGCAACTTTCTGCTTTCAAAGGAAATCGGGTGCTGGTTTTGCATTAGGACAGCCCCAATACCTTCACCAGAAGCATCACACTCAAGCACAAAAGCTTGAGTGGAATCTAGTAAGGCAAGTGTTGACTAAATTGTCATTGATGCCAACAAGTGTGTCTTGGTGCCCCTTGAGGAGCCCTTGAGGGTTAAGTAGTTGTTAGTGACAAAGGAGACCTTTCAACCTTGTCCAAGCCTAGTCTGAAGCCCTTGGAGCCATTAGGATAATGGAAAAAGCCTTGTCTACCATTTATTGTATTTAAGTTCCCCTCAATTATTTCTATGGTTCCCCAGTTGTTCCTCGAGTCCATAACCTATGCCCTAGTACCCTAGAAAGTGTCCTTGGTGTGTTGAAGAAGTTGGAGAACTCCAAAAAGGCCAAATGACCTATTTTGTGGTCATTTGTGTTTTAATGAGGTCATGGTACCCTTGGAGATGGTCTTTTGTTAATTAGGGTCCCACACACATATTGTTGCTTGCCATACATGTCATGGTTGAAGCCCTTGTGATGTGGACCACATCCTTGCTTGTGGTGACTTTGATGACCTAATAACAAACCCTTAAACTCTTACCTTCACTCCCTAAGCCCACAAACTAGAACTTGACCCTATGATGTATGTCTTGCCCTTAAAACACTAATAATGCCTTAATGTTGCATAACGATGCCCTTTTGAGCCCATGATGATGCCCATTGCACCTTTACATTGATTAGCCCTTGAAGCCCTCATTTGGTGACCCTTAAACCCACAAGTTCTCTTAAAGTCCATTAAACCCCTACCATCAAGTGTTGAATGTTAAAACAATTTTAAAACTAATAAAATATGTAACCTCCCCTTGTTAAGGTCAGTCCCATTAAGAGATTGTTTTAAAAACAAAATTTAATTATTAAATTGTGTAACCCTCCCTTGAAGTTGGCCCTAGCTCTTAACGCCTACTAGGTGTATTAATACACAAAAATTTTCCATAACTTGAATCATCAACAAATGCATTAGCTTATAATGGACTGAGGCAGCCTACACCTGAGTTTTCCACAGAGAGAATTTTTTTGGGGTTAAGTCAACACAAAAACAATCCGAATTTTGAAGTTTGAACAAGTCTGGCAATGATTGATGTTGTTGTTGCCTTCTTACCAACTTGCAATCTAAGTTTTGTGGTAAAACAACAATCTGAAGTCTGCTCATACCGTCTGAATTTTTGCAAGTTTGAACAATCCAAGCTTTAGGGTCCTCAACAGTGTTTTGGGTGATGATCACTCCTCTCCTTTTAGATGCCTGAACATACCAAGTTCTTTCGGGGTATAAACAGTCCGTGCTTGAGGACTTCGAAAGCTTTTACACAGTCATGAATTGACTCTTCCTCAGCTTGTAAACTGTCCACAATTTGGCATCATCTACAACAGTCCCGAGTTTTAAAGACATCTACAGTTTCAACAGTGGTTAAGTCCAAGGTTTGCCTTGGATCTTCTATAGTGACATACTCAGCTAATGAATAGACAAGGTATGTATGTATGCAACCAATGAATAAGATATAATGTATGTACAGTGTTCAATCAAAGGAGTGAATAGTAATGAATGTGTACAAGTGTATGTACAGTGAAGTACAATGATATACATTGGTATATGTACAGTGGTGTGTGAAGTAAATCCATTGTGATTTATATTCTATTATGATGATGAAATGATGATATGCACTATGATGTACACTCTATGATGATGATGCATGCTATGATGTGATGATGCTCTTCTATACACTATGATGTACACTCTATGATGATGATGCATACATGATGCATACTATGATGATGTACACTTGATGTTTATGATGCATACCATGATGATGATGTATACTTGATGACAATGATAAATACTCTATGACGATGGTGCATACCCTATGATGAGGATACAAGTTATAATGATGCATACCCTATGATCAGTGAAAGCAAAGTAGAACTACTTGATGAGTGACTGTGTATGATGAAGTGTGTGTGGCAGTGAAACGACATATCAGTATCCAGTGATGACTTGGCAGTGATCAGAGAGCAGAGGTTATCAGCAGCAAGTTCAGTGATTGGTTTTGACAGGTCCACAGGTTCAATCCTCTTCTTCTTCAGGGTGGTAGGGTGGTGCTAGGCCTCACAATCTTGTGAGTTAATTTGTTGCAGCAGCTTGTCAGTTGCAGCTGACGAAGTCTAGGGGATTGTAGCTGGAAAAGTTGAATTAAATTTGTTACCCCAGTTGTTGCTGGGTCAAATTTATTTTTAAAAAGGCTTCCATGGTCTTACCCCCAGGACTTGGGTTTCCACATCAAAATATTGTGTAATGTGGATCTTGTTATTTTCATGTACATTGATGATATGCTATGATTGGTGATTAGCAACTTGCTCTTGATTAAAACTTTTAATATTGTGCAAATATTGATTCACCCCACTCTTAGTATTTCAACAACAAGTACCGTGCAGTTGCTCATCACCTCTTTCATCTTGTTGAAGGCTTTTTCAGCTTCCTTGGTCTAACAAAAGGCAACGAATGGACAAGTCAAGGTTACTCTGCCATGGGATTTAGTTGGAAGTAAGTGTCAAGTTTTTGCACCCATGACCTAGCAGTACATTTGGAAGACCCATCAAAACTTGGAAGAGTAACTTTCCCAAGCATGCGCTGCAACTCAAAATTTTGGACTTGCATCATGTTGAATCCCTCTGGATTGCTTTGATCTTTGAAATTGCAGTATTCAAAGAAGGACATGCCATCCTTAAATTATGCACTCATAACCTTATACTCCTCAAAATAAACCTCCAAAGAAACATCTGGTTCATTTGGCAATTTTCCTCCGATGGTTGGTGGTCCTAGGAATTTTCGCATTATGGGTCTAGACTCTAGATGAATACTAGAACTCACAAGGGTGGTTATGTGGACCAGTTTTTGAGAAAATTGTTTCCCCATGAGGTTTTAAATGGTTCTTATCTCCATCTTGGGATCCATTGTTGCTACCTTCACCAAATTTTGTCTCAAATGCATAAGTTCCCAATTTACCCATAAACTCCCTTGTCTCCTCTTGGATTTTCCTAGTACTCTCTTGACCCTTGGCCAATCTATCTAAGGTGTCTAAAAGACCCTTCATGAACAGCTCCTCCTTCTCATTGGTGATTTTATTTGTTACAGACTCCATACTTTTCTCAATATGTTGTTTTTCTTGGGTTAACCCTTGGATCGAATCTGTTAGCCAAGCTTCAATATTCCTAGGGCTTCTAAGGCAAATATTTGGGAGATCCCAGTAACTCATTTAACCTCTTAAGGACCCGCCGTTGTCCAAGACCATGCTCTGATACCACTGTAATATACCCAACCCTTAGACCTGTTGTCACATATGTAGTAGTTGGGCTACTGTTATTCCTAAGCAGTACTGAGCAGTTCATTGAGCCAGTCCTTTACTTAGAGATCAACAGAGGATGAGCCACCAGTTGATGATCTCCCGCTTTAAGCAGATCCAGAGCATCCAGATTTACCAGTTCTATGTCATGACTAAGCCTCATGACCCTAGATTCGATGACTGACTTAGCCATTTTTATGACAGTGTGCCTGATGTAGAGCAGCAACAGGTGTCTCAGTGATCTTCAGATTGGTTTCAGATCCAGTGCAGGTATATGACCCAGGTGATATTATAGATTTGTGCATATGGATTTTGATGTTGCTCTATTGTCTATTTTAGCAGTGAGACTTGGTTGATAGTGGTCATATATGGCGATACTTTATTTTGGTTTTCTTGGAATCTAAAGTATAAATGATCTAGTTGTTATGTCCAAGAGATTCCTTTGTATAATCGTTGGCCTTGCTCTACTTATAATATGGATTTGGTCATTTCCCTTTAGGAACACAGCTTGCTAGTTTTGGCACCATATTCACTATCTCTGTCCATTCGCTACCATCCCTTGTTCTTAATTAACCTTGACTCGTAACTTAACTAGTAACAGCTAGGATTTCCCCCACATTCACCTCTATTTTGGAATAGGTCTCCATGTCTTAATTGTGTCTCATTGTTGGTTTGTGTGATGCTTGTCACAGGTATGGTCTACCTCTATGTCTTGTACACAAGTCGTCTTACCGAAGAGTGTTTTTAGACACTAAGGCATCAAAGCTTAAAGTTATTCTAAATGGATGCCCTTCCAACAAAACAAAAGTGTTTTTAGACATTGTTGCAAATATAGTATAAATGTTAAAAAGGGCAACAGGGTGAGGCAAAGCCGTCGGGGCTATGGATGCTCGCTGGCAATGGGGCTAGGCCTTAGTCATTTTCTGAAGCCCAGAAGGCTTTCCAGGGCACCTTCCTTTGTAGACTGGCTATTACCTTGTGGTAAAGTGAAATAAATGTTCTAATGTCGATGGCTAGAAGATGATCACTCATTCATTGTATGGTGTACGGCTCATTTGCCCCCACGGGACAATAAGGTGGGACTGGCCCCCAACGGTCATGTCTTTGTCATTTTCTGGAAGCCCAGAAGGCTTTTTGGGGGAGAGAGGGTTTTTCGATATGCCGAACAAAACCTAGATCGCCAAATTTGTCAATTCACGGTGCAAATACGTCCGGTGATTTTTCCTATTTCTAACCGAGGGGTTTTCAATGAAAGCAATGATGGGCAATGCATGAGAAAATTAAACAGAGAAGAACCTACCTGGGAAACATACCTGAATCATTGTTGATGACCTCCTGGATGATGAAGAATGCATGTCTTGAGATCAAATAAGAATTCCGAGCAAGCTTTTGATGAAGTGTTGCTTCTGCCAATGACCCATGCGCCCCTGTTGTACCTGTCACACCAAGGAAAATCAATCAATATGGCAAATAAACAGGAAATGCAAGCTAAAAGACATACAGGGAAAATAAATCATTTAGAAGTTGCAACTCCTTGATAACCAAGACCAAGTTATGGCAATAGAGTGAGTCCCCCCACCAATGCGCCTCTCTCAGAATTGCCTCCTTCAACCTGCAAGTAAAATGGGAACAAGGAACGGTACAAAAGCTATGTTAGATTGATCTTAGTGCAGAAGAAAAGCAGTGCCAGTCAGGGAATATGTCCAGACTCACAAAGTGTGGTAGCACACGAGGAAATGTGCGCCAAATGGAGTCACGGGGGGATGTTCAACACTACACCAACAAGGATGTAGCCTAACGGGGCCATGTCGTCGTTTTTCAGTAGTTTCTGCTTCCTCTGTACAATTTCCCCACACGAAGCAAAATGCAACACTGGATTTTTGTTGTTTGGGAGATTGATCAAAAGTGAAACTAATTACTAGTCACCTAAATCCTTTTTCTAATACGACCAACTGATCAGACGAAATTGCAATGGAAGTAGAGCATAGGAGGTTGAAGGCATTGTTAATTTTAAATATTTTTGAACAAAGTTTTCTGATTAAAAGATGTAAATCCCAAGAACCTCTTTCCAGGTTCAGCACTCGGGCAAGCCCTTATCCATGAACTGTACTTGGGAGAGCAAAGGGGTGTACTTTAATGATGCGAAAAACAGAAAGAAAGATTTTCTAACTATATTCCACCACGAATCTCTTTCTCCTTTTCAGGATACTCGAGAGAGTATGGGGTAAGTATTTCTTTCACTTTAATTATCAAAATAAAGCATAAACATGAAAAAACGAAAGAAACTAACTAAAAATCACAAATCACAAAAAAATGTGCACTGACGCGGATCTACCTAGGGGGGATGAGGAGTGGGCTCTAATGAGCCTACTCTAAAGCTTATTTACTTTTTACAACGATGAAAGAATGCACTTTGGTCCACAAATCGAGATCCAAAGGCTTACAACAACTTGAAAAATTGAATTTTTTTGAAAGGGCAGCTCTGTTAGTCTTCTTTTACTTCAAATTTTCGATTTTTTGCTATAGCTTCCTCCTCTTTTTTTGTAAAACCTGCAAAAACAGCAAGCAAACATTTATTAAACACGCCCAAAAACACTTTAAGAGTGTTTGAAAAAAATACAAAAATTTTGCCCAAAATATTTCTAAGTAAAAAATAGTAAAAACTAGCTAAAAAGTGACTGAGAAAGTGAGCTAAAAAGTTGCTTTCTCAAGGTCTTTGTTTGCCTCTAAAGAATAGCAAACAAATAGGAGCACAAACTTGCTAGATAAGAATTTAAATGCACAAAACTCCTTCAACAAGCTTTTTTAATTTTCAAAGTTTTAAACTTGCGGAAAAAGGGAAAAGTAACCAGATCTAGGATTTTAAATGCACCTTGGAAGCAAACTAGAACTAGAAACTTTTTGTCATTAGATCTACTTTTAATCTAACTTTAGAAGATATATCTAATATGGAAACGTTTGTAGCTGAAAGAATTTTTTAAGAAAGTTGTGGATCAAAAGTTGAAGAACGCCTCCTTAGTGAGATCAGAGGGACAAAGCTTCTATTTCGAATTTACTGAAGCAAAGGTAGAGCACATTTGCTCATCAATACTCCAGCTTTGGATTCCTGCAAAAGCTTCTCAACACTGGCAATGGGGATTAAAAATACCTGTGTAAACCAAAAAAAAGACTACAGCAACAATGTAGATCCAAACATGAAATCATACATATACCAATTAGTCTTCTTCGACTTACAATAAAAGAGTAACCTATCAAGAATTACCTTTTATCTTTACTAAAATACCATTTCCTTCTGAAAGCAAGTTAACCCCAAACATATGCAAGCATGAAAACAAATACAAGTTACCTCACTATTGTAGAGTAAACTCCATCCAATGATCCAAAGATCCCACACAAGAGTTGTCTCCAAAGCATTTTATTAACAATACTCCAGAAAACTAGTACAATGTATGCAAGCAGAGGTTCCACCTTTCGATCCAAGCAATGGAGAAGTGACCTTCTTAAATAGGAAATGAGAGACCCAGGGGGGCACCACCAATACTAAAGATCAAGTTTAGTTGAGCTGAGTAATCTGAGGAAAAGGTGGGGTGATTTTGAGTTTAACTGGAGTGATATTGTGGAGGAGGCGCCACCTCCCATGAGGTAGGCGACCTACTTCCCCTACCAAGCTACCTCACAAATACAAATCACATGCATCTTTAAATCCTCATGCTAATCATCAAACCGTACGGTACAAACTATGTGACATGAGCATTAGCTTTAGTAAATTACAAATGGTTCATGATACTTCACAACTAAAACATAACCAAAGTTCACTTTTTTTAAATTTTTACATGAGAGGGGTCCACCTCCTATACCATCGCCACTTTGGCTTGGTGTTTTGCGTGAGTTCCTCATGGTTGACGTCACCATTCAATAATCCATTACCTCAACATAAAACCAAAGTTTTTTTTAAACCATTAAGTGGATGCATAAGTCGCTAACCACATGGGACCCTTTGCCATGTCATTTCCACATTTAAATAATTGACTTTTAACTTAATCAATTTTTTTACTTTAGTGCCAGATTGATGCATCTTTAGCATTAAATTGCCAATTTGATGCTCTGTTAGCTGAATAATGCTCCACGGGACGTTTTAGCTACCCGATACTCATGAAAAGTGGCCCCTGGGGTAAAAAGGATGCTCTAAGTGTGAAAACGAGCATATCCATGCCAAAAACGGACTCCAGACCCACCAATTATTACATTTTGAAGTTTCTCAATTAAACCATTAAAAAATGGCTTAAAAAACGAAAAAAAATAATAATTTTCTACAAATCAGACGAAACTCTAGGGGGAGCTAGCACATGTCCATACGACTCAATTCGAATGCCTAGCATGTTTATAAACACTAACACGGAGGCTCTAATAACCTCCTAAGGCTTAACCACTAAGAAGACTACCCCAACTTTTGAGGTGTGAGTGAAAAACTCAAAAATTATTAGTCATTTGTTCAACAACCAATAATTACAAAGGAAAAAAACACTCTAGGCTAGTCGGATTGATGCCCAAGTCTAGGAAGCCGATCCTTCTATAAAAATTGACCATGCTAGCACATTTTTTACAATTTCCCCGACGGGGTATGAACATGTATTACAAAAAACTTGAACAAACTCTCGAAAAAGGCTTGGCGGCTACTGAACTCTGAAGAATAAACAAGTACTTGTTCCACTTCATCGGTTCGCTTGAAAAATCCACCAAGTACAACTTAGGTGGTAACAGAACCTACAAATATAGCCCCCCTCGCATTTGCCTCACACTTCTCTCTTTTATCAGTTGGAACATTTGTGGTTGTAGCTATTGGAGCTTTGTTGGAGTTTTTGTGAGCCTGTGGTTGTAGCTGTTGGAGATTTTGTGGATGTTGGAACCATGGTGGAAAAAATTGGCATCGGCAAAAACTCGGCGAGGGTCCAGAAAACATCTTCTCGGCAACATCAACGAAAAAATCGACAAACCGCGGCAAGCATTAAAAAATGCAGATTTTGTACTTCAATAGGGTCAAAATTTGCTTACCGATTTTTTCCCCTATTTGCCAATTTTTCCCGATTTTTCCTGATTTTTTCCCGATTTTTCGCGATGTCCGATTTTTTGAAAAAATCGCAATTTTTCTGGGCCGAAAAATCAGCAGCCAGAAAAAATCGCGATTTTTCGGGACATCGCCGAAAAATTGGCAATTTTTTCTACTATGGTTGGAACTGGGAGGTTGGAGCAGTTGGAGCATTGGATGCTTATAATCTGTGTGTGGGTTGTAGGCTTAAAATTGCATTTTGTTTCAGAATCTGAGATATGTGCTATGACTACAAGACTGGACTATGTACTATGTAGTGTTACCACCTAAGTTGTAATTAGTGGTTATTTATCAAGTGAGCCTGATGAACTGGACAAGGATAACTTGTTCAGACTTAAGAAGACCTTTGGAAGTACTTCTCA
>LPNX010476696.1:0-67544 GCA_001517045.1 Pseudotsuga menziesii | reverse complement strand
AGCCCCAAAAATCAATTATTGATGATTTTAATTAATAAATTGATAAATAATGGAGCAAATCCAAAATCATAGATCAATGGATTCTCAGCCGATTTGATTGAAATCAATCAGATCTGAAGCAGATTCATTGGATCTGACAAATCCTTGACTGAAGGAGGTGATCAAATCAGATCCAGAGTTGATCTTCAGCATCCTTTATGGGGAATTTCGCCCTCCCTCTCTCCTCCACATGTTTTTGGCTCATCTGGATGAGTTTTGGTGGATGCTTCAGTCAACAGGTTGAGGTGTCAATCAGATCAGCCCCCCGATTGACAGTTGCACTCAGTGAGACTCAGATCTGGCTCAGCTAGACACAGATTAGGCATTGATGGACTCTCCTTTAGCTGATTTGATGTGTCTCCTTGGGATTTGTGCCCCCCCCTGGGCTGGATCTCCTAGTTTTTGTATATATCCAAGCGGAGCTCCCTCTTCCAAGCTAGTTAGAGTTGGATTGAAGGGCTTGCTATTGTAATATTGTTGTAATCTTTTGATTGTTGGAATAAAGAAGCTTTGGAGGCTAAATGGTGTAATGCTCTCATGTGTGTGGATTAAGCATTGTCTTACGACTATTGATGTTGCCGGCTTTTCTCTCAATTTATGCATCTGAACCCTGTCTGGCTTGAACGATTCAGCTGAATCAATAGGAGTATAGTTGGGCAAGTAAGGTTACTTGTTTTTTCTATATCTCATAGCATATATGTTTGAAGATCTACATTATACATGTTTAATAAGTTTATTTGCATGTAAATTTTGCCTCTTTTTCATATATATATCCAGATCTCATGAGGTTTCGTGCAAGATTGTGTGTTTAGCTTTTAGGTAGCAAGGATTGGACGAGCTGTGGATCTAGTTTGACTCCACTATACATCCAAAAACTTTGTGAAGGCATTGCCCCTCTTTATTCCACTAACAAGTTTCCATTGCAGATCCATCCAACAACGGGCCTTTCCCCTTCTCTTCCTCCTTTATTTAAAAAATCAATCTTCCGGTTACCTGTCTCTTCCTCTTATGATCAGATCTAGTTCTAAGAATTGAATATATATTATTAGATCTATTTCATAAGAGTCTTGCTTCTTAGATCTGCAATTTCATAGAGTATCATTTCATAAAGATAGATCTAGGTGTAGGAATTGCCCTTTTTGCAAGTAGCTAAGTCGTAGATCTAAAACTTGCTCATAAGGTAGTTTCTTTTTCGTTCTTTAAAGATTCATATTATGCAATAAAGTGCACATCTTATTGGCTGCCCAAACAGCAAGCCAAGATCCCAAGGAAAGCTTGCTTTCCTTGGTTCCTTTTTGCATAACTAGATTATCCCAATTTAACAAGTTTTAACTTTTTTTTTTTTTGTTAAAAGTAAGCTGACCCAAAGGTACTTTCAGAGTGTTTTTGGGCATATTTCAGTCTAATATGCTCGCTGGTTTTTAGCAGGTTTGACAGAAGAGAAAGGAATCTGTTGTTCGAATCCCCCCAAGGGTCTCCCATTTGACTAAAATCTTTAATTTTTCGCACTTTGTAAGCTCTTGATTTCACTCTGTATAAGGATCAAGAGGAATTATATCAGTTCTCTGATATTGTAACCTTTGTTAATAAAAATAATTTTTGAATAGGGTCTTTCGAGCCCATTCCCCATCCCCCCTGGGGGGATTTGCGTCCGTGTCTTTGTTTTTGCTTTTCGTTCATCTTTTGTAATCTAGAGTAGCATTAATCTGCAGGGTAGTATACTTTGACATAAAATCAATTCCATATTCCATTTCTATTATTTTCAAAGTAACTTTAATACTCACCCCACGAGCCTCCTTTGAGCCGAAAGGTGAAGAAAGGTTTGTGGTAGTCTAATTAGAAAATTGTGGTTTGCTCATCTTTTATGTTTCGTTTGCTATCATCTTTTGTTTCAATAAGCATTATAAAATTAACCCCTCCTTGATTCCCCGATTGAGATCCACTTGGATCGAAAGAGGTTTCTGGAGGGTTTTCTTTTAACAAGAACACCCATTGTAAAATTTACTAAAATTGACAAGACTCCGGTGTGTATGCTCTGCACTTGGCTACAGTTCGTCCGATCAGTCAAGCTGTATCAAAAGCACTTGAGTGACTAGCATAATTAGGACTCACTCCCCAAATTGACAAACCATCAGGTGAAAATCCAACACCTAGATCAAACCATCACGGTGGCAAAATACCCAAAGGAAGCAGGAACTTCTGAAAAATGACCTCGAGGCGTCGATCTCGGTCACACCCTAACGGGTGCGTTATGAACAATAGCCCCAGAGACTCCATTCAACCCACATATTCCTTGCGGGTAGCCGTGAAGGTTTAGTTTTGGACATACTCCAAGTACTCTCGGGTATATCTGGAGTCCACCTCTTCGCCTAACTTTAATCAACTCACACCTCAAATTTAACTTAAAATGTACCAAGAGGCAATTGCAAAACATTCACTCCAAGCACATGCAAGTACATTGATTCTTTTTTTTGACTCCATTCTAAGGCACTGGTTATTTTTTTGCTTTATATATATATTGTGTCTCAGCATTGTGCTTTCGTGTGTTCATTTTTGTATCTTGTCATCATTGATTGTCTATAGTTAAATTTCAAACTCCTAAGTAACTCATTCAGTTTAACATCACCATACTAAGTAATTATCCTTATTAACTTGATAGCGTCTACCCCCCTTGGCTTCATTAGGAGTTGAGCCTAAACGGAGGAGTCAAGAACAAGGTGACAGCCTTGACTCTAGACTTGCCCCAAAGGACACACCGAGTGGCTTGAAGATTTCTGCCACGTGACCCAGGTGTGTGTAAGGCGGCAACATGTAGTGCGCTTGGTTCCATTTTGTGACCCATACATGGTTTATGGTATATATACATATGAGTAGACTTTGCATTTATGTCTCTAATGTATTGAAATCATAGCTTGGAAAGTTAAATTTTTTCTCATTAAAATTGCATTTTTTTTGTATTTTCAACTGCTCTGGTTCATTACTAGCTTCGGTTCCGGTCCGAGTTGACCCTTGACCAATTCAATTCCCGATTCCGGTTTTTAAAACATTGTCTTGGACCACAAGCTTACTGTCAATCTCCCCGAAGATTAATGTGTCAGTCTAACTTCACATTATCATTTTGAAATTACATCAGCAGATATGAGTGCTTATCAGTTTATGCTCCTCTTTGCAATTGCTTTCCTCATTTGCTACATGACTATCTTTATATGAACCAGCTCATTCCTGAGCATAGGAATTACCATAGATGATATATCATAACAACAAGGAGAGGGATTTTCTTTACCCACAGGGGTTAGAGCAATTTGTAATGAGTAATTGAGATGAGCAGTTGTAAATTGAAGGTCACAAGTTCAAATCTCTCATGGGTACTTACTTATGAAAAAAAACACAAGGAGAGGGAAGAGCCTTATCCTTACCAATGTCATTACATACCAGACCTTCAGCACTGAGAACCTGCCCAGAACTTAAATAGTGTTCCAGGAAAGATACTAGAACTCTGGTGTGACTCCTGAAAGTTCCCCTCATACTGCTGGCTAATTCAGAGCTGAAAAAGCCCTGAAAATGGCATCCATAGTAATGCCCTCCTGGCCTTCACATTTTAGGTAGATGGGCTAATGGAAGAAGACATTCAGGCCAGAAATGTTTCCTGTTCAAATGCCGCTAAAATTTGTGAAAAGAATGTCTCTGAATTTTTCAAAATGCACTTGCATTTGAGGGGTAATAGTGGCCAAATAACTCTATGTTGTACCTTCTAGAGTGAAAGTAAATGAGAGGCTGCCTCAAGAAGACATGCCATCTTGTTATAGCACGTCCTCAGAAAAGCAAACCAACTATTTAATGCATAAAATAAAGGATGGCAATCCTCGAAAATACATTATATCTCTTATAGGGTACAGTGAATGCTACACGGCCTTGTAAATGTAGTTGCAACTCTTCTAGGACCTATCCATGTTGAGCAGCCTCAAAGTGCGGCTGCACCATTCATATGGCATTGACCAATTTTTGGTAATCTGATAAATACAACTTTACCTCTTCTAAACTGTCATATTGATATAATGTTATGCAGTCTCACAAATGCAACTATGTCGTTTCTTGGTGATCAATAAATATTAAGTAGCCCCACAAATGCTGTTGTACCTGTTCTAGGTAATGAACAGATGCTGGCCATCTTCATAAACAGTTGAAGCACCTTTTCAGGTTTTCTAAATGCATTCTAGCTTTCTTATAGAGGTGTGTTTGCACTTTTCTCGAGCAGTGGAAAATTCTAAGATTACCCCTTTGGCAGAGGAAAGCACATTGATTTAAGAAACCTGAGAAAACGAAGATGCACCCTGCCAACACTTTCATAAAGATGAATGATCATGATCACTTATGACCCCTAATTACCCTATAAGACTCAAGGTTGTGGCCACCTTCACTTAACCAAGTATCTCTTACAATGTTAAGTGTGCTCCCTGTTACCCCCCAAATTTCCTAAGTTGCACGAAACGGGGAAACGGGGACGCATTGGAAACGTGACCCCCCAAAATTTAGGAAACGGGGAAACACGATATATATATATATATATATATACATATATATATACAGATTAAATTCAACATCACATTTAACATTTTTACTCATAATTTCATAAGCGATTCTATAATGCAAGTACTAAGTAGCAATATCCAAAAACAACACAATGATTTTACCCATAAATGATTCCGTAATGCAAGTGGAAATAGCCAAAAAACAACCTTCAAAATGAGGTTAAGTTGCTAATACATATATATCCAGATTCCAAAATCAACCTTTATATCTGAGGCTACAAGTACAATACTACATCAACATGAACAATGAAAATATAAATAAAACATGAACAAAATGGCACCACCGTGACCACACTATCAATATTCAGCAACCCAACCAGCTGCCAACACCGTGTCCACTTCTTGAGCCTCCACCGTGACCTTTGCACCACCACCATGAGCTAGGAATGGAGGCGTGGGTTGCCAAAGAGCCGTGATGATGAGTTGTCTTGCCCAAGATAATGTATACACTAAAGCCAAAGATCCGTGATGATGAACCATAAGCCTTGAGCTATGCCAATGCACCGTTAGTTATGCCAATGGACCGTGAGCTGCCAATGAGCGTTGGGGATAATCCGTGATGGCAAAAAGAAGGCATGGGTGTTATTTTATAACAAACCCAAGGCATAAAGAACATTCCAGAAGCCTTTAAAACCCTAGCCGAAAAAGGCAAAAAACAGAAAAATTAAAAAAACAAGTGTTTTAGGCAGACTGTGGAAGGAAACGCGGGATTTTAGTGAAATTTGATTAGGAAACGGGTTTCCGTTTTTAGGAAACTCGACGAGTTNGGGGGGGGGGGGGGGGGGGGGCAAGTTTCCTGCAACATAGTAAATTTCACTTGGATGAACTTGCAATTTAGCCACTAGAGATTGAACAAGTACTTGTTCAAAATTTCAGAGTTTAGAAGTCTAGCTGGTCATTGTGGCCCCATTTTCTTTCACACATATTCCATACCCCCATGGGGGAATTGTAATAAAATGGCGTAGCATGATGATATTTTGTAAAAGGCTTGGCCTTCCTAAGACTTGGTCACTAGTACATTACTCTAGAGTGTATTTTTTACTTATTAATTATATCTTGCTTTTCAGCGACTTCTAATTTTCAAGTTTTTTAACAAAACCCTCCAAAGTTGGACTAATTGTCTCGGTGGTTAGGCCTTAGGGGGTTATTAAAGCCTAGTGTCTGATGTATATTAAAATGCTAATCATTATCCTAGAGTCCTATGGACATATGTTAATTCCCCCTTGGGACTTTTAATTTTTCATTTGTTGCTTCCTCTTACACACCTGGGGATGAACACAGGAGAAATATTCAAGTTGCTCGATGCATCCTTGGGGACAAGTCTCAAGTCAGGTGTTGTCAGCTGATCCAAACTCCTCCGTTTAAGCTAACTCCTACATAGACAAGAGGGGTGGTCCGTAAAAAGAGTTGTTAAGGCTCTTCAAGTGTTATTAGTTGTTAAGGATGTGAAGTGTTTTTTAGGAGTTAAAATGATGTAAATACTGAAACAAGATACCCCAATATAAAATTGCGTTCAACAACATAAAGATATGACATTCATAGCATAAAATAACTTTAAGCAAATAATAGTATTGTAAATGAACCAGTTCCAAATGGAGTCAAAGTGTTGTTGAAATGAGAAATGTTTTGCAGTGTATTTGGTCAGTTTTAAATTTTTAAATTGATGAGTGAATTAGGGGGGAGGGGGATTCCTGATATACCGTGAGGTACTAGGAATATATCCGGATTTTGCCCAATGTGGTTCTACACAAGAAAATGTGGGATATATGGAGTCACGGGGATGTGTCCAATACTACACCAAACGAGGGTGTAGCCTGACGAAGCCCCACAATCACTTTCTAGTTGTTTCCACTTTCTTTGCAAAATTTGCCCACAGAACGCAAACTTCGAAACCCCGGATTTTCATTATGTTTAAGGGTGAGTTGGTTTTATTGATGGTGAGCTTTTTAGTTAAATGTGAGAAAATTATTCAGTGCAACAATCCGCTTTCGGATATTCCAAAGATCAAGCAAGCCTACGATGGATAGAGCATACACGGAATGTGCAAAATTTTTATTCCGATTTGGAAAAACTAGCAAGCAATGAAATGCGTTCTAATTACTACAGCCAAGAGTCTCTTTTCCCTTTTAGTACTTCGGGAAAGCAAGGTTGGGTTAGTATTCGTTTTGCAAATGGAATAGGGAAAGAAAATAAAGAAACTTTATTGATCCAAACTTTATTTTCAAAATGAAAACTACTCTAAAACTTTGAGGTCTAAAGCAAATAAAGCAAACAAGAGCAATACAAGCTTCCCCCAAATGGGGGAAGGGGGGTGTGGGAACCTTAAATTCCACTTGCTTTTTATTAAGTTTTGTTACAATATGATTTTAGAGGGGAATTCTTTTGATCCTTAAAAACGGACCAAAAGGGTTTACAATGTTTGAAGAAGGATTTAGAAGAGAAAGACGAGTAGGAGGCGCAACTTTGGTGCTTTGGATGGCTCAAGTTATTGAAAATAGCCAAAATTTCTCCCTTCTTTTTCCTTCTAATCTGAAAAAACAGCAAACACTCTAATAGAAAATGTTAGTGGGTTAGCTTGAAAATACATAAAATTTACACTACTTTAGTACTTGCAAAACATGTAAAAAATTGCAACTTTAATCACTAAAGAAACTAGTGTGGATCTAAGTGTAAAAATTTGAATTTGAAAGCACTTTAGATCTAACTAAACAAGAAAATAAATATGATAAATATTTTAGATCTGGTTTACTTGTTAGCAAAACGATAACCAAGAAAGAGAGAATTTGAAGCTTTTTTAATAAGGAGAAGAAGAAACTGCTCAAGTCTTGAATATTTCTTGCAAACTTAGAACGTTGTTGATGAGAGCAAGGAATGTTATGTGTCCGTTCAACCACTGATCCAAAAAAAAGGAAGATGCAACTGAGCTCAACCTTTCGCTTGGGAATGGTAATCTGCACACTTATCAAGCTTGCAAAAAACAAATTAAATCTAGTACACCCCACAGTTAGAAAACCAAAATATCATGAAATATAGCTAAATAAAGCATGAACTCTTAGATCTCTAATAGCAAAGTAGTAAATAAGCAAATTGAAATCCTCAAATGCCTACACTATATGCTACAGAGCGCCCTCTAAGCCAGATTACTGATTTATGCAAAGCAAGAAAATTGAAACAATATTACCTCATAAAAAATATCACATGCACAAATTGCTACATCTCATGAGCCTCCAAAGCCTTTCAATTTTATTCAAAAAACAACAATAGAAATGTTACATGAGCAGAAGTTGCTTGCATCTGTCCAAATGGAGGAGAAGAAGCTTGCTTTTATAGGAAAAACAAGCCCCAAGGAGGCGCACCAACTGATTGGAGATGGGGGGCGCATTCCATGAGATAATCATGGGATTGGTGGAGTTAACAGCTAGTTTAACCTGAGAGGTAGGCACCACCTCACAAGAGGTCTGCCCCTCTTCCTTCGATCCACCACCTAACAAACAAGAAGTCGCCACATAGGGGAATGCACCATCTCCATGAGAGATGCGCGTTTCCCCATCTTGAGACAAACTCACTACTACTTGATATTGACCGATAGCTCTCCGGTTTGGCTTCAATTATCGTCCAACACGATCCTAAGTTGAACCAAAACATGTCTGGGACAAGTTCCCACTGATTTAGGAATGTGTTTTTTCTCCATATTTTCTATTCTTTGATTTATTATTTTCACATTTTTGCTTTTTTGGACAGAATTCCACTTGTGATAAATAATCACTTAAAAACTTAAGAAAGTGGGTTTTGGGGTAAAGAGGGTGCTCTAACTTTGAAAAGGAGAACGCCCATGGAAAACCCCCCCTCTAGACCATACTTTATGACACTTTGAAATTTTACAATTAGCTTGTTAAAAAATTAACCTAATTTAATAGGACTTTTTTTTTATTCTTGGAAATTTTAAAAAAAAACTATGGGGGACCTAGTGCATGTTCATAATGACTCAAAATGATGACTAGCAAAGCAATATACATAGACACATAGAATTTGGCTTAACCACCAAGGTGAACACTCCAGCTTTGGAGGTTTGAGTGAAAAACTCGAAAATTATATGACGCTGACAAGCAACATATAATTAACAACGAAAAACACTCTAGAATACCGCATCGATAGCCAAGTCTAAGTTGGCCAAGCCTATTACAAAAAGTCATGCTACATCAACTTATTACAATTTCCCCACAGGGTATGAACATGCAAAAATTTAAAAAGGGGTCAAAATTGGCCAAGAAAAGTCTTTTGAGCTTCTTAGCACTGATAATGAACAAGGGAGTTGTTCATAACTTCGAAGTCTCACTAGAAATCCAACTAAGTGCAGCTTTAGGTGGATAACACCGTTAATAAAAAAATTCCTGTAAAATGGGATATTTTAATTGTAAAAATTCAAGAAGTTTAAAAAGTGGTACTAGGAGGCATAATTTGCCATGAGAATGCTCGTTTTCTAACTCAAAGCACCCAATTTACCTCATTTGCCACATTGATAGTGGAATTAGAGATTTTCAATCACTTAATTTCATTTTCTCTTTAAAAAAGTGAATAGAAGGCAAAATAAATGGGAAAATCAGCATCCCATAAATTAGGGAAACATGTCATGGACATGTTTTCAATCTTCTGCAGTGGTCGCACCTTGGTTGGTAGTTGAGAAAGAGTTAATGCATGGTCCAAATATGTGGTTGGGATCTCCAATGAGAGGTGGCACATTTCCTCATTAAGGAGGGCACATTCTTGAAGAGGGATCACATTTCTGGAGAAGAGGTGGCAACTTTGGAGAGGGGGCGACCTACCTCTTGAGAGGTAGTGCCTCCCTCTTGCTCTTAACTCCCACTCACACTCAGTCAACTCCCTCTATCACTCAAGCTTCCTCCACTTGCCAAATTCGCCCCCCGTGAGGTTTGACCTCTCATTTTCTATTTAAGTAAGGCCATCTCTCTCCATTTGGATGGTTGGAATTTGGAACCTCTGCTTAAGCTCTGAGCTAATTTGTAATATTGTTGTATAGAATAGAAAGATTTTGGAGGTCCATGGTGTGTAGCTTCTTTGTGTGTGGATACATTGTCATGGTATGAGGTAACAGTGTAGCTGCTTTACTTTGCTTCTTGTGGTTGTCTATCTGGCCTTTAGAAAAATGTTATCAATTCATATGATGAATGATTTGAGTTATACTGCATGTTATTCTAACCTCTTGCATAGGAAGTACCAGATCTGAATCCCTTTGTCGCAAATCTTGTTAGTTGTGCATGTTTCCTAGTCTAAAGAGGTGGTTGAGCTCGACTGCTTCCTCCATTTTCTTCAGCATTTTGAAGAGGACATAGTCCCTCTACTTCCCACCAGTAGACTCCCTTAGATCCAGATATTTCATGCTTGGGCTCTTTTCTATCTCTCCCTCCTTCACTATATTTTCAACCTAATTTGGTTACAATATTGCATGCTTAAACTAAGTAGTTTCCTTTTCTTTTAAAGTATATCAAAAGCTATTTTATTTTAAGTATAAATGCTTTGTGAAAGACTAGATCTAGATGTTGATTTTTTATTTTATTTCCAAATCTTGACAATTATTTCACAATGATTTCAAGCATTCATTTCATCCCACAGTTTTCACTGAATAATTGCACACTAAAAAATTCAACTTAAATTGCAGTAGAAACAAAGGATCATAGAAAGATAGCCATGCACAAGAGACACAAGAATTTTATCTTGGGAAACCCGATGGGGAGAAAACCCAGCCAAATTTTCTTAGAAGAAATCAATCCAATTCAAGTACAATACTATTCATGAAGAGAAATCCTAGCAAAGGTAACAAATTTTCCAAAGAAAATAATAACCCCAAAAATTACTCCCTAACTTTTTGCTATGCTTGGCTGAAATTGCACACTAGGAGAGAGAAGATGTGTGTGATGATGAGTGAACAAATGAAGTGTGTGAGCACTTTATTTATATTCTTCAGCTGACTCCCACTTTTTTGGGGGCCCAACTTGTCTTTTTACTAGGGCAGATTTGTTCTTTCTTCTAGGTCGACTTGTCTTCTTGTCTTCAACTTTCTCTAGGACTTCTTCAATGGTTGACTTGATTTCTTGGTTATTTCTTCATCATAAAAAACTTGTCCTTGTCGATGTTCATCTCCTCACATGCACATCTATTCACATGGAGCTCTAATGTTGATTTGACCCCACTATAAGAAGTGCCAAACACTTCTTAGAGCCTATGTCAAATTCAACATTAGATTAAACTTTGTATATTTCATAAGGGGATGAAATACCTTATCAAATAAACAAGTCAACTCATTCTAATCTAGAATAGATCACTTTCACGAAGCACTCCTCAGAGTATGCAATGTGACCTCTAGCCTTATTCACTCTTAGCCACTTCTCATGACTAATTAAGGCTAAGCACCCCGAGCCTTATTCACTCTTAGTCACTTCACATGACTAATTAAGGCTACGCCAAGGCCATCCTCCACCAGCCATTGTTCAATGCATCATGACCCTTTTAGGAGAATGTCTACAAAATGTTGCCTGACACTACAACCTGGAGAAACATCAACACTAGATTCTCTAAAAAAGATTCATTTTTGAAAGCAAGTCTAGCTTCCTAATTCATACTTGTAGCTTATTTAAAATTCTATCTTTCAGTACTTAAGATTAAGAAATTTATTTTTAGCTCTTAATCGACTTATTTGGCATATTTAATGCATTTTCCATGCTTTTTTTGTCTTTTGTTGGACAAGTAGGAGGAAGCTCTAGCGAATTTTGAAGATTCGGGAAATCCAAGACCCCCCTCTCCTTTCTTCCTTTCTTAAAAGACAATTTTCTTCCATCAAATTGTAAGTTTGTTGGTCCTATTTTATAAAGGACCACAAACACTTCAAAAATTTTAAGTCCACAATAAAAACTTAGTGGCCTACCTAGTGCCCACTCCCCATCTCCCCTGGGGCGATCTGGATCATTTTTGTGGTTTGCATTTTTTTTTACTTTGTTGCTTTTATTTTACTAATGCAAGCATAAAATTAAACATTTGCTGGTCCAAGACCACAAACACACTAAAAATATTTCAATTTCTTAGTCTAGATTAGCTTAGTATTTTCATTTCAGTTTTGTTTTGCTTAAAGAGTAACGAACCTAGACTTGAGTCCCCCACTATGCTCTAGTGGCCATTGCGAGTATTGCTTGATATTTGGTTTCAATCAGAAAAGGGATATCAAGTGTCTAGTTTTAATAGGGAAATCCAATGAATCGTTATTGTTTTTGGCTACACTTCTGAGGTCTTGAACTAATTATAATTAATTTACAAAATCTAATCATGATCTTCTAATGTATTTTCTCACTATTTGATGGAAATGTGTTGTGGCAGTAACATATCTAAAACCCCAATATAATTATTTGCACAAGATCAATTAAAATTGATACCATTAGGGTCAGAAAAATCAGACAATGAAGTGCAAAAATTTGTTGCTTATAATTTCAATTTTATAAAAAAAAAAGATAATAAACCCAAACACTTTAAGAGCTTTTAATGCTCATGTATTGAAGCTGGTAAACGCAGGCTGTCCTCTTCTTTGCAATTCCGCTGGAAACAGTTCAATGGGATGAATTACATACTTCAATCCATAATGCAAGACATGTTTGAGGCAGAGCAATTAAACAGAGATGACAAGATTAACAACATTAAGCCTGCATTCATACGGGCCTTGACATAATTCATTGACCCTCTTTACAAAGTCTAAATAAAATTTGAACTAGATCAACTTTCTCTAGACTACTTTCAGGTGATCTCTTGTTTGACAGTATTCAAATATGAAGGCACCAATAATCAACCAAGTGTTGGCACTGGGGGCTTGATTGGTTGGTAAAGTAAGGGTGGTGATATTCTTCCTACCATGGTTCAATTCCCCACCAGCAAAGCGACACGTTTACTATTAAGCCCTCCCAAAAGCAAGGGGGCATCATGGCCCCATGAGTGGGCTGGGCATAATTGATGGACAAAGGTCCTATCCTTGATGTCATCTGCTTTCCACCTTGGTGTTAATTGGATGGAATTAATAACAGGGAAAGGAAATGTATTCATGTTTGCAATAATTGGCCCATTTTGAGACTACAATTAACCTGCATAATGCTAAGCACTGCCAATTCAACCTACCTTCCAAGACGGCCACCGTCTGTTCTCTAACATATAATTAGGTACTAACTCAAAATGCAAATCAAATGAAGTATAAAATTAAACATTCATAGATCATGCAATGACCAGAGAAGTGCATTTAAATATTTACATCATACATTTAGAAACAAAAATATGTAGCATTTTATTACAGTACAGTCAAGCAAGAATTTTTCCTTACAGCTATAAGTGACCTTAAAAATAATGGGCACTCGCTACTCACCAGTAGAGACCTAGCCCTGATGGTACAGAAAGAGAGAAATAACCAATCATAAGTGGAAGAAACTTTAATATAGCTTGTGTATTCTTCTGACTTGGATCATTAGCCTGAAAAATGGAACAGAACGTAGATAACTAAACAAACCTCCCAAGTCAATGTATTCAACATGAGATCTGTGAATAATAAATGGAAAACTACAGATATTTTCTTGCCTTTCAAATTCACTCCTTGTCTATCAAGTACAGTGTTGCTAGTAGCAATATGTACACAAAGCAATGATAAATGCAAAAGTAAGTAATACATTCCTCGACTTTGGTCGTATCGGCAAAAGCATACATGGGCATGTAACAATTGCCACTTTTATATACCTCGCATATTATACCAGCCTGGAAACTTTTCAATTACAGAAGATATGATGTTGAGAACCTCAGTGAGGTCGGTGTAAGAGTTGGCCCTGGACTCAACAAAAATAAAAGCAGAAATTGTTTAAAATGAGGGATTTTCTTTTCCTTTTTGACATTTATACTTGACACCAACAAATATTTCCATCTGACTGTATTTGAATCATGCGAGTTCGACTTACCTACAAAGAGTCAGACTCGGGAACGAGTTAACTGAGCTCAGTGGCAGGGCCAAGCAGTGTTTGACTTGGGAGCAGTAGGAAGATAGCAAATTTTTCAACTATGGAAGAACCTAATGACATTGCCGTCCCACTTAAGCATACACACAACTAGATATAGACATTAAATTCACACATGCCAACTAATTTCTTGTAGCAGGTTGCAGTCAAATGATGAGTACAAGATTGTCAACTGTTCTCTGAAAATATCACTACGGATAACAGGAAACTCTGTCCACAGCTAGCCTTTTTCATCTGGAGGAATATCTTGTAGGGTATTATTGATTACAGGCTCTCCGGGTCTCCAGCAAAAATAGGTAGCCAATTCTTAGAAAAAATAACAGTATGGAAGTAGGATAACTTTCTCAAAGTTGCAGTAAAAATTACTGGAAGGAAGGTCCATTCATTAGTATCTTGACTCTTACTTTCCACAGCACAATGATTGCAAGATGGAAAGAGTTCCTACAGTAATCCTACAAAGCTATTTTTTGTGCAGGAAAGGAACCTAAATTGAAGCAAGGAAGCAGAGAGTTGCTTCAACCAACACAACAAGGCAAGGCATCATGCTACTGCAACTAACAGCTAAAATTGAGAAGATATTTGTTGGTACTATGCTTTCAGACACAAACAATTAGGGGCCTTTGTATACTGCACAAAACCATAAATGACCTGTCCATGTATCTAAAAATAATAATAATGCCATAAAAATTCCATATATGGCAAGGGGACATTGGCATCATGCATGCACTAAGTATGCAACATGCAGATATCAAATACTAACAAATTTCAGAGACCACCAAAATACCATATAGTCATGCGTTTGTAAGCAATTTTAGCATGACACAATTAACCAACGTGATATTTAAAACCAGATATTCTCTTACAATATACTAAAGAAAAAAAGGTATGGTTGATGTACTCTCATGGTTGTTTTCTAACATTATATTTTATGTTCTGTGGAAGCCGGAGGTAAAGCCCCAGTGTCTTGTTGCTATTCAATTTGAGTATAATCATAACCTGTACACAAATAAATTCAGGATATATTTCCCTATGGTATAAGTTTGGGCAGAAGGTCACAAAAGAACAAACTAATCCTTAAAATATAGGCAATTAAAGTTATTTCAGTATTCAACTGCAACATCAAACAATGCAAGATGGGCGTTCTTCTAACAAAAATTGAGTGTCGGTATTGGCATTAAGTGCAATGCAATGTTTACAAAAGTTTATCCAGAGGCACTTCTAAGTCTAAGAATTTATTTGCTTTTCTTTTTTGGACCTTGATTGAAGTCAAGGTGAGACCATGAGACATCTTGAGAGCTTTATCAACGCCCAAAGGTGCTACTAAGCTTCACCTTTTTTGAAAAGCTAGACAGAAATAGCATTTTATAATTCAACTGTTGCAGAATATCAAAGGGTTGCATGGTACTAAAGCATCACTTTGTATTACGAATGCACAGAATAAAACAACCTTGCATACCGGAAAAGCCCAGTAGAATCCATTACTGTGGCAGCTTTAGGTTTAACTCTATTCTTAATTTTTAAATATGCCCTTAAATATAATTATAATAAAAATAATAAGGAGTGTGTTCAAGTATGACTCTAAAGAAAGCACTGAGAAAACATTAGATAAGTAATTTTGTTTAGAGGAAGCTCAGCTCTCAAGCTAAAACTATCTAGTCAGCATACCATATAGAAGGGGAAAAACTCAAGAATAAGTCACTTCCAGATTATCTGACTGGAGGATCAATCATGTAGAAGTGAAAGAAAGCAATATATAGTAAAGACTATTCTCACAGAAACAGAGTTTGTTCTTTCTCTAGCATGTAGTTTTACTACCAAGAGATGCCTTTTGTATGAACATCCTAAGTAATTGGAGGAATCTGGTTAGCATCAACATGAGCATATACAACAGTTCTGCTGGGGCATGCAAGAGGAAACTAATGTTCCACAAACTTTCATGGATGTGGGGACATGTGGAGAGGCCATCCAAATTTTAGGGGACACCACATGGGACGTTGGGGTCCCCAACATACAGGACCCTACCCTAATTCTTAAATATAAAAAGAACACGACAAATTCTAAATATAATATATGAGGAGATTTTGGTAGGCACAGTCAATCACATATTTATACAATTAAACCAGCAATATCGATGATCTAGTTGCCAATTACACAATCTGGAAAATGCAATTCAAAATAGGAAAATCATTATATTTCTCATAATAAAATCATCAATGTCCAAGTCAAAAATGAAATACATCATATAATTACATCCATCATTTAAATATTTAAGTGTCAATCTTGTCATAACCAAAAAATACCGCCCAAAAATAAATGGAACAAGCATCACGCAACTAGACATGCTCAATCATCTTCTGCTTGGTTCTCTTCATCTATATGCCATGTAAAACTATCAAAATCATCTATAGAAATGTGAATACAGTAGGCCCCTCGCTCAAACTTCATATCTAACCAATCTACCGTTTCCAGACAAACAAATGAAAAAAGATTGATGTTTCTCCAAGTTTTCACTGAAAGAGTGCTTGCTAGACCTGAAACGCACTTGGAATATGGTAGAAAATCCCTGTTCTTCACATTTTCTACCTTTGAAAACTTCTTGTTGACAAAATTCCAGCTTCAACCTCATTAATGTACTCAACTAGTGTGTTGTAGCTAAGAGACAACAAGTGTTAGAGTTTGGGAGAGTTATATAGATAGGAAAGGCAAGGTGAGGGTGGTGGGTGCCTCACCTTCAATAAAAAAAACTACTTTACCTGTTGTTTTTATTTCTATATTTTTACAAGAATGCACCCCCGTACTACGTAGAGGTCGTCCCAGAATGCCCCCAAGTATCGATGATGTATGAGGGACAGCAAGGGATGGTCCCAATGATGTCTCCAAGTCAAGGGAGTGAGGGGAGCATAAGGCACACATCCCCAACCCCTGGGTACATGTCCCCATGGGACGCTAAAGGAAACAATAATGGCATATTAGAAAATAAGGACAAAAGGAAGCATAATGTGCACAAGTGCAATAATGCAGCTTCCATGCTTGTAAGCATTAACCAAGGAGGAATACAGACTTTTAAAAAATTTAATGTTTATATGGGCTGGCAAATTTTGGGAATAATTCTGACCTGAAGTGGTTGTTACAGATGTTCTGAACACATTTAATAAATGGAATTGCAGTGATATACATGTTATATAATCAGACTTGAGAAATATATGAGACAGTGAAAAAGGAATGTAAAATTACCTGAGGAGGCTGCATGATCTGCATTGATACATACTGAGAAAAAACTAACAGCACTGGAAGAACAAGATAGGCTAGAGTGTCCTGCCACCCTAGAGGTGGATGCCCATCCTGCAAGAAGGAAAAGGAACCCATCCATTACTGTCATTATTTGACATTATTTTTAAATTGAAAAGCAGATTTGAGATTGAATTTCACTTGGCCCTAACTGGCCACAGAACATCTAAGCAATGGATTGACAACTGCTACATTCCGAGCCATTAGGCCTATAAAGTAGCAGTACAGAAGCCCAATCTACAATTAGCACTCTCTGCAGAAAAAAAGGAAAAGACCATAAAATATACAAATAGCAATGCTATTATCCAGTGTTCAATGCCACCCACAAGAATTTTCAGGAAATATTTTTGGTGTCACAATGATATGATTCATTTTTAAATTTCCATTCATAAATTGGGTTGCAGGCAACTAAACTAGAAACAAGAACATATATAAAGTGATCCAAACCGTAAAGGGAAATCCTTGAGTCTCTTTCATAAGAATGTTATTTCACAATCCACCACTCTTTGCAGTGTTGCAGACTCCAGGAAGCTGGTTGGAAAAATGTTACTTGCTGGGAGAATAAAATTGAAGAACTAGATTTGATTTTAATGTCCACTAGCAGCCAAACTCAGCCAATGAGACTGTAAACGTCACACAAGCAATGCCGTAAAAGAGAACATATCGGGATTTCTAAAGCAACTCCAATAAGAAGCTGGAAGAGCGATAGAAAGAGAAGAAAAATGGTTATAAAGAGATAAGAC
Organism: Pseudotsuga menziesii; assembly: GCA_001517045.1. Lineage (NCBI taxonomy): Eukaryota > Viridiplantae > Streptophyta > Pinopsida > Pinales > Pinaceae > Pseudotsuga > Pseudotsuga menziesii. The sequence goes on along the minus strand of LPNX010476696.1, from coordinate 49,835 downwards.
CAGGCACTAAGAAACCACAAATACAAAATGAGAATGACAGACATATGCCCTAAACCAAGGATGTTGGCATCCTGCAGCTTCATAACATCCATGGCCGAGTCGGTGAGTGATGATATTCCTCCTATCCACCAGTTGGGTGCCAAGGAAGCTACGCTGCTTGACCAACCTCATGATGGAGATTTGATCTTGAGGCCTCTTGTGACCAGAAACATCTAGAGACCAAAAATAAGAGGAAATGAGTTTGAAACAAACAATACAGGAAGACCTCTCACCAAGAATAATCCACCAAAAATGGAGCATCTCACAAAAGAACAATGCTAAACATATTTGGTCCCTGTACTGTACAAAAGAACACAAGAATTCATGAGAATCTTTGAATATTCCATTATAACAACCTTCGATCTCAAGATAGATAGGACAGCTGAAAATAAAAAGTTCCTCCAACTCAGGGTCTTGTAGGCACAGTTTGCAAATACAATGCTCCTTCAGAAAATGATGACTCATCTCCATGTGTAAGTAATGACAACCAACACAAAGCTAAGTTAGAAATATGTTGCAAGATAGTTGCAATCTTGTGCAAGGAGGACCAATGTTGATTAATGTGATTATGTTTCTGGGGTTTCCATACCCAAAAATACTGTGTCTATATTAATGTGATTATTGTTATATGTTTCTCAGTACTTATTTTCCGCTGCATTACTAGTAAAGAAACTCGTAACCAGTAAAAAAAATTAAAATATACTGTGTCGCTCAAGATTGAGTTTTAAAGAAATTTACACAAACAAGGGGCGCTAGGCTCTAAGGGTGTCTTAGGTGGCATGCATGGATATACATGAGATTGCATAAAAATATGGTGAGAGTCTAAAATGAGAAAAGGGAAACGGGTTTTGAAAGCTAATTGAGAAATAGAACAAAAAACCCAAGTTTGAGTTAAGGAAAGGAACCTCTAACCATCCAACTTATGTTTTAACCACCAACACGCCTCAACAATTATGACCAAGTACAAGAAGAATTCCTAAAAGACTATATTCTAACTAGTACTAACTTGACACGTCCATGGTGACCCAGAGTGAGATGTAATAGACGAAGGGCTTAAGCTCCATAACTAGGGTAGTTGTACTAGGACGAGCTCACAACTTTGGAGGATTTTTATCAAGTGAAAAAACTTTCAAAGCTTTAGATTTTAAGGATCTAAATCTTTTTCAGCAAAGACACACTCATGAGACACTTTCCAAGTAAAACTGTCATAGTTGGGATTATTATACATTATAGACTGGCCCTTATCTCACATTTTACAATATGTTACAACATGACCATGGACAAATAGATACAATGAAGACCATTAAAAAATTTCTTGACAAAGCCTTGCCAATACAAATCTTTGGTTCAACATCATCTTCAATCCCTGCACTAAGCCTCATGCAAATTGAGGGGTAATACATAACAACCAAACCCCAACCTCCATGCCAACTCATCAATCCATGAACCAAGGAGACCATCAATTAAATATAAGAACATCCAACTCAAGAACAAGTATCCACAACATATAACCAACCCATAAGGAACGGGACGGCCACTTCTACAAGCCACTAGACTGCCACCACACATGCCACAAGAGATAAACAAGGACGGCGTTCAACCAAAGCTTATACCCAAAAGTGCTAAGATGCCATCTATGTGCCAAGGATCAAGAACACCCCACAAGAAAAGGCCTCCACAAGCATCAATAATAGGCCATCCAAATCTCCATCATGTAACCCCCTGCTGAAAATGTGATAAAAATTACATGTGGACAGCCATGCAAAATGGGGGCCAATAGGAACCATGCTGCAAATCAACTCTTGTGATGAAAATCATAAAAGTTACTATCATGCAATATGATGGGTAACAAGGAGTAGGAGGATACAAATGGATGCTTGAATGTTTGGTTTGGCAGAGGACATCATAGAAAAGGGACATGAGAGTGATAGTGACCATGATAAAGATGTTAATGCCCAATCATGTTTTGAATGCCTTGAGGAATAGGATTGAACACATTCCCTTTCAGTTTCAGCCACAAGTGAGGATGTAAACTTCTATTTGTCATATATTTTGCACCTTACAGTTTCAAAATAATATTAATGTATGCATAGTATGAACTACCATTTATGAATGTGGCAGTTTCATTGTATTTTCATTTCTTCAAAAGGAAACCAACGATTCATCAATTCTGATACAAGTCTAATTTAATATTTGCATGTTCACTTGGTTTATCAATGATCAATACATTGTTATACATAACTGCATTTATTTTAGATCTTTAAAAACTAGTTATGTATTTGCTAAGTTTTTATATTGCCATTCTCGTTGCACCCTTGAAATTTGAGGGGCTTCCAATCTATATCCTCAAACCATGTCCATTTGTCCCTCAATCTCCAAGCCTTCAGATAATATATGCTTTTTTAATAGCATTCTGGATATTAACAGTTTCTTTCTACAGGAAACCTACATAGAACTTTGTTTCGTTTGATAACAATATTGCATTCATAGTTTTTCTAAAGTAATAATACATAAATCACATTGAGCTATATTATATGTGTTTCAACTCCTGATTTATTATGATGAAAAGGCCAGCTTTTGTTAGTGCAGCATCCAATTTGTAATGTCTTGTAAGTGTGAAATTTTGTCAGGTATTTTGTTTATACACATGTAATCTGGATTAATAAACTTCACTACACAAAGCTAGTCATTTTTTATGCAAGTCGATTTTGCATGGACAGTATATGTACCAAATCATAATCGACACATTTGGAGAAACAAGAAAGGTGCTTCCATATAGCAACATACACAAATATTATTGCCAAAGGAGCATTGCCACTACCACAAAAGGAAAGAGCCATGAGATTCCACTCCCATTTTGTCGAGAAGCAATAGTGGTTGGACCCGCCAAAGATGGAATCCAAAAGAAACCTTCTGTCAGTAAACCCTTCAACCACAGAATGCATAAACATAAAATAAGATTATCATTTGATAACTGCAGGAAAAGAAAGAGGTCACCACGGTGTTCATTTTCATCAAACTGATTTCAAAATGACTCAATAATAGAAAGCAGAAGGGAGAATCTACCCATTAATCCATTCATATTTACCTCATTTGCTACATTTGAGAGAGCCCGATACAAACCAATCCAGACAGGTAATGTTACAAGGATGGGTAAACATCCTGTGATTATAACAAAACCAATAGTTAGATCAAAAATAGTATTGACTGCAAGTATATAAATATTAAGAACATAATAAAAACAATCTTTGTAAAGATTTCAAAAATATGACCTTAGAAGAAGTGAGGGATGCTTTACTTCAACTCTTACCTGCATACTTCTAGATGCGGTGTATATACTATAACCTATAAATAATAAGCAAGCTTTTATAAACATTTGTAGCAGATAAGAAAAAAAAATTATAATTCTCTATAAATCATTGAAAAGAAGTCAATGAGACTAATAATCACATACCAATCAAAACAGACAATGTACTGCGTGTAGAATCTCAGAAAAGTGCAAGTAAAAAAAAGTGAATAAGGCCAGATCAAATAGATTATTTCAAAATCACAAAAAAATAGAAGAACAGTAAAGTTTCAGATCTGATGTATAATGTTAAATTTTAATAGCTACAAATCACCTAGCACAACATGAATAACGTTCTAGGTCATGCAGTTATTCCTGGCTGAAACTGTCGCAAACTCACTCTATATAGAATGGAGAGGTAGCATATCACATGCTTTGACAGAAACTCTTCTACCATCCAAACCTTGAGAGACTCATTCAAAGGTTTCTAATATAAAATATAAACAGATCAAAGTAAGGCATTTTAAGAAATGAGATAATTTGTCTATAATCAACCCCCAAAATACCCTCTCATCAAGTTGATCTTTCAAGAAACAACAGTCTGTACAAAACAACTCACTTTTATATGATTCTCAACTTTATTTTATAAAAAATGATTTAACAGTTCTACTTAATGTTTCACAGCTTAGCCTAATTACAACGGATGAGGCCTCTGTGTGATAATGAGCAAGTTGCCAGCCAGTGATCAATGGATAAGCACTTTAGAGTCATACAATGAAAAGAAAGATGTCAACCCTCTTAGAAAAGAACCATGCATGATAGATGATTTAAGAGACCTGCCATAGACTGAACAGTGCACATCAGATTAAATGGTGATCGGGGGCCAGGGAAGAAGAATTTCGTACACGACCACCTGTCGAGAATCGAAACAGGAGGACCAACTGGAATCGACAATGACTTTCTAAATACCCACCTATTTAAAGTAGAAGCAGTACCGGCAGAACTAGCAGAGACTGCACAATTTCTAGAAGAAGGGAAGGCACCACAGGATCTAACAGAAACAAAAAAGAAAGTCTTTGCTATGAAGCCTGCACCATTTACTCTTATAAATGGTTACTTATATAAAATAGGGCCTGGTGACATATTAAGAAGATGTGCCCTGGAACATGAAAGAGATGACATAATCCAAGAAGCACATGCAGGACCAGCAGGAGAACATTTCCACTCAGATACAACAGCCAGGAAAATACTACAAGCAGGTATATGGTGCCCTTCGTTACATAAAGATTGTCGACATAAAGTAAATCAGAGTGATAAATGTCAAAGGTTGGGTCGACCAATGAGAAGAGATGAAATGCCTTTAGTGTTAGATTTTCTTAAGATTATAGCAGTATATCTTAATTGTATTTATGTAATGTTCCATTTTTTATAAAAAGAGAATAACTGACTGATAGCACTAGGAGCAGAAAGGTACATCAATTCAGTATTATTAAGTCATCAGTGTAGAAAGAAGGCCATCAGAGTTCATATCCTAAAGCATGCGGAGCAAGCACGCCTTATTTATTCAGTATTAAAGTCAACTTGAAATTAGAATTGCATGCATGCAAAAGTGAGCATAAACCCTAAAAGTGACATGCAAACCCTAAAAGTGCATAAGGATCTATTTAAGAAGGGTTATGGGACTAAAGGAGATATATATTGTTATTGTTGATTGATTTTGGAGTTTTGAGCAGCAGCACAGCGTGCAGCCGCGGCAGTTGGGGTTGGAGACGGTGTCTTCAGCTAGCGAGGGTTCGGTAGTGAGATATCTGCCCTAGTCTCTTATTGGGATAGATCATCCAGGTTTATCCATTGCATCCATCATATACTACAGTATTCGGAGATCCAACACATTCCGAAGGGTTATTAGCAGATCCACATTTTGCAGCCGAAAGTAGCAGGGAAAACACAGAAGGATTTCTTGGGACCACAAAACCCAGTCTTTCCTCCGCATGTCAGCTTCCTCTTTCTCAGCAGGCCTATCCTACGGTATGCAGTGATTATCAGCCATCAGTTTGCTCACCTGGAGTAGCTATCAACCAAACAAATCAGTTGGGGGCGTGAGCAGCAGAACTGCTAATCAATTCGCTATTGCACTTAGAGGCAGCCAAACCTTCACATGTGCCAAGCCATCTCTCCGGCATCAGCAAACGGACAAGCTCAAAAAGTTTCAGCCCGAACGGGCAAAACCTCCTACAAGAACATCACCTTTAGTCTGGAGGGTTTTTACGGTACTGCGGGGCGGTAACACCGGAGGAAAAGAGCATTATTAGACCACCCATCCAGATCCTTATGCATGCAGCTATCTCTAGAGTCATTATCAACCAGAATATCAATGGTAAGTGTTAATTTCTCTTTGCAAAACCCTAACCCTAATTCAGCTATATTTTAAGGCATTTTTTCATGGCGAGTTTGCATGCACAGTTATTTTGCAAATTTGTATGAGATTGACTGTGCGAGTCAACACTATCATAGAACATTAGAGAATATCAGTATTTAGGATATTACAGTGTTATCAGAGCATGATCCTTCCCAGCTGTGGGCACATAGCAATTGAATAAAAGTGCATGTTGATGCATGCGTGTACATGCAAATGCATGTCAGTGATGTTGGTGAAGTGCATGCCAGAACAAAGGTTTTTCTTTGCTAGCTTGTGAGAACATGAAGACAATGAGAAGGATCTTGACAGGAAATTGGCAGAGGTTAGCAGTACTTCAACACTTGCCTCAATATCAAGAGTATCTAGCCTTGGATGATGAGGTATGTGCAGCATTGTCCTTTCAAGATTATTACACCATCAAGTTCGGGAGCCAGCCCAAGGACTTGGATGAGGATCTCCTTAAAGGTATAGTTGGGAGAGGGAAGAAAGATGAGCATGAAGTACAAGTTGTTGGTGAGCTTCATTTGGAGTTAACAGTACATGATGAGGATGTGCATGAGGAGATAGAATTAGAGCCATCCTATGAGTCTAGCGACACAAGCACATTCGCTATTCAGATTGTGGACAAGCCGTGTGATGAGTTGGAGTTGGTACACTGTTCATCACCTACAGCAGGAGTCCAGACAGTTATGACAGGAGGAATACATGAGGTGCAAGGCAATGAGCACAACAGTCGAGACAGTGAGCAGTCACACATGGAAGGTTAGGGAGAGTTTATACATGCATGAGATAGAGCTTCCAAATGATAGTCACCGAAAGAGGATTGAACGTGTTAAAGAAAGCATTCTAGCAATGAAAGAGAGGACCAAGATACTCCGAGACACCATAGTACAATGAGGTGTTGAACTTACTGTTCTTCGAGTTGTATGTACCGAGTCAGAGATCAAGCTTTCTAGTATTGAAGAGCAGTTAGATTTCTTAATGGGGCAGCAGAAGAAATATACTATTGCATTTCAAAGCAGTCCTCTTCAGGAGTACATAGACAAGGCTTGCAGTAGCTTGAGTCCACATTTGCATAATGCAAAAGGTTTTTACAGGTTGGCCAAAATCGAGAAATTGACCCGCAGTATATGAGCATTCCAGTTGAAATCAAAAGGGCAGAATGTCAGCTTGGTAGGATTATTCCTTGTAATGGTGCTTATGGACAAGGTACTTTTCGAGGGTTGGATTGGAGAGAGATTAAGAGTTGGTGTCCTATTGAGTGGGCGATTCTTCAAAAGACATTCCTAGCCAAGGGTATAGTCCCACAAGAGCCTTCAGATATTTGGGATGAAATATGCACAAGTTTGCATTGGGATCCAGGTGGAAGACCTTATGAGGGATGGATACAGTGTTTATTGATGGCGTTACTTGGGAGTCTACATGATGCTCCTTGTGTCGATACTACGCAGGGTAGCAGTGGATGCATTTTGACCTCTGCAATTCTCAGATTGATTTGGGACCCTAGGATTACAGTGACTGACAATTTAGTGATTGCTAGAGGATGTTTTCAGGAGGTCTATTGTGATGGTACCTCGTTTACAACCTGGTTAGTTACTCTACTTATAGGAAGCTTCCATGGGATATCTTGCGATGGTACCGTGCAGTGCAGTGCTTTGAGCAGCGGGTGCTACAAATCTCCTAGGATAATTTGGGACCTTGGGATCATCCCCGGATTCAGTTGGTTCAGTTTGATTGATTGTAAAGTTGCGTTGGCATTGCTTGAGGACAAGCAATCTTTGGCGAGGGAGGACTGTAATGTTCCGTTTTTGATAAAAAGAGAATAACTAAGGACTGATAGCACTTGGAGCAGAAAGGTACATCAATTCAGTATTATTAAGTCATTAGTGTAGAAAGAAGGCCATTAGAGTTCATATCCTAAAGCATGCAGAGCATGCAGGGCTTATTTATTCAGTATTAAAGTCAACTTGAAATTAGAATTGCATGCATCTAAAAGTGAGCATAAACCCTAAAAGTGCATAAGGATCTATTTAAGAAGTGTTATGGGACTAAAGGAGATATCTATTGTTATTGCTGATTGATTTTGGAGTTTTGAGTAGCAGCATAGCATGCAGCTGTGGCAGTTGGGGTTTGAGACGATGTCTTCAGCTAGCAAGGGTTCAGCAGTGAGATATTTGCCCTAGTTTCTTATTGGGATAGATCATCCAGGTTTATCCATTGCATCCATCATATACTACAGTATTCGGAGATCCAGCACATTTCGAAGGGTTATTAGCAGATCCACGTTTTGCAGCCGGAAGTAGCAAGGAAAACACAGAAGGATTTGCTGGGACCACAAAACCCAGTCTTTCCTCTGCATGTCAACTTCCTCTTTCTCAGCAAACCTATCCTACGGTATGCAGTGATTATCAGCCATTAGTTTGCTCACCTAGAGCAGTTATCAACCAAACAGATCAGTTGGGGGCGTGAGCAGCAGAAATGCTAATCAATTCACTAGGGCACTTAGAGGCAGCCAAACCTCCGCATGTGCCAAGCCATCTCTCCGGCATCAGCAGACGGACAAGCTCAGAAAGTTTCAGCCCGAACGGCTCTCTCCTCCTACAAAAACGTCACCTTCAGTCTGGAGGGTTTTTACGGTACTGTGGGGCGGTAACACCGGAGGAAAAGAGCATTATTAGACCACCCATCCGGATCCTTATGCATGCAGCTATCTCTAAAGTCATTATCAGCCAAAATATCAATGGTAAGTGTTAATTTCTCTCTTCAAAACCCTAACCCTAATTCAACTATATTCTAGGGCATTTTTGCATGGCAAGTTTGGATGCACAGTTATTTTGCAAATTTGTATGAGATTGAGTGTGCGAGTCAACACTATCATAGAACATTAGAGAATATCAGTATTTGGGATATTACAATTTATCAATAGGATCACTAGAAGCTAGACAAAGCACATAACAATAACACGAGTATTTTTATCTTGGGAAACCCAAATGGGAGAAAACCCAGCAACCTTCATCTAGAGATGATAATTCTGAGATCATAGTACAATGAAGAAGAAAGAGAAAATATGGAAAAGCTTTCCAAAGATAGAAACCATAAAAAACAATCTTCTTCTGCAGTATATGTGAACTTCTCTCTCTCCCAAAAAACTACGAACTTCACTGTGTTGTTGTGTTGCTGTTGTGTGAAATAATGAGGGGCGCCTCCTATTTATATTGTTTTCCCACTCAGAATTTAATTGGGGCCGACTTCACTTGGGGGAGCAATATACTTTTATATTTCATAATTTTTATTTTATTCTTTTATTGCTGCCTTTTCACCCCAAGGCTTACATTGTTCTTTCTAGGGTTTGTATGAATGATTACAACAAGTTCAACTCCCGAAGGAGGACAATAAGAATAGCTTCTGAAGTTGCACAAACTCCAACACTCCCTCTCAACAAGGAAGGTATTCTTCGATCTTCATCAGCATCACGATCATTTAGGTTTCATCTGTACATCTATATTGTCTCTATCGTCTCTAAACGTGTACTGAAGGTTGTCTTTATGAATTTGTACTATCCGGATGTCTGAGAGAAAATCTCTTGCTACCTATCCGTCTCTACTGTTGACGGAATACTTCCATGCCTGGCTAGAGATCCTAGATGAGCAAGTGTGTACGACCATCTACTACCTGTTTGTCTCATCTGTCGATGGGATACTCCCATACCTGGCTGAGAACCTGAACGAGTAAATGCGCATGACCATCTACTGTTTGTTCATCTCATCTCTCGATGGGGTACTCCCATACCTGGCTGAGAACCTGAACGAGTAAATGTGCACGACCATCTATTGCATGTTTGTCTCATCTGGCAATGTGTTACTCCCATACCTGGCTGAGAACCTGAATGAGTAGAGGTGTTTGTGCAATCACACGACCATCTGCTACCTGTCCGACTCATCTACCGATGGGATTTCCCCCATACTTGGCTGAGCACCTGGAGGAGCAGAGGCGCATGTGTGAACCCGACCATCTACTACTTGTCCGTCTCATCTGTCGATTGGATCTCTCTGATACCTGGCTGAGAACCTGGACGAGCAGAGGTACTTGGGCAAAGGTATGGTAAATGTCTCTCAGTCATCTCTCCCTCTCAAGGAGGGATACGTTCTCTTCTACTCCAACTCTTCCGCGAAAGTATTCAAGCTTCATCCTAGGAAGAGGCTTGGTGTGAACATATATGCAGTCTAGTCGTCTGTCGGAATATACTGGAGCTCGACCGCACCTTTATGCACCATATCATGTATGAAGTGATACCAAATCTCTATGTGCTTCGACTTGTCGTGAAATATAGGATTCACTGACATCTGCACACAACTCTGATTATCATGGTGAATCACGGTTGGCTCTGGAAACTGGCCAAACAATCCTGCAAGAATTTTACGAAGGCAAACTACTTCTTGGGCTGTTGAACTAGCAACCATATACTCGGCCTCTGCAGTACTGAGAGCTACTGAGTTCTGCTTCCTATTACACTAGGAAATTACTACAGAACTCAAACTAAAATAGCATCATGAAGTGCTCTTCCTATCTGTAGTGCATCTAGACCAATCTAAGTCTGTAAACCATTGCAATCTCAAGTCACAATCTGAATTCAATCATAGATCATATCCCACAGTGCCATGTAAGTATCTGAGCACAGGTTTTGCAGCAGTCTAGTGAATCTGCCTTGGTTCGCACGTGAACTGACTGAGGGCATTCACAACAAAACAAATATATGGTCTAGTGTTTGTCAAATACATCAAGGACCCAATCAACTAGTGATACATGGTGGGATGGATCAAATTTGAATATGAAGCAGAATCGCTCAGCTTCTTCAAATTTGCATCCATTGGAGTAGCTATGGACTTGTAGTCCAACATTCTGAATCATTTCAGTATATCTATGGTGTATTTTCCTTGACCTAGGAAAATATTCTTCTGCCTTTATCATACTTCTAATCCCAAGAAGTAATGCATCAACAACATTATTGAGAAAGGTTGTCTTGACATCCATCTAATACAACTTACATCCCATTGTTGAAGTAATAGCAATGATCGATCTAATGGACTTATATCGAGCCATTGGAGAAAATGTCTCATCATAATCGACTCCCTCTTTCTGAGAGAACGCTCTGGCTACAAATTTGGCCTTTTATTTTTCAATCCTCCCATCTGCTCCATGCGGAGCTTCATGCTCCTCTACATTCTGCAAAACCTATCTGGAGGGGGAGATGATCTCATCTCTTCATCATCATCGATCTCCATATCTGATCTTCTTCCTTTTCGGATAGTTATTTCTTCTTCAAAGGTTACATCCTGCCTAACTTCAATTTGAATCGATCTTGGGATGTATATTCGGTAATCCTTTGAAGACTTGCGATATCCCACAAATGTTTCCTTCTTGCCTGAAGGTTCTAACTTGGGCACGTGAATGTAGACTGGAAAGTAATTATTCATCCTGGTGATGACCAGGTTCATCAAGGATCCTTCAATTGTCTTGTTCGAGTCACGACATCAGTGTCGTCAAGTTTCTATCATATGTAAGAGACTAGAATCCTTGTCTTTGAGGGATAACTCCCTCCGTCTCTCAAAAGTCGGTTGAGTAAATGTTGAAGCAGCAGATAGACCGACATTCGTAGAAGCTTTATGCTTCTAATCACCAAATCTTTGCATGAGATTATTCTGGGTCTAAGAGTCATAATACATGCTTCTAGAGGCTTTCTGCTTCCGTTCCATCCATATATCAATGGGATCACGTGTTCTTGTAGATCATGGCATTCCCTACAAGTCAAATCTCGTCAGATGGTCATCAATATTTCATAATCAATGTATTAACAAAATAATGTAGGAAATATTTTAGTCAATGCTTCAACACAACACATATAAGGTCATTATCCGGATGCTTATGGCCTCCATTGTAGCATACCATTAAGAGTGTAAACTACTCCAGTATGTTATAAAAGAGTCGTCATCCTAGATGGGTTGTGCAGCATGATAGGCTATTTAACTACCTAAATTTTAGAAATGTAGATTTGTGTAAAACATATTCAAGACCAACCATATCTAATCTACTAGAGCATGTAAAATCAAATACTTACCTTTTGTAGTTTTGTGGGTGGGCTGCCACTGTCAGAGTCCACTAATCTTCATATGCTTGCTTGACGATCATCACATTCTGGATCTTCATATCATTTCTTAGAAGAAGAACTCCGAACAATCATCCTTCCCTGGCTCCTTGTGAGGAGGGTCTTCTTCTACATCAACAGATGAATCTTCATGCTTCCTTTTGATTGAACTTCAACAGCTACTGACATAATGACGGTATTTCTTGCACCTGTAGCACTTTATCTGAGATAAGTCTTTCTTCTCTTGTTTCTTCTGATCTGGGGGAGGAATTGATCTCTTGTCTTGATGCTTGTGAATGTACGACTTTCTTCCCCTTCCCTTTCCTTTCTTGGCATGAGATACGAACACTTGATTTTCCTCAGGTTGAGTACCATGAAGTCTTTCGCGTGCTGCAATTCTCATTTCTTCCTGAGTACATTCTACCCATAGCTTACAAATTTGGGCAACCTGGTTCAACCACTTATAGTTTGGATGAAAGACTCCCAAGATGGTCGGAGACCATTTAAGATGGTCATAACGAGATCATTTTCTTCAAGATTGTCTCCACTGGACTTTAGCTTGTCCCGGAGCTCGGTGATCCTCATGACATATGAGGCAGTATTCTCGGACTTTGTCGTCTTCATATTCGAGAGTTGATTCCTCAATGTGAGAGTCACATTGATGATACTGTGTTCAAATAGCTTCCTTAGGGTTTTGAACATCCTCCTTGTTGTCGTCTTTTCTGAGATCTGAGGAACCAAGTGAACTCTAACTGAGTCCACTAAAATCCTCCTTGCTTTGGCATCATTCTTTCTCCAGCAAGGTTTGTCTTCTTTGGCAGGGAGGTTTGTCTTCTTCGGCTTCTGGTTCTGGGACCTTTGCCTTTACAAACTGTAATAGGGTATTTTCTTCTAGTAGAAGAAGAACCCTAGACTTTCAGGGAATGAAGTTGGAAGCCGCTTCCAAACGATCTTCAACCTTCATGCTAATCATCTTAATTGCAGATCTGGATTTGAGACCTTAGCAGAGGCTAGGTCAAAAATGAAAGTTGGAGTTATGGAAAATTGACTCCACAGATAAATGTGCCTTAGAGAGGCGAGTTGAGTAGAGGTAGAGTCGAGCCAAAACTGTGGAGAAAGTAGGTCAAAACTAGAAACCCTAATTTCTCTTGCAACTACAAAATTAGGTCAAAATTGAAAATTCTCATAATTGAATTCTGTTTTCACCAAAATATGCGCCCTCCTTAGAGTGAAATTCCCAAGGCTCTTCTTCTGCCAAAAGGTTGAGTGAAGACCTTGAAAGATGAAACCTTAGTTTCGATAGGTTGCCCACAGAGTTTCGACAATGGCTTCTTCTAGCACTGCTCTGATACCGTGTTAAATTTTCTAAAGATTATAGCAGTATATCTTAATTGTATTTATCAATCGGATCACTAGAAGATAGACAAAGCACATAACAATCACACGACAATAACACGAGTATTTTTATCCTGGGAAACCCAAATGGGAGAAAATCTAGCAACCTTCGTCTAGAGATGATAATTCTGAGATCAAAGTACAATGAAGAAGAAAGAGAAAATATGGAAAAGCTTTCCAAAGATAGAAACCATGAAAAACAATCTTGTTATGCAGTATATGCGAACTTCTCTCTCCCAAAAAACTAAAAACTTCATTGTGTTGTTGTGTTGTTGTTGTGTGAAATAATGAGGGGCGCCTCCTATTTATATTGTTTTCCCGCTCAGAATTTAACTGGGGCCGACTTCACTTGGGGAGCAATATAATTTTATATTTCATAATTTTTATTTTATTCTTTTATTGCTGCCTTTTCACCCCAAGGCTTACATTGTTCTTTCTAGGGTTTGTATGAATGATTACAAGTTCAACTCCCGAAGGAGGACAATAAGAATAGCTTATGAAGTTGCACAAACTCCAACATTTAGTACCAGTAAACCATAGCTTGCCATTCAAAATATGGGCAATAGATTTCGTCGGCCCTTTTTCCACTCAAGGAAAGAGAACCGTAGCAAGGTATATTATTACAGCAGTAGAATATTTAACTAAATGGGCTTCGTAGATAGAACCAGTTGAAAGTTGAACAAAAGAAGTAGTAGCCAAATTTATTTATAACAGCATAATTACCAGATTTTGGTGTCCTCTGACCTTAATAAGAGATCAAGGAGCTCATTTCCTGAATAGAACAATAGAAGTGTTGCTGAAAGAATTCTTGGTCGACTACAATAAAAGTTCACTGTATCACCCTCAAGCAAATGGAGCAGTCGAAGCTTTTAACAAGACCCTAACAAAAGGATTGACAAAATTTTGCAAATTAGTAGGAGACGACTAAGATGACAAAGTACCTATTGCTCTTTGGCCATATAGCACTACATACAAGAGATCGACTGGATAAACCCCCTTTACACTAGTCTATAGCCAAGAAGCAATAATACCCTAGCATTTTATAACAATAAGGATACAATAGTGAATGTACTAAATTTTGATTGCCATCAAGCAAGACAGGAGAGACGCTACCAGCTATGCAAATTAGAAGAAGAGAGAATGACAGCACTTCAACATCAAGAAGTTCAAAAAATAGAACAAAAGGCTTGGCAGGATAAAAACGTCAAGAAGGAATTTGAGATAGGAAACATAGTACTTATGCATGACAACAAAGTGAAAGTGAAGCCAAAGAAATTAGAAACATGGTTGGGACCCTTTGTCATTGAAGAGGTTAAATCGAATGGTGCAGTCCTTCTAAGGACAATCCAAGGCAAAGCACTCAAGAAAACAGTTAATGGTTCCCGATAAAGAGGTACCAAGCATGAAAACAGAAAGAAAAGTGCCACATACAAATCGACCTCTCTAGGAGAAAAGTAGTAATACTCATGTAAATTAGTAAATTGCATCTCAACTTGAAACTATAACATAAGGTGTACTTAAATAGGCTCTACTAATAATATTTGCCTCGGCGTAGGAAAATAACTTAGGCAAACCATAGTATCAAGTTTAACTTGTATTAGTTGTCAACCTGCTGAAATATGCATGTGAACCCCCTGCTAGCTAAAAACCAGTAGAAGAGGTCGTTGGGCAATTTGAGAGTATGGTTTGATAGAAGAGACAAATGGATGCCCAAAAAGTCAAATCCATTGTGCATTTTCATGCTGGATCAAAGCCAAGCACATTCATGAACTCTACAGGTTGCTTGTTGAGTACTATTTGAGTGACCCTTGTAGATCTGACCAAACTCAAGTAGCGTTTCGACATGCAACACTTGACACTGAACATATGACCAAATCGTTATCCAAATCCATAAGTAGATTTGCAAAATACTGAGTAAATCAAACCCATGCACGTTCATGAAAATTCAGGACTGCAAAAGCAATGGAGCCACCACCTTTTAGAAGAGATTGATGTGGGGCGGTAGTGATCAATCAGATAACATATACCCAAATAAGTGGCCAAATGGATTTTCGAATATGTGCTTAGAATGCACAGATCCCATGTACAACAAAAGATATGATATAAGAAACTCAGTGAATGAGACTGGCCACTATACAACACTAACCAACAAGCACTCTATAATATTTGATCCAGGAGGATCCAAGGAGGCAAAAAATTTTAAGTCCTCCAATCTCAGCAAAAGCCAGCACCAAATCGAAGGGCTCGTCGAGACGATTCCAACGGTGTTCGTTTCACCTCAAACGGACTCCGTATGAGAAAGTTATCGCGTTCTGTTGTATTGATGAAACAAGCAAATTTGGCAAAATGGGGGTGCCACGTGGCACCACTGGCAGGGTGACACGTGGCATCCGTAGAGTACGGGCATGATGACGTGGCAGTAGTACGATCCAATGAGAATTGGACACGTGGCAGTACGGCAGTGACTTGGCAGCTGACTGGGTGTTAAGTTGGCAGTATGACGGCTGAGTTGGCGGCCGAGTCAACATGACAGCTGGCGGTACGGAAAGTGAGTTGGACCAATGGTATGTCGCCACGTGGCAGCACCAGATTGGCCGCTATAATTCGAGTTTATTAAAAATTTGGGGAAGCCTCCGCCGGGTTCGACCACTGGACCGCATATAAACTAAACTCCGCCCTTACCACTACGCCGCACCGTGCCAGTTGAATTGTAAACGGTTGAAAAATATTTTAAGTCCGAGCGAGGGTTTGAACGGGCGCGTAAAGGGCCGGGGCTAAGCCCCGACCCATGGACCCATGCCAACAATGCACAGAACCGGGAGCACACCAACGCCAATATTTGGTCGGTCTGATAGTTTTAACGGCCCAAAAACCAGAGTTATTTATGCACATGGTATATTTCCATTATGGCAAAACGGTTAAAAGTGGGTTCAACAGATTTTAAAACAAGTTTCAAAGATTACATAGTTCGGTGGGGATATAACAAAAGTTTCTAATGTAAAGTACTAAATATATACATATGGTTGGGATGGTTTGATAGCTTACCAACCATATGACATGAAAGGCACTTAAAGAGGGCCCAACTAGACTTAGAGGTTGTAACCACATCCCCAAAGTAGTCAATTTGTTGTAACTGAAGCATCATGAGGAGAATGTGATGAGGGCTAACTCAAGCCTATATAAACCCCCTCATATGCCATTTGCCATTCATGCTTTGGAGTGGAGACTTTGTAGCTAAAGGAGAGAAGGGAGATTGCGTAGCTCTGCAGGAGGAAGGTACGAGTGTTTATACTCGTTTTACACCGTCTTCAGGCTTCGGAGTTGCTGGAAGTAGTCTGGTTGTGTTTTGGGCAGCGGTTCTCTTCCTGACCATTGTCGCCAAGGTATCATTGTATCATTGCCATGTATTTTGCCTTATGCTGAGATTATAGATCGGCCCTCCTATTGAGAAGCAAGCCCGAAGACGTAGTCCATCCTGGACGAACTCCGTTATCAACTTGTTGTCTTTATATGCGTATTGTCTATGCTGTTTGGTTCTCTTCTTATGGATTTGTGAGCTTCATTCATGCTCTTTATGCAATTCATGTTAACGTCGTAGAGTAGCAAAGATCTTGTTTTCGGATCAATATTCCTAATAGTTGTATATTGATGTTGTATAGGGTTTTGCAATGATAGTTGGTCTTTGCTCAAGTGTTTGATGGACTCTTTGGCCAACATTCAGTTTGTATGTATAATAATAATGTTGTATGCTATTGCATGTCCCCGATGAACAATATAATTCAAATCTATAATGTAAATATGATCAAAATCAAAGCATGAACGTACAAATGAAATGTATGGAAGTAGGCCAAGCTTATATGGCAGATATGCAAACCATGCACCAACTATAGGCCACCAGGGTTGTAGTCACTCCAATGATCAATTCTCCCATGCAAAGCTCATGCCCTCCTCTTGTGTAAGATCAATAGAAATAGATCTAGAAATGTTAGAATGGATCCCATGAAGCAACAATAGGATCAATAACAATTCACCCAATGAAAGAGAGGTATAATGTAGTTGTAGACTGCTCAGATCAATGTGCTCCAGATGATATAATTTGAAGGAATGCGCCCTCTGTGCTAGGAATAAGGAGAATACGCACTCTGAAATATAATAGTGCAATACGTCTTTTCTGAATTGGATATTCAAGGCACCAGTACAATAAAGATACACAATGCCTCTAGGAATCTCCAATCATATGCCCCTCACTGAATCCAGCTAATACATCCTCTGAGGATCCATTGAATGCACCCCTCCTGATGTGTAGAATAATTTGCCATAAAAAATCCTTCAACTGCCTCCCCATAACAACATATTGCTTGCTCGTTGTTGTTTCAACTTTCAGCTTATCAAAAATGGCATGGGCACATGCAGATGTTGTTGAGGGGGTGATGTATTGCAAGTATTGCAAGAAGTTGATTAAGGGTGGGGGAATTTACAGGTGTACACAACACTTAGCTTCCATCAAAGGCCAAGTGAAGGCATGTGAAGCTCCACTAGATGTTATTGGACAGATTAGAGCTGATATACAAGAGCAATTTAAGAAGTTTGAAAAAAATAAGGCTAGGCAAAGAGAGATAGAGGAAGAAGTAGGAAAGAAGAGGAGGCTTGCTAAAATGATGGTTGGGACCTATGCTCCTAGTTCAATTGAAGGCTCTTCATCTATCCCTTCTACCAATCTTAGGGATCCTTTTTAGTATGTTGCACCCTCCGGGGACTACACAAGAGAAGGGTAAATCAAAAAAGAAGGGTGGCATTCAAAGCTATTTTACATCCTCTGCTAGTTCCAATGCTTCTCAGTTGCCTCCAACACAAGTTCAGCCCACCTTAAATGACCACTGGAAGAAGAAATGCAAAGTAGTTGCCTATGAGTACATAGCTAGATAGTGGTATGATGCAGATCTCCCCTTCAATGTTGCCCGCTCTTCTTATTACCAACCTATGTGGGATGTTGTTATAGCGGCTAGTAAGGGCTTCAAAGACCCTAGTATGCAAGACTTGAGAGGATCTCTTTTGCAAAAAGAGATAGTGTCCATAGATGAAGACCTGAAGTATTTCAAACAGTCATGGGTCAGAACAGGATGCATTATCATGTCAGATGGATGGACCGATCAGAAGGGTCGTACTCTCATAAACTTTCTTGTCTCTTGCCCACAAGGAACCATGTTTTTGAGATCACGTGATGCATCTGATCAGGTGAAAGATGCAAATCAGTTATTTCGTCTTTTGGATGAGATTATTGAGCAGGTGGGGGCAGCTAATGTTGTACAAATCATCACAGCTAATGCCTCTAACTATGTTCTTGCTGGTAAGATGTTAGAGGAAAAACATAAAACCATATTCTGGACTCCATGTGCGGCACATTGCATAGACCTCATGCTTGAGGACATATGCAAACAGGATTGGATCAAGGACACTATAGAGCATGTCAAAAGCATCACCAAATACATATACAACCACGGTTGGGTATTGAGCTTGATGAGGAGACACACACAGGGCAGAGAGCTTGTTAGGCCTGCAATTACTAGATTTGCAACAAACTTCCTCGCGTTGCAATCTCTTCTTTCCCAAGCACAGAACTTGGAGAAAATGTTTTCAAGTGATGCATGGAATTCATCCCAACGGGCCCACAAACAAGATGGAAAAGACACCAAGACAAGAATTAAAAGCTCTTCATTTTGGAAAAGAGCAACAGAGGTTGTGGCAATTACTGAGCCACTTGTTAAGGTGTTGCGGTTGGTTGATGGGGAAAAATTGGCCATGGATTACATTTATGAAGCTATGGATCAAGCAAAGGAGCAGATAAAGGCAGCATACAAAGATAGAGTGGCCAAGTATGGGCCTATTTGGGAGATCATTGATAGGAGATGGAACAATCAACTCCATCGCCCTATACATGTAGCTGGGTATTTTCGGAACTCAAGGTATCTATATAGAGATCATATTGATCCAAATCCAATTGGGGAGGTAGAAAATGGATTGTATTCTTGCCTTGAACACATGGTCCCAAATGAGACGGACCAATTGGAGATACATCGACAGATCAACTCTTTCACCGCCGCCACAAGTACCTTTGCCAATAATGTGGCTAAGCTTTCAAGAGAGGTGGACCAACCAGGTAAACATTTCCATTGTTTGATTAACTTTTGTTTTTAAAGTTTAAACTGCAATTCTTAAATTGTAAATATTAAATACTAAATACCTCAATTCTTAGCCAAATTCACAATCTAATTTGTTGAATTTTCAATTAACTACCTTGACTCTTCACATTTGCAACACAATGGTGGAAGGCATTTGGTAACCATACTAAACTATTGCAAAAGTTTGCAATCCAGGTCCTAAGTCAAACTTGCAGCTCTTCTGGGTGTGAGCGCAATTGGTCTTTGTTTGAACATATTCACACAAAGAAGAGAAACCGTTAAGAGCAGAAATGGTTAAACGATCTAGTCTTCGTGTAGTACAACCTCTAACTCATGCGCAACCAATTGATGAGCAAAAGACCTGATACGGATCCCATTGTGTTGGATGATATAGATCCAACCCCAGATTGGGTAGTGGAGACCCAACCGCCAGAGTTTGGTGATGACTTGGATGTTGAGCTGGAGGACTTGTTGGACGTTCCGTTAGATGTAGATCCTCTATTGTCGATGCCATCAGTTCATTCAGGTGTAGATCTTGAGATAGCAGTGCCATACATGGCAAGCACTAGCCGACCAGGACCTGGTACTTATAGTCGTCGAGGACATAGACATTCAACCAATACTGCTACTTCATTAGCAGATAACTTTGATCCTGAGGAGCCCGACACTGAGCCATCGTGATGCCTTTGCTAGTCCTTCTGGTACTTCTTCTAGTTCTAGCAGTGGTGCTAAGTTTGATGATGATCATTGATGATGTATTATGTAGTTGATTATGTAGCATGTTTTTTGGACTCTACAAGCCATATAGCCTTTACTATATAGGGCCTAGGCCTCATGGATTATGTATTTTGTTCTAGTTCCAGTATCATAGATATGTATTATGTATTGCACAGAGTCCAGACTCCATAGTACAGTAGACTTTGTGCCATTTTAATTTATTGACTCTTATATGGTATATACATGAGCAATTTTTGGATATTTTGTTTTCAACGCCTTGGAAGCATGGATTATAATCTTGAAAATGTTGTTTTTCTTTAAAAATTTAAATATTTTATGTATTATTTAGCAAACCGATTCATTAAATTCAAATCGGCCGATTTATGACCGATTCATTACCGATTCCGATTCCGAGTTGAACCTTGACCGATTCCGAGTCTGATTCTGATTTTTAAAACTATGGTTCTAAGTCCTCTTCTTTAGTTCCATCTTGGTATATGTATCTTTGTCTTCTATAAGTGATATTTTGCAAATCCTCTAGAGTCATTTAACTATTTATCATGTTCAAGCTAATCCCACAACTGGCAAGGAACATGTTCTGATACTACTGTAATATTCCTAATCGTTGTATATTAATGTTGTATAGGGTTTTGCAATGATAGTGGGTCTTTATTCAAGCGTTTGATGGACTATTTGGCCAATAGTCAGTTAGCATGTATAATAATAATGTTGCATACTATTGTATGTCCCTGATGAACAATATAATTCAGATCTATAATGTAAATATGATCAAAATCAAAGCATGAACGTACCAATGAGATGTATGGGAGAAGGCCAAGATTATATAGCAAACATGCAGACCATGCACCAACTCTAGGCCACCAAGGTTGTAGTCACGCCCTCCTCTTGTGTAAGATCAATAGAAATAGCACCAGAAATGTTAGAGGATCCCAAGACGCAGCAATAGCATCAATAACAATAGTTGTAGACTGCTCAGATCAATGTGCTCTAGATGATATAATTTGAAGGAATATACTCTCTGTAGGACATTGGGTTTAACGCTCCTTGGGAGTTTCGTGACATGGACTCCGCCTCACAAGATCCTAAATCTAGCAATTGTGGTAGAGATTAACACCTACGAGTTTTGGTCTAACGGCAATCATGAGTCCAACAAATGGTATCAGAGCAACAGGTCAAGGATTCAAAACTCCCTCGGTTCGCATTAGGGGAAGGTTGTTGGACATTGGGTCCCCTCTCCCTGTGAGTTTCGTGACATAGACTAATCGCCTCCCAAGATCCTAAATCTAGAGATTGTAGCGGAGATTGGGTTTGGGTCTAACGACAATCATGAGTCCAACACTCTTTGTGCTTGGAGTAAGGAGAATATGCCCTCTCAAATCTAATAGTGCAATATGTCTTTTGTGAAGTGGATCTTCAAAGCCCTAGTGCAATAAAGATAGACAATGCCTCTAGGAATCTCCAATTGTATGTCCCTCACTGAATCTAGTTAATACGTTCTCTAAGGATCTAGTGAATGCACCCCTTCGAATGTGTAGAATGATTTGCCATCACAAATCCTTCAACTGCCTTGGATGCCCTCGAATCCCAATGAAGAATGATGAATACTGCTCAGATCAATGTGCTCCAGATGATATAAATTGGAGGTACTCTCTGTAGGACATTGGGTTTAGCACTCCTTGGGAGTTTCGTGACATGGACTAACCGCCTCACAAGATCCTAAATCTAGCAATTGTGGTAGAGATTAACACCTATGGGTTTTGGTCTAACAGAAATCATGAGTCCAACAAATGGTATCAGAGCAACAGGTCAAGGGTTCGAAACACCCTCAGTTCGCACTAGGGGAAGGTTGTTGGACATTGGGTTCAATGCTCCGTGTGAGTTTCGTGACATAGACTAATCGCCTCCCAAGATCATAAATCTAGCGATTGGGGCAGAGATTAACACCTATAGGTCTAGGTCTGACGATAATCGTGAGTCCAACACTCTGTGTGCTTGGAGTAAGGAGAATATGCCCTCTCAAATATAATAGTGCAACGTGTCTTTTGTGAAGTGGATCTTCAAAGCCCCGATGCAATAAAGATAGGCAATGCCTCTAAGAATCTCCAATGATATGTCCCTCACTGAATCGAGTTAATATGTCCTCTAAGGATCCAGTGAATGCACCCCTCCGGATGTGTAGAATGATTTGCCATCACAACTCCTTCAACTGCCTTGGATGCCCTCGAATCCCAGTAAAGAATGATGAATACTCTGTAGCATTGAAGTACATTGATAGACCTAGATGATCTATCCCTGAAATTGACTAGCATGGATAGATTTTGCCACCAAACTCAATTAGTGGCTAAGGAACTTGCCCTCAACCCTAAACTGCTCTCAGAGCTCTCAAAACCAAATCTCAACAATGAATAATAACAATAGATGCCTTGAAAGTCGATTTGCTCCTTTTTATTCT
Source organism: Pseudotsuga menziesii (assembly GCA_001517045.1). NCBI lineage: Eukaryota > Viridiplantae > Streptophyta > Pinopsida > Pinales > Pinaceae > Pseudotsuga > Pseudotsuga menziesii. The sequence continues at coordinate 27,185 of LPNX010476696.1, read as the reverse complement.
TTTTTACCTATGCATGACACATGCAACATAACTTGAGCATGCATGCAACTTTAATGATGCATGCCGCATGCATTTTGCATTAGGCCTCGCATCTCACGCCTGTCACTTGGTCATGCTTAAGTAGTCGCCTTTATCTACTGATGACATTATCACTACTAATGTTGTAAAAACATTAGCAGTGCAGTAAACAAATGTCAAGTGTAGTAAAAACAACATTAACACATCAACACATTGAACACGGGATTTTTCACTGGGGAAACCTTTAAAGGACAAAAACCCCAAAAGTATTAGTAGTTCATCTCTGAAAATGAGATGACTTGGTTTTTCAGTAATTCTACATAGTACAAACCCTAACAGGGTTTGTACCACAGATCCACAATTACACAAGATAATCCAATTTCACAGTAGAACACCCAATTAGGGCTTTTTGACAAATTAGGGCTTGCTGCCCTAATTTTCTCTATCTTGCACAGATTTAGCAGGCTGCCCGAAAGAACTGTTTTTCTTGCCTGGATCAGCCCAACTACCCCTATCCGTACTGCCCTGTACCTTCTCCGTACTTGCCTATCTTGCTTGCTTATGTTGCATGCTACCGGTTTTTCTTCTGCCCGGGATCTGTTGTGCTGGCCACAGCTCTGCTGCTACTGCCCGCGGCCTGTTTGTTTCCCGGGTATGCTGTTGTGCAACCTGCAGCTCTGTTGCTGCTTCCCACGACCTGTTTGTTGCCCGAGTATGCTGTTGTGCAGCCCGCAGCTCTACTATTGTTGCCTGCAGCCTGTTTGTTGCCCGGGTATGCTGTTGTGCAGCCCTAAGGCCGTCGGCCTGCTAGCCTTGCTAGCCCGCAGCCCTTACGGGCCTGCTAGCAAGCTGCCCAAAGGGTTGGCCACAAGCCTAACCCTTACGGGTCTGCCTGTTAAGGCAACCCGAGGGTTATCCATAGGCTAAACCCTCATGGGTATGCCTGTTAAGGCTACCCGCGGGTAAAGAGGAAGGTTGAGCCTTCACTAAGGCAGCCTGTGAGAAAGAGAGGGGCAACCCAAGAGGAGATGGGGCTGCCCGTAAACTTCAGATCTGCTCGGTGAGGAGAGGAGAAAGCTTCTCGAAGTAATTTGTTGTAGCCCGAATATGAGGAAGAGGGTTAGGGTAAAAAACCAGCCAAAAACTGAAAAGAACTTGCAGCTATAGAAAAACCCTAGCTTAGGGTTTGTAGAAAACAAGTGTGAATGCCCTAGCTAGACTCATCCATGCTAGGGCATCACATAAAACTTCCTTTTCCTGAATCACATGTAATATCTTTGGTTGGAGCAATTGTACCTGTGAGAGCCCAATGTGTATATAAAAATGAAATGGATTGATCTTCTTTTATAACCTTTGAGTCACCTGTAAGTGGACCAAAATTAGAAAGAACAAAATATTATTATTGTATTCTTTCCTAATTTTGACTTTTTCCTTTAGCCTCCCTGTGGTCCAAAAAGTCCCCCTGTGGTCAATACAAGTGGTCAAGGTGGTCTTTCATCACCACTCAAAGTACATCATCATAAACTGAGAGAATTACTAATGCTTTTATCTCACACTCTGTGTGACACCAAGATCAGGTACTAGGGTGTCTTAACCAAGGGTAGCTAAGCCTTGGAGAAGATCACAAAGCCCATTAATCAAGGGTCAGAGTGTCACACATGCCTAGACCCAATCTAGGGCTTATAGTGCCTTCATGGTAATAGACTAGGTGCCTCGACCATAGGCTGCATAATTTGACACTAAGTCAAATACTTGGTAACAGACCAAGCGCCTCCATTCTCCAAGAGAATGGCCCTCATCCCCGGGTTGAGTCCTGGTAATTGATCAGGTGCCTCCATTCAAAAGAATGGCTACTCAGAACTAAGTTGAGTCTACCAGTACTAGAGTGGTCCACATCGTGGTCCTAGACTAGATGTCTACCATTCAATAGAATGGTCACTCAACACAAGGTTGAGTCCCCCCAGTACTGGACTGGGTCCATATCATGGTCCTTGACCAGATATCATCATTCAACAAAATGATCGCTCAACTCTAGGTTGAGTCCCCCCAGTGCTGGACTAGGTCCACATAATGGTCCAGGACCAAATGTTTACCATTCAACATAATGGTCACTCAACTTAAGGTTGAGTCCCCCCAATGTTGAATTGGGTCCACACACTGGTTCTAGACCAGGTGTCTCCATTTTCCTAAGAGAATGGCTCTCAATGTTGCTCAGAAAAATCAACACTTTTGTCCCATGTGGCATAAGTCATTAGTTAATTCCCTGTTTTTCACTACCCACTCAAACCTATGGGAAATGAATAGGTTAACGGGTTAGTTCCTGCTTCTCAACCAGAAGAGGACACTACACACTAACCTAATTATCTAATAATGGAAGTTGATGAAGTCTCTGTAGTAATGAAATGATATACTAACATCAAAAGGTGTCCCAGGTGGACTAGTAGTAGAGAATGTCCCTGATGGACCAGTACTAGAGATGGACATGTGCAGAAAAGTACTTACAAAATACAATGCATTTGATTCTTTGCATTGATTCATCATATAGCATAGTCCTGTGAAACATGATAATATACCCCATAACTTATAAGTATCTTCAATGAAAATATCAATTTATCGATTTAAGAACATACCATCACCATGTCAACATCAAAGCATTTATAAGGATTGTCTTCTTCCGAGTGGATATAGATGACTCAACCAAGTTTGGACAAGCGAGGTGGGATTTATTTGGTTGACTAACTCAAGATGTAGGATAAATGGTTCCTCTATAAGCTCCACCAGTAATACAAACAATAGAGAAGTGTCTTAACACAGGAATTTGTTTTGAGGTACCTTTTTCCTTTGATCCCAATAGTAACATTTCCTTTTATTTCTTTCTTTTATTTTCTTTCCTTTTCTTCTTGCATGGCATTAGTGAATTAGAAGGTACCAGCCCCGGTTTTACATTTTTTGGTATACAAGTGATGACACAGCCTTAGCTCTAATGTCAACAAGCATCCATAACCCCGAGGGAGTTTCCTCAGTAAAGCACATAGTTTTACCTTGCTGCCAGCCAAGCATCCATAGCCCTGACAAGGGTCACCTATCATTCCAAGTACTAACCATTTTATTACTAGGGAATTCTTTTGGATCTCAAGAGAAGGCATTGCTCAATTTTAGAGTTTCCTTGATATGACAATCAGCCTCGAGGAGCATACCCAGGAACCTTCTGCATAAGGATTCTCTACTTGTAATTCTCCCTAATTATTGACAGTTGGCCACGGGGATCTCACTAAAAGCGTCTTGTACTAATGATTCACTACAACATAACAAACCCAAGACATAGGGAGAACATGGAGGTACACATGGTGAAAGAGTTACAGAGGGAGAGAGCAAGAGTCAATCTATCAATTTCAAACCCTTAGGATGCAGACCAAAATATGAAGTGGCATGGATTAAATGGAGGTGCATGGATTAAATGGAGTGGCCTTAGATGGAATCCGAAGAAGGGGGTAAAACCCTTGTAAAGACCAAGAGTCATCTAGGTTTATGATATGTAAGTAAATCAGAACCCCTTCACCCTCATCAACCTATGACTAGTACTACTAGTTATACTCATCAAACAACCAATACATCATGTATACATGTTATAGTTTGAAGTTGAGATGCTCATCATAATGATGTATACATGATCATCACATAGTCACATCACTCGAGTCATATAGAAGGGCCAACAAAGAGCAGAAATGGGCTAGAGTAGTTCGAATATATCATTTGTTATATCAAAAATAAGTTCAAATGTATTCCAACGGAATTTGATATAACATCTGGCTCCAGGGGGGACAAATGCTCTAAGGGAGAGAGGACTTGAAAACCTTAGCGTCTCTATTACAACAACAGTAAACGAAGTACCTACAAGAACACTACACCTTCCTCATAGATCAATTTATTAGAAATGCAAATAAAAGCAAGGTTTAGTTTTATCATGAGGAAAATCTAATAACATAACTTAAAAGAAAATGCTTCAAAATTTTCTAAGTCTAAACAAAGACTATTCTAATGTTCAACAATGAACTTATTCATCTTACCTACTCCTACGCTGAGAGGTTAATGAAAGGGATAGATAAAATAAAAAATCCAATGTAACCACAAGGCAAATTGGTCAATCCCTCTCCCTTTGTTCTTGAGGATAAAACAAGTCAAGGATTCATCAATAATTAAGTGAATAAAAGATGGGACTGTCATCATTCCTTGCTTGAAAGTTGAAGAGGAATTGTGACCTTGAAAAATGAAGTCACGCCCAGTTTGAGATTGACCTTTGCAAGCTTCTTCCATTCAAACGTCAATGGGATTAACATCATTCACAAAGTCGTGAGGTATGAAAGATGGTGAAGATGGGCATGTGACATTTCAAAAGACACTACCTGGGACTAGTTGATTTCTCCATCGAAGGGTTGGATCATAAAACCATGATTTGAAAATGAAGAGTGATGTGAAATTCCAAAAATAGGGATGGGAAAGTGGAGTGAAGAAATGTATTTTGCCCCATATCACTTATAATGGTTGACCTTTCACGAGATGAAGAGCTTTGTGATTGAAACTTATTGAGGTTATTGAGTTCACAATGAGCCCTAAGTTAGGAGGAAGGTCAAGATTAGTTTCTAAATGGGACTTAAAGTGATTGCTTTCATTCACTTCCTCATCCAAAGTATCTTGATCATCCTTATCAAATTGATTCTCAACCACACAATGATTATGTGATTGTTCTTCCAAGGATGCTTCTAATTCTGCATGAGGATTTTCAATTATGGATGTTTCTCTCAGGGAATCTCCTAGAGATTTAATATAAATTTCCTCTAGAATCTTTTTGTCTTGGTCTTCCAATTCTTCATCCTTAATTTCTAAATCAAGAATAACTTGCGGAATAAAACGAGGAAACCTAACTTAATTTAAAATAAGCATAGATTCATGATATTGATTATTAACTTCCCATCCATAGGTCATGTCAAATTCGTGTGAAGACATTCCTGAAACTTCTTAGATTTAACTTCAACTCAAGTTCCCATGGTTAGATCTTTGAGGAATTCTCTCATCCCACCCTAGCATGGTACTTTTGAAATTCTCTAAGTTCATACTCAATAATGGTGTAGATTTCACTACAATTAGGATTGGTTTCTAGTTGAGAAAAGCTTCTGGAATGATTCAACTTTCAAAGGCATGGGTCCATGATGTAATCCTTCAAAACCAGTGGAGTCAACTATTGGAGTCACCACGTGGAGAGTTATAAAACTACTACACCAAAAAGGATATCACTAAAAATAGTGGGGAAGTCCTTACCTTCCCCGACAATGATGCCAAAAAGAGTTGGTAAAGGATGGAAGTTCAACAGGGAACTCCTTGCTTCCCCAGCAACAAAGCCAAAAATGTTTATGCAAAACCTAGTAGCCTCCTGATTAGCAAAGAAAATCAGTCACTAACATGGCACTACTATGGGATTCCCTCCCAACATGTCACTATCGAAGGGGAACCCTTATTTTCATCTTCCTCAACCTACAAGGAGGTAGAATTAGACTAACCAAGGGAGAGACCCTAACCGGATTTTCCTTGATGTCAACCAACAAATGTTAATTAACTCAAGTACTTATCTATTTATTTTTTAAATCAAGGATGTGTCCTATCTAGGTTAAAGGGGTAAAAACAAGACACACTTAGGCTAAAAGTGGTTGAGATATTTGCAAGATTATATTTTAGATACAACATTAACCAATGATCAATCCATGGCAACACTGTTAAAATCTCGAAATCTGTGCACAAGTTCACACACAGATTTCGTCAAACACTTAATAACCATCGATATCAAACTTTTATCAGTAAGCAAAACCCATGTTCTTTTCTCAAGTATTAAATAAAAATATACTGTAGGTTGATATATTGTTTAAGCACTTATAGCCTAAGTCACACGGATCGGGTTCAGGTTAGGGTTCGGCAAGGATTAAGTTCAGTTTAGGTCCGAATTTTCCAATGAGGTTCTGTTGAGGTTCGACAATAGGTTCAACTATATATATATAATTTCTTCATATACTCCCCCTTAACTAATTTTCTACACCCCATAGCCCATAGGACTCAAAGCACTTAGGTCACTATTCATAACTCCATCATATATACTTGTTGTTTATGACATTTCTGCTCACGGATCGGTGCTTCTAAGAGCAGGTTTTTGTGGTTTAACAGTGGATTTACATGCTTCCCACAGCAGTAGTTTGTTCTTAGGGGTAAATCTATGTTCTTACTTGTTGTTTGGTGTGTTTTTATGCAGACTACCAGTCTGATATTTCGAATTTACAGAGAGCATTTAAATTATAAACAACATAAATAAATAGAGAGCATTTAATCTATAGACAACATAAATAAATCGAGAGCATTTAATTTATAGACAACATAAGTAAATAGAGAGCATTTAATTCATAGACAGCGTAAATAAATAGAGAGCATTTAATTTATAGACAACATTTAATTTATAGGTATCGTGCTTTCTCCGTTTTTTTTAATTTCAATTTTTTTCAGTAAAAAAATCGAACCTCAAAAAAAATTTCCTTCAGGTTTTCCTTTAGGTTTGCCTTCAGGTTCAGGTTCGGCTTCAGGTTCGACATTAGGTTCGGGGAACCTGAACGAATTTCAAATTTTTTTTGAGGTTCATCGAACCTCAAACCTCAAGGATTAGGTTCGGCGAACCCTGTGACTTAGCTTATAGCAATGGAAAATAAGATAAAATCAGCATACTGTTATAAAAATCAGACACAGTTTTTGGTCAAACTGAACCTGGAAAAACCACACCCTGGGAAAAACCAGTCAAGAGAGAGTTCTTTTATTGAGCTTGATTAGAAAATCTGAGTTACAGTAGTAATAAATCAGCATACTAAAAAGCAGTACATATTTCACAGTAGTCCAACAGTCTACTTCGTGGAATGTGCCATGAACCACACACACTACAGACTCAGATTTTTACCTCAAAATATGTGGCCAAGATTAGCTATAGTATGGCCTGACAGCAATACTCTCCTCGAATTTTGTGCACTGCTACAGGACTCACTTGCACAGACTGTACACTCTTTACTAAGCAAACACAGCACCTAGAACTCTATGCTTTACTAGGCCTCAATTTTTGTGTTAGGCTATCAATATGACCCCCCTCAGTTTCTGAAAAGTATGCCCTCTTAACTACTGTACAGACCAACATGGTTCTCTTGAAGTCTGTGCCACCTTTCTTCCTTAGAAATGACACTCTTACTGATGTAGGGAACAGCATTCAATGTCGTTCATCAGCCTTGGGATGTGTTCCTCCAATAGCTCTTGGAAAGCGTGCCCTTCCTTGCTGCTCTACCACCGCTTTCCTTCACTGAACAATCTCCCTTTTCTCCCTCTCTTGAAACGTCTGCCTCTCTTTCTCTCCAAAGACTATCTTTGAATGAATGAAAATGAAGTCTCATGCTCTTTTAATATTCCCATTAGGGTAACTGCTAGGTCTTTTCAACTTCTTCTATGGTTGAGATTTGATCTTGGCTAAAAGATCAATGCACATGATTCTATCTCATGTTCACTTTGTTGCCGCCTTACACACAGCGGGTGGGGGAACGCAGCAGAAATATTCAAGCTGCTTGGTCTGTCCTTGGGGGCAAGTCTCGAGTCAGGTGATGTCCCCTGTGATCCTGACTCCTACGTTTAGGCCACTCCTAACAGAGCCAAGGGCGTAGTCCCTAAGAAAGAATTTCGAAGGCTCTTTGATTTTATTGGTTTATGAATTAGATCGTTTGTTAGGAGTTTCAGAGTAAAAACACTGAGACAAGATAATTTACAAAATAAAGCTTAGTTTAACAACATAAAATAATATAGCATTCACAAATAAGATGACTTCAAGTAAATAAGATTTGTTGCAAATAAACCAGTGCCAAATGGAGTCAAATAATTGCTGCTGAGAAATGGAAGATGTTTTGTAAGTTGTTCTCTGTCAGTTTTAAAATTATTATGGATGATTTAGATTAGGGCAGAGGGATTCCCGATATACCAAAGGTACTCGGGAATATGTCCGGATTTCAACCAAAGTGGCTTTGCACAAGGACGTGTGGGCTAGATGGAGTCACAAGGTTGTGTCCAACACTACACCAATCAAGGGTGTAGCCTGACGGGGCATTGCAGTCACTTTCTAGTAGTTGTCGCTTCCTTTGCAAGATTTGCCCACAAAGGGTGAATTTCCTGAATGCCGGATTTTCGTTATTTTTGCAGGATGTCGATTTTATTAGTGTGAATTTGCTTAATTAGATATGAAAAAAAATTAGCGCACACTTCCACTTTTGATATCCCCAAGCTCATACAAGCCTGCGGGGGATAGAGCATACACGAACGAGGTTGATGTTTGTTCCAGTTTTAAAACTGAAAAGGAAGCTAAACTATACATCCCTTGAAGGATGGATTGTATGCTTGTGTTTAAATAGAAAATAACATACTTACATACTGAGTTAACAAAGGATACAGATCCTTAGCACTTCTCGAGAAATAGTGCTTCAGACACCATTTCCAGGACATCTTGTCCAAGCTATGGACACTCTCATCCGACAAACATTCCTCCAAGGCTCAAAGGTTTGGGGGCCTTGTCTCTTAGACTCTGATTGGTCCTTAGAAGAGATAGTGTAGATCCTCCTTCGTTGCATCATTAGATGCAAATAGACAGTACCCCAAACCATCATACTTGCAAAGTTCGGTGCTAAGCTCTTTTGACTTGAGACTGTGTTTAGCCTTGTCTCACTCTTACACCACCTTCGAAGCTTCAATCACTCGATGACAGGGTAAGATTGGTACCTATATTTGGCCTATCTCTCACCATAGTCCATTGCCTCAACTAGCCTTCTAGCCACACTAGGTGTTGGTATGCAAGGTTTGCAAATCTTTTGGTGTCTGTTGGTATTGCAATGGACCTATTGATTTTTCTTAGTAGCATCAAGAGCCCTTCTCTTAGGAGAATGGGACCACCTAGTCCAAGACCACAGTGAAGACTCAACCCAGTGTTGAGTGACCATTCTATTGAATGGTAGATATCTGGTCTAAGACTATGATATAGACCCAGTTCTACCCTGGGTAGACTCAACCCAGTGTTGAGAGACCATTCTGTTGAATGGTAGACATCTGGTCCGGGACCACGATATGGACTAGTCTAGTACTGGTAGACTCAGCCTAGTTCTGAGTAGCCATTCTCTTGGAGAATGGAGGCACCTGTTCTGTTACCAGGAAGGCACTGTAAGCCCTAGACTAGGTCTAGGGATGTGTGACACTCTGACCCTTGATCTATGGCCTTTGTGTACTTCTCCAAGGATTAGCTACCCTTGGTTAAGTTACCCTAGTACCAGATCTAGGTGTCATACAAAGTGTGAGATAAAAGCATTAGTAACTCTCTTGGTTTATGATGATGTACTTTTGGAATTAAAAATGACCACAGAGGCACTTGGAAAAAGGCTAAAGTCAAACGTCAAAAATAAATAAGGACTTTTGGATCACAGGAAAAGGACCACAAGTGAAAGTCAAAAATAAATAAAGACTTTTGGTGAAAGTCAAAAATAAATAAAGACTTTTGGTAAAAGTCAAAAAATAAATAAAAGACCTTTTTGGTAAGAAGGTAAAAGTGAAATTAGGAAAAGATTAAAATATTATTATTTTATCTTTTCTAATTTTGGCCCACTTATAGGTGAATGAAGACTATAAAAGAAGATCAAGTCTTCTCATTATCACACACACACAATTTTGCTCTCACAGGTGAAGTTGCTATTATTGAAGAAGACTGTTTTATGTTCTTGCCTCAGCTAGGGCATCCATTCTCAGCAAAACCTCAGGTAGGGTTTTATCAGCAAATTCCTTCGTAGCAATTCCGGGGCAGCCTTCATCTTTTCCGGGCAACCAAGAAAAATTCCGGGCAGCTGATCTGAAAAATTACTTTTGGGCAGACTGGTGTTTTTTGGACAGATCTGAAAATATTGTTATTGGACAATCCAGATCTGATTTTTTGCAGACTGTTAATGGACAGTCCAGATCTGATTTTTTATTGGACAGTCCAGATCTGATTTTTTGCACACTGTTATTGGACAGTCCAGATCTGATTTTTTATTAGACAATCCATATCTGATATTTTTATTGGACAGTCAGATCTGATTTTTTATTGGACAGTCCAGATCTGATTTTTGAGCAGATTGTTATTGGACAGTTCAGATCTGATTTTTGAGCAAACTATTATTGGACAGTCTTGATCACTTCCAGGCAGATCTGGAAATTTGTACAGCTAGGGTTTGAAACCCTTAGCCTGAATTTTGCTGAGTTAATTCTCTGTAACTGTGGTTAAACCCAAATTGGGGTTTGAGGAACTTTTTTGAAGAATTTCCTAAGTCATCTCATTTACGAGATGAGCTACTAATGCTTTTTGGGATTTTTGTCCTTTGAAGGTTTCCCCATTGAAAAATCTTGTGTTCATGTGTCCATTGTGTTGATGTGACTTTTACTGCACTTATCATTTGTTATTTAAATTAATCTGCAAATTCATAAGTATTTATGCTAATGCTAAAATTCAACAGGACCAGCTTCCTTTGTTTAGGTATTCCCTGGATGCACCTGACCGCCTTTTATCTACCAGATAGGAGTTGAATAGAATCACTCAAAACGACATTTATAAGCTTGTGCAAGTTACTTGGATCAACCCTCGGGACAGGTTACATTTAATGATGGCCTTTTATACATAGCACATTATGGATCTGAGGGAGGATCTCATTGTTCGGCCTCATTACACACTCCGCCATTGGGCACATGCTCTTTGTATTTGTTTAGGCTAGTTTATAGCGGGCTCTCATTGTCTTAGAGTGAAAACGGATAACCAAATCGACTGATTAGCCAGGATCTGCTAGGTATGTCACCTGGGAGAGGTTGAGACCGAGAAGCACTTCAACTTTCGTTGTCCTATCTACTATGAAATTCGCTGAGGACTCCATTGTATTTTTAGGCACCTTCTCATGGAGCTTCAAACTTTGACTAGTTTTCCTAAGATATCCTGAGTAGAGATGTTTGGCCTTATACTTGTTAGAGGCCCTCTAGCTTCACTCACTCCTCCTTTACTGAAATTCGTAGTCTAGACCAGCCTCCACTCAGTAGATTACTTCCTTCTTTCTAATGCTCCTGTCGTCTAGGGGCACCAAGAGACAAACAAATGGTGGTATTGGTTCTAACCGCATATTAATTAGTACATGGAGGACTGTTACAGGCTAGGTCTTACTTAGTTGGACTTCAAGTAAGCTGGCAAAGTTTGAACAAGGTTACTTGTTCATGATCAGAGTTCAGAAGTTCATCAGGCCTTCTAGGCCCTTTTTATTTTTTGTACCGCATGTTCATAACCCCTTGGGGGAGTTGTAATAAAGTGTGCTAGCATGATAAATTTGTGAAGAGTTGGGATTTCTAAGACTTAAACATTGATCTGATTATTTTAAGGTGTTTTTTCCCTTGTCAATTATGCAATGTTGAATAAGCGATGTATAATTTTCAAGTTTTTCACCGCTCCTCCAAAGCTGGAATGGTCGTCTTGGTGGTTAGGCCCTGGGAGGTTATTACAACTCACATGTCAATGTATATGAACCAGTGTTACAAATATCGTGTCGGCAAATATATCGCCAACGGTCCAAAAATAAATCATTGGATTTATCGGCAAAAATGTCAGCAAACATCGGCAACATATCAGCAAAATAAAAAATACAAAAAAATTAAGAAATACAGAAAAGAAAAAAATCACAATATATTTGAAAAAATCGGCAAATATCGGCAAAAATCGCCAGAAATCGGCAAATATCGCCAAAAATCGGCAAATATTGTGATAAAATCGGCAAATTTCACGATAAAATCGAGAAAAAATCGCCAAAAAATCGAGAAAATATCGGGGCAATATATTGCCGATATATCGCCAGTGAGTTAACATCGCGATGTTGCCGATATATCGGCAATATTTGTAACACTGATTTGAACATGCTAGCCATTGTTTTTGAGTCATAAGGACATTTGCTAGATCCCCCTAGAGTTTCGTCCATTTCCGAGAAAAATGATTCTTTCCGTTTTTTAAGCCATTTTTAATGGTTTAATTAAAAAACTTCAAAATGTAATAAAAGTCAAGTTCGAAGTCTATTTATGGCGTGGGAATGCTCGTTTTCACACCCAGAGCATCCTCTTTACCCCAAGGACCACTTTTCAAGTGATTCGGACGACCAGAACACCCCATGGAGCATTATTCAGCTAAAGGAGCACTGTTTTGGCATTTTAATGCTAAAAGTGCATCATTTTGGCACCATAGTCAAAGGTTGAAAGGGTAAAAAATTAAAATATTAAAGTCGGAAAATGACATGGCATGGGTCCCCCATGCCATGCAACCTTCTTTAAAGACTTATGGCATTTCAAACTTTGGTTATATACATTAGTGTGAAGAGTGGTGTTATGAGAGTGACGTCAACCCTCTTCACGTCACCTTTAAAAACTCACGTGAGGTGGATGTTGGTGAGTGGACCCCATTCATAGTTTAAACTTTGGTTTGAACTTAAGTTTATTCATTTGATGACTAGCGAATCTCTTGGATGACATCACCAAGACTTCACATTAACCCCATGAGCTTGCGCGTGAGGGAGAAGGATGCAAGCGAATAGGTGGATGTTGGTGAGTGCATTAGATGTGTTGGCAGTTGATGAGTAGTCGGGTGAGTTAGGTGAGAGAGGTGTCATTCACCTCTTCACTTGCTTCTTCACTTCAACTCAGTTTGACTCAATTCAACTCAAATATACTCCGAGTTTATCTTCAGTGTAGGTGGCACCCCCCTGGGTCTCTCTTAGCTATTTAAGCAAGGTCCATTCACTCTCTTTTGAATGAAGTGTATGGAACCTCTGCTCCTATTTGTAATCTGTTGAATATTTTATGTGAATAAAGATTGGCTTCAGAGGTCATATTGTGCATTGTTGTTCCAGCTGGATGGTGATATACTTGTATGGTTGAGGTAACTGTAGAGTTTTAAATCTTGCATCTTGTTTAATAACACATTTAAGGGTTGGCCTAATGATTAGCATTAATCAATAGGATGAGCATTGTTGTTTCAATTCTTAGTGAAAACTCCATTTTGACAAATTCAAGATTTTGCATATTTACTTGTTTGTGAGTATGCTCTCTTCATTCACATTTTGGATTTGCCTAACCCTTTAACAAGTTTATGCAAGTGCAAGTGTCTTTCAAGTTTCTCTTCTATTTTACTTCTTGTCTTGTATTTCTTTTAAAGGGGGGTCGTTTGGTCCTCCCACATGCACGAACATCATTGTAACTGATAGTCCCGTTGCAAACTTTGTGGTCATTAGTGGACATAAAGAAAATTATCTTATCTTATCTTATCTTGGGTGGATTTGAAGGAGATCTAGTTTGTTTCTCCTACTCTCTACTCACCTTTCAAGAAAGCATTTCAACCGATCTTCAATTGCTGAATCTTTTTACCAGGGCTCCTAACCTTCTTCCTTTAAAAAATTAAAACTTCTCATTCAGTTTCTTGGTTACTCGTTCTCAAAATGCTTTAGAACTATTCAAGTTAAAAAATTAGATTTATCATAGATCTAATTTGCTTTAAAGTGCTTAAAATTTTAGTTTTCTTAAAATTCATATTTTTTGCCCTAGATCTAGCATTTTTAGCTTTCTTTATGAGAGTCTCTTTTACTGTAAAATTTTAAGGCTTGAGATAAAGCTAGTTTCTTTGATTTAAAAGTTTTATTTAGCAAATCAAGTGCTTTCGATTGGTTTCCCCAAAGCTAGCCAAGATTCTCAAGAGGACTTGTCCTCTTCAGTTATTTTCGTCATTTCTTTAAACTTTAAAGTAGTTTAACTTAGTAGTTTTTCGGTAATTTTTGTGGGTTGTCCAAAGACACTTCCAAAGTGTTTGGCACTTTTCATTGACATTTGCTTGCTGGATTTTAGCAGCTACAGTCGGGTTTCGGTTTCTCTTTTGTTGTAATCCTTTGGATCTCAGATAATAAGGACCAAAGAGCACGTCTACTAAAAGTTGTAACCATGATAAATAAATAAAAGATCTCGAGTAGGCTCTTTCGAGCCCACTCCCCATCCCTCAGGGGGGGATCCGCGTCTGTCTCTTTTTTTCATTTTTTATGTTTTCTTGCTTTTTGCTTCAGTTTAGTCCTTTATGCAGAATAGTATACTTTGTTAAATGTTGCAACCTGATTATATCACTCCATCTTCAAAGTAATATTAATAGTTACCCCACGACTTCCCTATTGACCCGAAAGAGGAAAGAGATGTGTGGTAAACTTAATTAGATAACTTGTCCTTCAATTCTTGTATTTCAGTTTATTTCATTTTACATAATAAAATTTACCCCTCCTTTGCTTTCTCGATTGAGATTCACTTGAATCGAAAGAGACTCTTGGAGGTCATTTCTAATTTTTTCCTTTTTTAACAAACAAAACTAGTCATAAAATCCTTATGAGTTGAGTAATTTTATAATTCCTTGTGCTATTTATGTTGTTGTAATCAGTTCATCTTTCAAATCTCTTGTTTTCCATTATTAATTAAAAACTCCTAAAAAACTTACTCATCCAAATCCATCACCACTAAAGCCTAATCAGCCTTAGCAACTCTTTAGGGTCTACCCACTTGGCTTCGTTAGGAGTTTGCCTAAATGGAGGAGTCAAGAACAAGGTGACAGCCTTGACTCGAGACTTGCCCCCAAGGACACACCGAGTGGCTTAAAGATTTCTGCCACATCCCCCTAGGTGTGTGAAAGGTGACAAGAAGGACCACCTCCACTTCCATTAGACATCAGCAACATGGTCAGTCTTGGCCCCATCCCAACAACCGGACGATTTCATCCAAGTCACAACAGCAAGCCCCCCACTCCAAGCAATGACACAATACCCATTATAACTCCTCTCCAAATTCTAGTTCCAATTCTTCCTCTAGATAGAGTACTATTTTGAATTTCCTTCATTCAGCCCTGAATGTTAGGAGAGATACTTCCAATGCACCATGACAAATTTACCACTTTTGTATCACAAATTTCAAGATGCACTATCTTTGTACGTTTCTCTTCTGGATCGGCTCTCCATCTTTGGAGTTAGCTCTTTTTAGTTTTTAAGTTAGAGTCATACTTCTTTCTTTTTATAGGAGCCACCTTAGCGCTCCCACTTTGTATTGATGTCATGGGACCACATTGTCCCATTGATCTACTTTTGTGCTCATTTGTTGGACATTAATAAAATTATCTTATCGTATCTTACTACATTATCAGCCTATCAATATCCATATGTTATAAACCTTTCATTAAGGCCTCATTCCCTATGTTTCATCTTAAAAAAAAAAAAAAAACAATCTTTCACTACGGATGCAACTTTATGTCGCATGTGGTACAGCACATGAGGGTAGTGCTCCCCTTTGGCACACATGTTGAAGCAACCAAATAAATAAATAAAATAAAATTCACAAAACCATTATGGTTGCACCCTTTATAAATTCTTTAAGCAACTTTTTGGGCCCTCCATATACCTTTGCACACACATTGAGGAGGTGGTTGAGCTTGCACTTGTTTTGAGAGGTTAGTTATGTATGCACCCTAGTCTTTTTAACCGCATCCACCCATTCACACGTATTCATTCATTTAGCCTTATCCACATATCCACTTACCTTTTGACCCTAGCTTCTTGGCACATTTCTCTAGGGCTTGCACTCCACTAGATGATCCACATCCATATTGGAATAAGCCTTGTTCATATTATGTTTCACCTTGTGAAGAGTTAACATGACTTTGAACTAGTTCATCTTACTTTTGGAGGATAAAAATTTTATTTTAAGACCAATTCATGTCCATATAATATTATTTTATTATTGTTTGACATATCAAACTTGATCACTAGGATATTATTATTTTATTTTAAGGTAGTTAAGCCTAGAACTCTATAAATAACAGGCTCACCTCGTTTGCAATGATTGTTCGAAGAGTGAATATTTAAAGACATTTTTTCTTGGAGCAAATATTGTGGAGAGTTTTTCTTTCGTGTTGTGTGAGGTTTCTATGTGAGTGTATGTGTTGAAGATTGGAGCTATTATTGTGCATGCAAAGGATTAAGCCAAGGCCATTCAAGTCAGAAACTACTCCATATCAGTGGAGAATTTAGGTGTGAAAAAATTCCCTTTAATTCTTGTATTTGTTTAAATTTATTTTTAATCTAGTTCCTTCAAACTAGAAGCGCTGGTTCTAGGACATTTTAGGCAAATACACTTAGGGTTAATTCTGAAATTGATATCTTTAAAAGTCATTTCTTTGCATAATTTCTAGGTTTAATTTTCAGTTATCTGAGATTTCTATAGTGCGCTTAGGAAACCCTTTTGTCCTAGGATTGAAAGAACTGGAACATTATGCTCTCCATATGAAAAGTAAATGAATCCATTAGCCCAAGGAAACTTTAGACACCAGTGCACCCTCTCTCACCATCGAAAGAAAACAAATAGTATTTTAAAACATTTTTTATATTCTGGAAGTTGTATTTTATTCTCTATTTAAAGTATTTTGTAACTTTTGCATTTCATTTAGTTCAAAACAATTGATTTCCATAAATACATAAAGTCTAGGAACATCGTTCTTAATCATAAACTAGACTAATTTTTATTTTATGTTTGCTGAAAATTCAATTGTAAATTTATGTTTCAAGTATTATGCAATTTCAGCACTTTAATTATTTCAGAAATTCTACTTTCAGCAGTGCATATTTGTCTAAGAACCATTATCAATACCTCAAACTGGACAAAATCAAAATTTTCTGCATTCTGGAAACTTATTTTAGTTTTTGTTTTGAGCTTCCTGCACTGCCAGCATTTAGTTTATTTCAGAAATTTTAGTTTCTAGATTGTCGTAAAGTCTGAATACCTAATTTCCAGATTTTAATTAGACTTTTCTTCATCATACTGCCCTTTTTTAATTTAATTTGTATTTCTACTTTTAATTTCTGCATTTCCAGCAAGTTATTTAGTTCAAAAATAGTAATTTTCAGTTTTGCATTTGAGCATTTTACTTTTATCGTATCTCACATTTTGCTCAAAAATTTCAAGTTTAAATCGCTGAACATTCCAACCAGCATTTACAGCAAAGAAAACAGATTTATACCAAGTCTAGACACTTTTTTTAGAGATACTTCTTATATTTACAAGGCCATATTTACAATCATACCCACTCAAGGGTTTGAACCCAGGTCTCCACGTTAATACAAGCCTGATCACCTCGCTGCTTTCCGATAGACCACGTTCTTGTGGGTAACCAAGTCTAGACACTTACATTGACCCATACTAGACTTGCATATTGGTTTGTAAACTTAAACCTTACATTGAGCAAACACCATAAACTAGATTACAAACCAGACTTCATCCAAATACATAACTTCACTTCAGACCATAAAACTTTGTAATGTCCTCTTTTGCTTGAGCAGCAGGAATCAACCCGCTAACCTATTCAATTCCCATAGGTTCGAGCAGTTACAAATAAACAAGGAATTAACTAATGACCGATGCCACACAGGACAAAAGCACACCATTAGCAGTGGTATTAAGTCATTAGCGGATAAAAATGACCACTTAAGCAGCATCAAGTGACATGCAAGGCATAATTCAAAATGCATGCGGCATGCGTCAATAAAGTTGCATGCATGCGTAAGTTAAGTCGCATGCGGCATGCAGAAGTTTAAAAGTAATAAAAGAAGGAAAACCAAATTCTCTAGGCATGCATTGTTGTTATTCACTTTTGGAAACAGAATTGAGAGCTCTCTGAGCTGCTTTAGAGTTGAGGGCGAGTTTCCTTAGCCAACATTGGGTTCACTGGTGAAATCTATCCATCCTAGGCAATTCAGAGGATAGATCATCCAAATTTGTCACTGGGCTTCCAGACAACAGTATATTCATCATTCCTTGCAGGGATTCGAGGGCATCTACAGCGGCATATTGAATTTATGAGGGGGGCATCCATTTGATCATTCTGAGGGTGCATTAGTTGGATCAATTCAAAAGGCGTATTGTTTGGCTATCACTGGAGGCATCTTCTATCTCTATTGCACAAGGCTCCTTGAAGATTCATTTCACAGAGGGAGTATCGCCTTGTTACATCATTCAGAATGCATTCTTCTTGACTATATTACTGGAAGCGCATTGTTCTGTCATTCTATGGGCCATATTACTCATTCTTATCTCTGGGTGAATCATAGTTGGTCTCATTGCTGCTTGTTGAGACTTGTGCTAGTCTTTCTGGAGACATTATTGTTGATCCGAGATCAGAAGAGGGCATGAGGTTGTGCATGGGAGAATTGCTATTGAAGTTGCTACTATGTTATGAACCAAATCTAACGCATGGCATGAATGTCTTCTCTTTGATATCACAATGCTCACTACATCCATTCGGTATGTCCATGCATTACTTTTGAGTTTGTTTACATTGTAGATCTGATTATCTTGTTTCTCGGGGCCATGCAACATTAATATTATTCATGCAAACCAGTTATCTATAAGTTGTGTATGTCAAACTCCTAAACAAACAACAATTTTCATAACAAAGCCACAAAACAGCAGAATCTACCAGTTTGGTAATGTTGTCACATATATAGTAGCTGGGCTACCATGATTGCAAAGCAGTTCTGAGCACATTTTTGAGCCAGAACTTTACCATGAAATGAGCAGTTGATGAGCATTCAAATGATGATCACTCCTACAGTCAGTGGACCCAGAGCATACAGACTCAATTTCATGCCATGACTGAACCTCATGACCCCAGATTTGATGACTGACTTAGCCATTCTTTATTTTTCAGAGCAAAGATGTTGGCAGTGCCCATGATATATAGCAGCAGTGTTCTAGGTCCCTTCAGTTTTGTTCAGATCAGACGCAGGTATATGACCCGGTTGGTATATGGTTTGTGCACTTGGATTATAGTTATACTCTTTTATCTATTTTAGAAGCTTGGCTTGGTTCATGGTGGCTATACATTGGTGATATCTTATACTCCTTTTATTGATGATCTAGAGGAGAAGTGATTTGGTGACTTTATTCAGAGGTTCTTGTGTATACTCATAGGTCATGCCCTTTTATCAGTATGGACTTGGTCATTTCCCCATAGGGACTCAGCTTGCTAATCTTGGCATCACCTTATCACTGTCTTCACCCATAAATTGTAACCTAGCTTTGTTTTACCCATGACTTGTATCTTGACTAGTGACATCTAGGATTTCCCCCACCTATACCTCTATGTTGGATTAGATCCCATGTTTATCTTGTGTCTCAGTGTTGGTTTATGTGATTCTTATCACAAGGATTGTCTTCCTCTAGACCTTGAAAACAAGTAGTCCAACCAACAGTGTCTTTAGACACTAAAGCATCGAAATGCATAAACGCCATATCTAAATTATGCAAAAGGGCAAGCTGCGATTTGTAGTTCTTTTAAGCGCTAATGCCTAAATATAAATGTTATAAAACTAGACAGTGGCCAAAGAATGGCCACTCGTCCATTGTATGACGTCCGGCTCATTTGTCCCTGCAGGGCAACAGGGTGTCAAACCTGTCAGGGCTATGGACACTCGCTGGCAGCAGGTCTAGGCCAAGTCATTTTCTGGGGCCCAAAAGGCTTTCCAGGGCACCTGCCTTTGGAGGCTGGCTACTATCTTGTGTTGAATTGGTAATTCCTTAAAGTTTAATGTGCATAATTTGTTAAATCTTGTTGAGGATTACTTGTCTAAAATCTAGTTGAAGCATTCTCATTATTCCACCGATCTGTGAGACACCACCATTACCTAGTATTCATCTAATTCCAGCACATGTGTAGTGTGGATCCCCTTTATCCTTTAGCCGAGATGTTCACAGTGTTGAGAGTCAAGTCATTCCCCTAGCCTAACCTTCTTTACTATACACTCACCCATGATTAGCAAAAATGGTCGAGTCTATAAATGAGTATACACTTGAGGCTCTTGTTTGAAGTAATTGATTACTTTGATTTGAACTTATTATTCATGTTTGTTACTTATGATCGCTAATTAAAAGCCACTTATACTTTAGTCTCACTGCTAACATAGATAAGCCAGCATGATTTATCCATTTGTGCTTTGTAGTATCGGATATTTTTAGTTGGGTCATTATTTTGATCATTTTTTACCTAGTCAACTCAGTTTGACTAAGTCAACAACAGGTTCCAGGATGAGTTTGGCCGATAGTGTGTGATATTGCTTACTCATGGTCTATCAGTGTCTGTTAGATGTATTCATGCTTCAAATGGTGATTTATTGTGGTGGCTTGCATTATTTTTATGGTTATCAGCATTTATAGGCCTTATTTTTATTATTGTTCTGGCATGATGGGCCTTTTGATGTATCTTTTGATGGACATATGGTGTATGAGTACTCATTCCTAGTGGATTTGGACATTCTAAGTCCATTGGTACACTCAGTTTTCAGTCTCAGGCACAGGTGTTAGATATTTTGATCAGTTCATTTTCAGCTGCTAGATGCCATATAAAAATGGCATTTTATTACTTTCAGAGATATATTTTATTCTCCTAGGGCACCATCTGAGGAAATAGTAGTGCAACCACTCGTTTTTACCATATTTCTAAGTACCTGGATTTATTTTTGAGCTCAAATTTTCCCTAGGTGTGGTCAGCGATGAGTTATAGACATTTTATCTTCCACAAGGATGTTTTCAGGCATTAAAAATGAAGAATTGGCTAACAAAGAAAATCAATTTGGCCTAGTGGGCCAAGGAAATGGCATGAAACTTATTCGAGGCATTGCATTGACATATTCTGCACCTTTTGGCATCATCTTCACCCTTTGTGGGGTCCACATGTCCTAGCTCTCATCATTTTGGGTGTTTTCTTATGTTATTGAGCGGCCACGACTTAGTGATTTCAGTCACTTGATGTTATATCTTGATATACTATGATGTTGTGCATTGGGATCATGCTAGGGAAGGATATGTTACACCTCCTAGCTCCACCGTGTGCTATGTTATTATTCTTAGTCACCTTTTATGTGGTGCGTCCCCCTTGGGCTTCTTAGAGAGTGTGCCCCTCTCTATCTTAAGTGATCCATGTATGTTATTATCTGGTTAACGTTAACCGTTGATCTTTATAATGTATATTTTGATCCTAGCCATTGATACTTTTGGACCTAGGGATTGTGTATTGAAGAGATCTATATATTGAGACACTCTCTCATTTGTAAAGAGACTTTTGGCTCTTGGATTCCAGTGATAATAAAGTATTTTTGTGAAAATTCTCGAAAGCTTTGTCTAATGTCTTGTATGAAGATTGGAAAGTCTTTCTCTCTCTAGCATTCTTGCGGATCTATACTTCGCTAAACCATTTTTGCAAGGTGTCGTTCTTCTTGTTGGACATAACGATTTGAAGGGGATGTTATTGTGGCTCAGCTCCATAGCATTTTCTCAAATCGTTTTTGGTTCAGGGAGTATCTTTATTGTATCTTGTGATCATCTTGATGCTTTTTTATTCATTCTTCATCATTTGTTTTTCCTCTCATAAATACATTCTTACTTTGTAGATCATTTTTGTGTAGGAGGAGGGAACATAGGGTATCTTGAAGGGATAGTGATTTCACTTGGGGAAGCATGTAAAACATTTGTAATTGATCAGAGAGGGAAGATCTGTTAGACACTGAGAAGGGGGGTGAATCAGTGTAAAGCCAATTTTACAACTTTTCTTAACTTGTCACAATTGACTCCCAATTCATCATTAGATTATTCTACCAATCTCATAATCATTTCATAAACATCTTTTACTTCATCATTCACATATCATAAGCATTTGAATCATCAAGAACCAGAACACAAAAGAACACAACACCATATAATTTTGTAATCGTTTTGTATTAGTTTTGGTCCGGCTACAACCGTTAGATAAATCAGCACCTACTGATATGAAGAGCACCTACTCTGCATCCAGGACCCTGCCTGGTTTTCTTAGACCCTGCTAAGAAGGGTTTGAGGTATCCTAACCTCAAAAGCAAGACAAGCTTGCTTTTCAAATTAAAGCTTACTGTCACGTCATCTCATCAATCACTTGTCTCTTTAATCTGCTGTCAACTGTCTCTGCTCATGCTCATCTGCTCATCATCAACATTGCTCATTATCTCTGCCAATCATCAACGCTGCTCACTGTCAAGTCATCATACAGCTCCTATCAATGATCATCAATCTCTACTCTTTATCAACACTGCTGCTAAACAACCTTTGGTCAATACTTCATCTGCTGGTCATTCTATGCTTGTTGCTGCAACTCTAGGTGATACTTCTCAAGATTGTCACCATCATCATTGTCAAGAAAAGGTCTGGAACATCATCATCATATACAATTGTGTATGCATTGTATATGCATCATCCTCATAAGGGTGTTCATCAAATCACATCATGTAAATCATATACAGCATCATTGTAAAACTGTGTGTTGGTTATACTCCACAAACTTATATCATATTATCAACATCATCAAATAAGCAGTGACCATACCTTTGAAACAATGCATGTCAACAAGAGTACCTCATAGTGAATGGAGTATAGTATCGTCATTATCATAGGGTTTATTTAATCATCAACATACCACTGTATCAACTTGGGGCTTGTGTATGTTTGTAGAAGATCTCTAAAGCTCGAAATCAGAGATGAAGGAATTTGACTCTCCTGCCCAACAACCTTTGGTCAATACTTCATTTGCTACTGTTCACCACGAAATCAGAGATGAGGACTTTGACTCTCCTGTAATTTATGCACCCGAAAATCAGAGATAATGATGTGCTACTGTATGCTGGTGCAAACTAAGTTCCTCAGACCCCACCGAATTTCCACAGCCTACAAATTTGGATTGTTTTTCACTTGCAAAAGAAAAAAGGGAAATTCGGGACTGCTACTATCTTCAACTGCTCTAACTTCGGACTACTGCCACAAACCCCACGAAAATACCAGACTACTGCAAATTCGGGACTGTGGAAAAAAATCTGAGTATGCTGTCTACAAAATTCCTCAGTCTGCTACTCCTTCTGCGGCTGCCTCAGAGACCTCCGAATTTACCTCAGTCAACTCCCGAAAATCACAGAGTTGTCCAAAATTTACACTTTCAAAATGAAACTACGAATGGGTATTTATACTAGTTTCCGCCCAAAAAAAAAATCACTTTTGAGCCGACTTGTCATTTATGTATTTTTTTTTTATTATTTATTTTTCTTTTTGAGCCAACTTCAAGGGATGGTGTGGGGCTAGTTGTTTCATTTAGTATTTTAATTTGAATGGAATTGTGTCATACATTCTTCAAAGGTCAACCCTTAGGATTTGTTGCATGTACTTTATTAATTTTTTAATTTGAAATTGAATTTTAATTTTGTCACAAAGACAAACATCCTTCATTCAAGGGTCAAACCCTACCATGGTTTTAGGGTGTACTTATTTTTATTCCTCCCCATAGTCAACCCTTCTTCAACCTTCACCCTTACCCTTAAAAATGGTTTTAGGGTTATCATTAAGCCACTAGGGCTTCCATACACATGGCATGCTATCATCCCATATGCAAGAGTATGATAATGGGCTCTAAGCTCGTCAAATGCAAGTAGTGGACTTGTCACTCCATGACCTTTGCAAGGGCATCGGGGTCTTCATCAATATTTCCATCAAGTCATCAAGGACCTCTAAGCCATCAATTGTTCGTCCAAGGGCTTCTTCATCAAGCCAAGGACATGTTCATGGGTTCCATAACCTGTCAAAGACCATACAAGGTCACCAACGTCATATAAGAGCTCCATGACCCCAACAAGGGTTTTAAGGCCATCAAACCACTAAGCATGGGTCCAAGGACTTCTTCAGGGCTTCTTGGTCTTAATCAACTACCTCAGGAGACCTCTAGGCGTTATGATATAACTTGTGGGGTAGATGGGCCTTCTTCTAGGGTACCTTGACACCATCAGAGCATAAATGACCACAGAATTGGTCATTAATGCTTCTCCTACCCATCTAGGGCTTCTCCAACTTCTGTAAGGTCTTCAGGACCATCTCCAGGGTCTTCAACGCCGTCAACAGAGTCTTCAACATCTTCAGCAAGGTGGTGGCATCAAGATCCAACTTGTGGGTACAAGGACCTTGTCAACTGGGTACAAGATGCTTCAAGGCACAAACTCACTTTGTAAGGGATCTAAGGTACTGCAAGGTGCAAACCCACTCTAGGAACTGCAAGTGGGACTTAGTGGCATCAATGACATCCTGTGGGACCACACTGCAAGTCCATGTTGGCATCAATGACAATTTCATCAACAATCTCCCCCTTTGTCATTGATGACAACAACTCATGCTCCCCCTGTGAGCATGCTCCCCTTTTGTCTTCATATCTCCCCCTTTGGCATCAATGGCAAAGGGTGTCCACATACCTGTGTCTGAAATCTCTGATCACTGCTCACTGCTCCCCCTGTCAATATGCACGATCCTAGGACCTGTCTGTATGCCTGGAGTAACCATCATTTCTCCTTTGAGTTCATTTTCCAGCCTCATGAACTCAAGGTGTGCTAAGGTCTTTGAGAGACCTTACACTTGGTTTGCCGTATGGCAGCCATCCTCCCTACTCTGATCAACCTCTCCTATCTGCAACTGTTCGGTCTTCCTTATCCATACTTGCTTCTTGGCATCTGTCCTTTGAGCATTTGTTCCTTCATCTGTATTGGCTTTCCTTGATGAGCTGTATAGGAAACTTCTCAAGGATTTTTTCATGTACTCCAACAATCTTGAGCTTTGTGCCCAAGGCCACTGCAGCTATAACACCTTATCGTACAACAATGTGCAGCAATGTGACCAACATTGTTGCATGACCAACATCTGACTGAGCTGTTGGAACTTCCAACACTTCTTTGATCAACTTCATTTCTCCATGCTTGAGAGTGTCCTTGACTGTAGGCATTTGATTTCTGATCTTCAAATCTTCTTGCTGATGTATATGAAGGACTCCTTCTTGGTTGACTTCTTTGACTTGCACATTCTTGGGCTTTGTGGCCAAACCCACTGCAGGTGTAGCATCTCAATGTGTGACATGTGCAAGCAACATGTCCGACTTAATTACATGTCCAACATCTAACTCAGTCATTGGGGCTTCCAACCCTTCTTCTTCCATAGAATCTACAATCCATAGCTCTATGACCAAAGTTAAAACAAAAATAACAATAACCATTGAAGCCACTTTCATACCTAGGTCTTGGAGTTGTTTATTTGCTTCGAGGAATAGACGTAACTCCTTGTTTCATCTTTGAACTTCCAAAGTCCTTGTTGTCATGTGCAGGTGCATGGGGAGCAGCTTTGGACGTTGATGGACCTGCTTCTGGAGTCTTCAGAGACCAAGTGTTATCTTCAGATTTTTCTTTGTTCTTCTTGTAACCAAGACCAATTTTGTCAAGTGGAGATATTTAGAAATCTAAGATATTATCTAGGACAATTGAACTGTCCCGGAACTTGACCAAGGCTTCGTTCTTCTTACCTTTCTTCCTGAGACCAACTACCTCCATTTCCAACTTCTGGACTGTCTCCTCCTTTTCTTCCAGCTGACTCTTCAGGATTTCTTCTGTCCTCTTGGCTTCTTCCAGCTGAGTTTTCAGATCATGATTGACCTCTCTAGTTTCTTCAAGCTCTTGAGCAGGCTTTTCTGATTCTTCCTTTTGACTGATCAATTCAGTCTTTAATTGTTCAACTTCAGCATCCTTGTCTTTCATTTGATCCCGCAACTCTTTGTCCTTGTCTTTGAGCTTTACAAGCAACACTTTCATTGACATGGTCTTCTGCTGATATTCATTCAAAGAGTCCAAGATTTTCTTTTTGAACTTCGTGAAATCACTCTGATTCAGATTCACTGTGTTTAGGAACCAATTGGCTCTAAGATCAATATTTAGCAACATGAGATGTATCTCATGTGCAGTCTTTGATATCCCTTCATCATCTTCTGCAAGAACCTTCTCAATTTCATCACACAAGCTATCATTATAATCACAAGAGTCCATACCTTTACTAGAGTCCTCTTCTTGTTTGTCTTCTTCTTGATTGAGCTATTCTGGGGGCTTGTCTTCTGATTCCTGATCTGTCTTTTCGGTTCTGGTCTTGCCTTCTGATACCCACTCTCCAACTTGAACCATAGGTCGTTTGCCGAAGTGTACTCTCCTACACTTTCCTTCACTGAGCTGGGAAGTCCATCCATGAGGAACTTCAAGGCTGTAGTGTTGTCCTTCTTTGCTTCCTTCTGTGCAGCTGATTTTCCTTTCTTGTTTGATGGAGCAGGTGGATTGATAACAATTTCCCAAATACCAAACTTCTTCAAATAAGCCTTCATTTTGCTCCTCCGACTAAAATAATCTGTAATATCAAGTAAAGGCACGTCATTGCTTGATGACTCTTTCTTTTCCTCCATTGTGTCTAAGGATCTCCTTCAAGCTTGCTAGGCTTGTGACGAAGGCCGACTCTAATACCAATTGTTAGACACTGAGAGGGGGGGTGAATCAGTGTAAAGCCAATTTTACAACTTTTCTTAACTTGTCACAATTGACTCCCAATTCATCATTCCATTATTCTACCAATCTCATAATCATTTCATAAACATCTTTCACTCCATCATTCACATATCATAAGCATTTGAATCATCAAGAACCATAACACAAAAGAACACAACACCATATAATTTTGTAATCGTTTTGTATTAGTTTTGGTCCGGCTACAACCGTTAGGTAAAATCAGCACCTACTGATATAAAGAGCACCTACTCTGCATCCAGGACCCTGCCTGGTTTTCTTAGACCCTGCTAAGAAGGGTTTGAGGTATCCTAACCTCAAAAGCAAGACAAGCTTGCTTTTCAAATTAAAGCTTACTGTCACGTCATCTCATCAATCACTTGTCTCTTTAATCTGCTGTCAACTGTCTCTGCTCATGCTCATCTGCTCATCATCAACATTGCTCATTATCTCTGCCAATCATCAATGCTGCTCACTGTCAAGTCATCATACAGCTCCTATCAATGATCATCAATCTCTACTCTTTATCAACACTGCTGCTAAACAACCTTTGGTCAATACTTCATCTGCTGGTCATTC
>LPNX010476694.1:588371-610155 GCA_001517045.1 Pseudotsuga menziesii | reverse complement strand
CTACTGCTGCGTCTCCTTTCTGCTTCTTTCTTGCTGAATCCATATGGACTATGGATGTACAGAGGACAGAACTGTCTCGCTTAGAAATGGTTCAACGGCAACCCGAACCCCCTGGTGTGCCAGAAGAATTATTCTCTGTATTGCAGGAGATGCAGAAGAACCTCATTTATTTCCAGGGCAACGAGGAAAAACGTGAAGCTTTAGCCCTTCTTGATTTGGAGCAGTGCCATCGCCTGTTTGATGATCTGCTGCAAAAGGCCTCTGGGGCTCTTTCTCAGACTGACCAAGGCAATTCAAGGCCTTCTGCAGTTCCATCCTTTCATACAAATGGAGTTTGAGTGCTCGGGAATGGTGAAGAGGTTTTCCTAAAACAGTTAGAAGTGAAGGCGGCCGTCTTCCTCAAGCCCTTCACGAGACTCGTTCTGCCTCAAGCCCTCTCGTGTCCCACATATACTTCTGTTGTCACAGACGCCAAGCCGAGGGACTGCCAAATGTTATCGATTTTGTTTTTCAATGTCTTACACGCCTAACCCAGGGACTGCCAAATGTTATGATTTCTTCCATGTCAGGGACTGCCAAACGTTATGATTTCCTCTATCGCAAACGCCTAGCCCAGCGACTGCTAGAGCGCGGGATCGCCGAGACCGCCACGGTTGAGACCACCGAGTGTATTTTTTTTCAATATTTATTTTTCAATGCCATTTTCACCTCATTTGGATCATCGCCAGCTGCATGAAGAATAGGAATGCAAACACGGCCATATGGATAAACACTTAGTTACCACGTTTCGGATGTAAGTTACCACGTTTCAGATGTAAATTTCAATGAGGAAGGACTTTTAGAAATAAATTCTGCTAATCTTATTAGCTCTTCTTATACTAAATCGGGCATTTTAAAACTACCCAAATGATTAAAATTACGATTTAATTCCTTGAAAGTATGATTTACACCAAAATTGATCTGCCGGATTTCGGCGAGTCGGGGGCGATTTGGTGAACGCTTATACTGCTCCATAATTTAACGTATCTAAAATCCAGAGAGTGACTTGGTAAATAAATTAATTTAACATGCACAATATGTAATCCATGCACGTTAATTAATTAAACAGATGCTTTAATTTTAATTAAAACACAAAAGCCCCCGTTGTTTCTGCTTCTCTATTCAGTATTTTACTATGTTTCTTAGCGAAACAAAATTAATGTTAGATACGTTCCGAGTTTAAAAATTACCAGAAAAAAAACAGTATACACATGGATGGTTGCATAAAATAATATCCAGCCTGCTATATTCAGAAATTGGCCTGAAGCCAAGATAAGGAAACAAGGGAAAAAACAACACAGTATTCTCCAGCCATATAGAATTCTGCGAATGGTTGCAGCAGCTTTATTAATTCACAACATTATTGGATACTGCACACAGAAATCAAGAAGAATCAATCTCTCTGAAACAATATTTGAGCCCAATATGAACAATGCATGCACGTGTATTATTTTCTCACTGATCTGGGTTGCCGACTAGCTTGATGACCGCAAGTATTATATAATACGTGTTGGTTTTCTTTTCAGTCTGCGTTTTGGTATCTCTCACCTATTTACAGATCAACAGATTAAAAATTAAATCAGCTGTAACCTGGACACTGGACATGATCACAACTGTAATTTTATTACATCTGAGTCCACCACGGCTGCGAGTTTGTGTGAATTTCAGAATCAATCTGTGGAATATATTGTAAACCCATGACAAATTAGTAATGACTAACTAAACCTGGCATTATCAAGATGAACTCAAAGTTGTGCTAAATTTGGTCCAGAACTGCAGCAGTTCGGTGGAAATATTTCTAAGAGGCAGGTATAAGCAGCCTTGCTGCTATTTCACTTGTTTTTTTATTAATTTCATGTAATTATATTTATTTATTTTCTTAAAATGGTAACATTAGTTTTAGTTATTTTTTATATTTATTTTAATTTTTGTTGGAATTTTGTCAAAATTTGATTGGTTCTACACCATAGAAATAAGGCTTAAATAAACTGAGAAAAAAAAATTATGAATAGAAACTTTCCATAAAATAAAGAGCCAAGTTTCTAGTTTTTTTTTTTGCTTTTTGCATAGAAATATGTAAAGTGCAACATTAGTTTTAGTTATTGTTTGTATTTATTTTATATTTTGGAGAATTTTTTAAAAATTTGATTAGTGCTATACCATAGAAATAAGGCTTAAATAAATTGAGAAATAAATAAAATTCATGAATAGAC
The DNA here is from genome assembly GCA_001517045.1 of Pseudotsuga menziesii. Taxonomy (NCBI): domain Eukaryota; kingdom Viridiplantae; phylum Streptophyta; class Pinopsida; order Pinales; family Pinaceae; genus Pseudotsuga; species Pseudotsuga menziesii. The sequence continues at coordinate 607,903 of LPNX010476694.1, read as the reverse complement.
ATATCTAAAGAGGGAAGTTTCTAGTTTCTATTTTTTTGTTTTTTTGCATAATTTGTTTCATATTGCTATACCATTTGGATGGGAAGTTTCCATTTTTTTTTGCTTTTTGCATAAGTTTGTTCCATGTTACTATTTTATATTTCTATTGTTATTGCATCCCATAACTCCAAGGATGCTTCTCTCATGTAGAGTGTGAATCCCACCCCCTTGGTGGCACTCAAAAGGGTGGTGGTGCAATTGTCATGGAATGTGTTGCTCATGCCAACCAAAACGAGTAAGATTTAAATGAGGTGATACGTGCACCTATAAGGTACGAAATGTTGCTATATCAAATGAAAATGTAAGAAAATTTAAATATTGATTTTCAAAGTGATTTTGGTTTTAAATTGGGTGATTATGATGACGTTATCATTTGAATGGTTGATGATGCATGACCATGGAGAAGCACTTTCATTTATATCATGTTATATGAAACACAATCCTATATTGACAAAGGATGTTGTCAATCATCTCAACCCGATGATCATTGACATAATGAAAAAAATTGAATTGGGAAATTAACAAACCCAAGAACAATATTTTGGCATGCTAACATTCATTGAAGTTGTACCTTGACAAAGTTAAATAATAACCAGAAATCAATATGGATATTTACCCTTATCCGTAATATGGCACCCCTTTGTTGAGATGAGTAATAGTTAAATCATGAACTTGTGTCCAAATACATACCGAATTTGATTTTAAAAAAAAGAAACAATAATTTTACATTCCATTTGTTGTATCTAATTAGATAAATTAGGAACTAGTGTCGATTTCTTAGGAACAATGTCCAATTATGAATTTTTTTATCTGGAAACTCAAATCACTATATTAATTTATTTCAACACAAATTACTTTCTTCCTTTATATTTTATATAAATATTTTTATAAAAGTTATATATTTATTTACTTTATTTCAAATGAGTTTATTTATTTATATTTTATATAAATATTTTTATAAAAATTATCAATTATGTTTAGATATTTCAACCCAAACCACTTTATTTGTGTATATGTTATATGAAAGTATTTATATAATTTATCAACTATATGTATTTATTACAAGTAAACCAATTTTATTTATTTACAGTTTTTATAAGGTATTTCTATTTTTTCTAAATTTCTATTGCAATTTTTTTCAAAGGTAGGGACTTTGTTCTTGGGATCCCTTGTTTTTGTTTGAGTTTGTTGAGTGTTTGTAAAAAGGGTGGAGTTGGCAAGAATCCCTCATTTATTGAGTGAGTTACATTTTATCAATGGCTAGAATCAATGGTTTGGTAGAGTTACTCAACACTTTACGTATCTCTTATGTTGACAACACTATCATGATAAACAAGACTACTCTCACTCACATTCAAGATAGTGTACAAGAGTCACAAGACATCATTGAGTTTCTTTAGCTTGAATCACAGCTCTAGCATGATGAGCTACAACAAAGGAAGCAATTTTTGAGCTTGTGCATGTTCTGGAACAATCCTCTTTTTCGTGATTCATATCAGCAGCCTACACATGTTCAAATCAATGATGTGACTTTCGAAGCACATGATGTCGCTTCATAAGAAAAAGAGAATGAAAATGAAGTTATGCATATAGAGGTTTCGTCTATTCTTTCCAAGCTCGTCAACAGACCATGGGAAGAGATCACCCATAACAAGCACAAAACCAGTCTTGGATACGACAAGGAAGTGACAATTCACATTCCTGATTACTCCAAGCCATTCTTGATTCCTGGTAGGTTATTGAAAGAAATTTCATCTTCATCTACACCTCTTCAGAGTTTGACATGCCAAAATTGTGATCGAGTTGTCCACATGAAAGATCAATTTTTTGATCTTCACCCTTGCAAGCATTGTGGAAAACATGCATATTTTTTAGAAAGATGATTCTTTTTAAAGAAACCTGTAAGAGTGCTACAAGAAAGAAGATTCACTATGGGTGAATCGGTTATTGGTAGTGGTCATCAACAACCAAGAAGATATATATGTCATATCAAATAATTCATTCTCAAGTAATGACACATATTGCAACTGAGAGATCTTCTTCTCCTCGCTTTGTCCCTAACAAGGGGGAACGACATCATCAAACGACAGTCACAAACAAGCGAGTGGGAACAATCGAGCCTGTATCAAATCCAGAGCCTTGATCCCAAATTATCTAGCCAAACTCAGAGCTGTAACCGGAGCCAGAGCCAAAGCCATGAATGTTCATTTAATAGAATGCATCAAATTCTACTGACTTTTTGGAATGTTCCAAGAACCTTTGGGCCTTTTAGCCAAGTTCCAGAATTTTCGGTTAGCCTTTAACTACCCAATCAATAGAAGACATTCAAATTCTCCTAGTCTTTCAGAATGTTCTAGGAACATATGAGCCTTTGATCCAAGTTGCAGACTTTGTGGTCATCCTTAAACCACCTTCATGGTTCATGATTTGCGGTCATCCAAAACCACAACTTTGTAGTTATTAAGATCTATCATTTTGTAGTCAACTTAAACCCACTCATTTAGTATAAGACATTGGCTTTTGCTAACCTTTGACTCAGAGAGCGTCTTCAGCCATTTGCAAGTATCATTCTCTAGTTTTCAGCTCTATGCTTGGACTCATAGAAACCCCTTTGAATTAAGAGGGAAATTGTTGGGAACCTAATCCTTAGGGTTAGGCATATTATTATATTATTCACATTAATATGAGAAAATGTGAATAGTCATTGGGATTCCAAGAGCCATCTTGGAATTTAGAAACCAATGGGTCATTCTCATATGTATTTATATGTGCATACATTAAAGAGAAAAATGTGCTTTCACGCCATCTTTATTTGTCCTCGTGGTGCTTCACCTAGTGTATTTGGATTTGTGTTAGTCAATTTAATTATTTGCCTAATTTGGCAACTCAATAATTGTTTTTTTCTACAAATTTTAAGCGTTATGAAACTTTTAAATCAAGTCACGATGTTTAGAATCAATTCTACATCCAAATCACTTTGAAGACCAATATAATGGGTAGTATTCTAAGCCTATGAATACTATAAGCACAGCTAAAACTCATATAGAAAAATACAAGGTTGTTGAAATTTTGAACTTAACGTTACTAATAAATTAAATAAATAAATATTACACTCATTGCAAAAGACACACAAGTGACAATGTGGCATGCAATCTGATGCTTTCAATAAGATATCTCAATCATATTTTTAAATTTCATCAACCCATCATGAATACTCGATCATGTGTAGGTTCTTATTTGCAGTGGAAGACAGCTTTGTAAGCTTTGTTCCAATGTGTTGTGCATTTTTTCTTTTAAAATTTCAATGAGAAAGAGTTTAATATATATTATTTGAAGATTGATTGTAATAGTATTTGGGATAAGTATCATATATATCATCCGCTTAGGGACAAAGGAGTGTAGTTAGTTATAAGAAATCAAGTAAATATAAATAGATAGAACCTTTACTAGTATATTAATGTATTATAAATTTAGCATTTTAAATAATTCATTAACCCGCCATGAATACTCGATGATGTGTTGCTTCTTATTTGCAATGGAAGACAATTTCTCTCGCTTTGTTCCAATGTATTGTATATATTTTCTTTTAAAAGTTCAGTGAGAAAGAGCTTAATATATAGTGTCCAGAGATTTATTGTAATATTTGTTAGGATTATTAATTAATCCTCCGTTGACCACCATAGTCTATTTGTATTTTCCTAGTTTAGGAGGTCATTACCACTTCACTAGTGCCATGGGGGACTCACCTGGGGGCCACCTAACACTCAATGCGCGTGTTTTCATGAGTTTAGGAGCTCGATGGACCAATCCCTATTCATTTAGGAACCCACTCTGAGTACCACTAGAAGTCACCAGCAGTTGACCCTAGTCAGTGTTCAGTTATTTTCAGTTATGCTCTGATTCCCATCAGTTAGTTCACTCTAAGTCATCCTAGCGCTAGTTTGCATGATTTAAGGGAGGTAGGGCTCCTTTTCTCACCTAACTCAATCAATTAATTGTTTGTGATCTGATTAAGTTATTTGGAGTTGCATTAATGAGGTCTGGTGGTGATTTTCCCACACCGAGTTAGCTTTGGAGTTAGTTGAGGTTGGTAGATTCGAATCCTATCTTAGGAATTCGAATTATCCTATTTGTAACACCATTGTATTACATATTATTTACCGATTAATGGATGTAATGTAATTCTTCCAATTATTGGTCTCATGTTGTTTAAATTGTCATGAATTATTGATCAATTTTTATTGAATTCTTCTCTCTCTTCTGCAGCCTTATTTTCTCATTGAATTCATGCAACCCTGAAGATCCTATGCTTCATTAAATTTAACATGGTATCATAGCAGGTATCCAGGCCACCTTCAAACCTTGGAAACTTTCATTAATGCACCAGAAGTAATTGGGTTCCACATAAATCATGGTATTATTTCCTTGTTCCCTCTAGATTTTGTCTAGAGAAGTCTAGCAAGGTGTGATGCACCCAGAGAAGTGCACATGTTGAAGTGGAGAGTGTTTGAATTGGTTTGATTTGAATTGAAGTGTTTTAGCACGTAAATTGAATATTTTATGAAGAATTAGTTGTTTCTTGAAACTGAAAGATGGAGAATTCAACAGCTTTGACACCCAAAATCCTCACAACCTTCAATTATCTTGATTAGAGTGTTGAAATGCATATTGTCTTCTGCAACAAGGGTTTGTACAGGGTCACCATGAGCAGAGAGGTCGAACCCCAGCATCATCTTGAAAAATCAAAGTATCTAAACAATCTTGATGAAGCATTTGGCTTCATGTGCATCCACATCTCCAGAGAGTTACTCTTTCACCTTGAGGGATTGAGAACACCAAAAGAAGTATGGGATAAGCTCGAATTCTTGTTTGGAAAACAATATGAGCTGAGGGGCCATATCCTAGAGAATGAGCCGATAGAACTACAGCCCAGCAACTTCGAAACTATACAACAATTTTTCTTAAAATTCAAACAATCGATCATGCAATGCAAGCAATGCGGGATTGACAAGAAGGGTGAGCAATTGGTGCTCTCAATTTTGAGCAAAGTTGGCCCAAATTTCTCAATGTTCGTATCTACCTTTCACTCTGGGATACTAAATACTCCTAATTGGTGAATTCCATCCCCTGATGCCTTCACAGAGTCTCTAATACAAGAACAAGACAAGCTAATACATATGGGAGACCTCAAAGCCTCTCCAAATCAAGCTGTCTTAGATTGTGAGACAAAGAATGTGCAAGAAAGGAGGAAGCGAAAAGGAAAAGAAAAAAGTAACACTGAACTTGAACCTAAGGAAGAGTTTGATCCAGCAGATGAATCCTCGAGCTCTAAGAAGGACAAATAACAGAGGTTTGACAAGGGCAAGTGCTCCTATTGTAAGAAAGGAAACCATACACAGAAGTATTGTATGAAGACCATAGATCAAATGTCAAAAATCCTTGAGAAGAACAATATTTCCCTCCTTGAAGGTGCAAAAAAGGATGACTCTTGAGACAAGACTAAAGATCATGATGAGAGATTCCATGCACTGAAGGATGTTTTTTTCAAAATCACATGTCTTCCTCATTGATTTAGGAGCCTCCAATCACATGATTGCATCCAAAGAATCATCCTCTTCATTACAACTTACTGATGGTCCAAGTATGCATGGGAGATGACACTCAAATCCAAGCTTAAGGGAAGGGTTCAATCAAGTTAGAGCATAGAGTTTTCAAGAATGTACTCTACGTGCCCTCCTTAGCAGCAAATTTTTTTTCTGTATACTAGATGACTCATACAGGCTCACCAAAGTGAGCGGTATTTGGTCTTGACTCAGTGAATATCTCAGATATCTCAACTAGGAAGTTTATAGTGAAAGGTTTTGCAAAGCATACCTTCAAGGCATATGAATTCTCACACTTTCTACGATACTCAGATTCAGTGCCATCTCAGCTGCCATTTGAAAGGGAAGGTAAATTATTCCTACCTAAACCTTTTGCATATGATAATGTTTCCATTAATGTTTCAGATTTAGAATACAAAGTAGAGGACCAACTTGAATCAATTTATGGAATTGAAGATGAACTTCAATTGGATCCAGATGCAAATCTAGTCCCTACTCCTAATCCTAGGCCTAAATGGGATCAAAAGGTTATTGAGGCAGTTGGGAACATGACTAGAGAGTCATATGACATGAGGAGAACAAGATATCAATTTCAAAAAGAGAGCCTTGCACTATGTCAAGCAAATTCACTTCTTCCAGAGAGGCGCTACAAACTCCCAGAGATATGCTTCATGATGGTAAGGTCTGGTCAACAATTCTGCTCACTGAAGAACAAATTGGATCATGTCACTCTTCCTCTAGAAAGAAGAGACAAAGGAAACATTTATTCTCCTATCTATCATCGGATTGGAAGAAGGTGGAGAGGTTCACATGCACATTACCAGGAAACAAGTGCACACAAGAACCATCACATTACATTACTGCTCCACAGGGATGCAGATTGCAGAAATATTTTCACAAGTTTTTACTCGAGAATAAAATTTTCTTCTCTTAGTACGAAAGCTTGATCATGGTTTTTCCTACTTATTTTGAGGGGGGGTCCCATGAGGTTTTCCCCATTTCCTTGGTTTGTTAAGCAAACATTTTTACAATTAGATTGTATGGGTGACCTTTGGTCTTAGTTTTCAGGTCTCAGGTTATCCAAGTTAGGATTAGCTGGGGTGTTAGGATTATGAATTAATCCTCCCTTGACCACCATAGTCTATTTGTATTTTCCTAGCTGAGGAGGTCATTGCCACTTCACTAGTGCCATGAGGGACTCACCTGGGGGCCACCTAACACTCAATGCACCTTTTTGCATGAATTTAGGAGCTCCATGGACCAATCCCTATAATTTAGGAACACACTCTAAGTGCCACCAATAGTTAGCAGCAGTTAACCCTAGTCGGTGGTCAATTATGTTCAGTTATGCTCCAATTCCCATTAGTTATTTCACTCTCATTTTGCATGATTTAGGGGATATAGGGCACCTTTGCTCACCAAACTTAGTCAATTAATTGTTTGTGATCTTATTCAATTATCCGTAGTTGAATTAGTGAGCTCTAGTGGTGATTTTCCCACGCCGAGTTAGCTCCAGAGTCAATCCAGGTTGGTAGATTTGAATCCTATCTTAGGCAATCCTATTTGTAACACCATTGTATTGCATATTATTTAATGATTATAGGATGTAATGTAATTCTTCCAATTATTTGTCTCATATGTGTTTAATTTTCCATGAATTATTGATCATTTTGTATTGAATTCTTCTCTCTCTTCTGCAGCCTTCTTTTCTCATTGAATTTATGCAAGCCTGGAGATCTTATGCTTCTTTAAATTTAACAATAGTATGCGGGATAAGTTTAATATACATCCACTTAGGGATCGAAGAGTGTAATTAGTTATAAGAAATTAAGTAATTATAAATAGATGGAACCTTTAATAATATATTACCTTATTACCAATTCGGCATTTTAATTAATTTACATACCCTTGCCTTGATGAAATCGTGGAGTACACAAGTGCATGGGAAATGTGTGTTAGTGCTCATTAATTAATATAGAGTTCTTATATCGCAACAAGTTAATGTTAAGACTATAATAGAGCCAAGATGAAAGAAATAACTGACTAAGTCAGTTAACGGCCCAGATGAAAGAAATAACTAACTAAGTTAGTTAATGCACCATTGCCTCCACCAATTGGCCAAGATGAAAGAAATAATCACACCATTGTTCTCGACACCCCACCTTTAACATTCATTGATATTTAATTTCAATAGATATATACCTACTACATATATCACAATCACCCTTACAATTGATATGTAAGCATGGCCTCGAGATATAAGGAAGGCAAATGTGGACAAATGACGATTAACTATGGGGATGAATCACTTGATGCTTAATGCTTAGTGGCTCATGTTGTAGGCTTTAGTCGTGTTTACTCTCATTTTGAAAACCCCGGAATACCTAGTAGCAAACATATTTCATCTAATAGATCATTGTAACATTGTTTATAATTAAAGAAAAAGTGATGCCTAACTACCTCCAAAAAGTTACGCCCTTGCTCCTTTGTCGTGGGGAATCAAATATTGAATGAAGGGAGACAAATATTGAATGGGGTTATTGTTTCGTAAAAAACAATTAATTCTTTAGTGGCTCAAAAGAAACAAGGCATGATTTTTCAAAGTTATCTACCAACCCCCCCTTCTTCCAATAGATTAATGGGGCACCTTTCATCCCACTGGAGGGGTAAGGTGAGGGGATCTCTTAGTCTCTATATATTTTTATTGTTTTGGTTGAAGGCCTTAAAAAACTCTTTAATTCTTATAATGGGATCCCTTAGTTTCTATATATTTTTATTGTTTTGGTTGAAGGCCTTAACAAACTCTTTAATTCTTATAATGTTGATTTGTACCTTGCAAGACTTAACCTAAATGGTAAAATAAAGGTTGTTGTTCATTTAAAATTTGGTTATGATATAATGTTTCTCAATAAGGTTATGATAAAAAGAAACACAATTTTTTAAGTGTTTTTGGATCTAATTTTTAGATATTTTGGGTATCAAATAAAGGATGACAATTAAATTGTTGTAAGGGTTAACTAAATGGGCTGAATCATCCATTTAAGGCATATTTCTAATAGGGTTATGGTTCAAATCTAATCGATTCCCTCAATATTACTAACAACTATTTTGGTTACACCACCTCCATCTAGATGTTCTAAGGAGAAAAAGAATCCCACAATATCTCTTATAAAAAATTATAACCATTTTTTTTCTTTTCTAACACCAATATATCAAATCAAATTTAAATATACAAATACTTAAATTTTATAAGAAACTCACTTCCTCATGAATTTATGGGCATCTACTGAAATATCTTCTTTTCAAAATCCATTAGAGACTTTAGAGTTGCACATTTAAAGTCTTTGTTTGAGGGCAATGAGTCTTCTAAGCATTCCCAAAACTATTTTAAAAATAGGGAATTAAAAGAAAGTTCCTACGAAGGAGCGCCTTGGCATGGAAAATGCGACACTATATTGTGCCTTTATATGAAGCTACTTTGGCACTAGTATCATAGCAACAATTAACCACAGGCTGCCTTCAATCTCCAGTGACCTAAATTTTACCACTTCTTGTGCTACTATGCTAGAGATGACCCTTCTGGGGCTACTCTGCTAGAGATGACCCTTTAGCGAATTATCTCTCCAATTGCTATTGGACTCACATTTGGTGGATATACTTACCCTTAAGTTGGGACCTACCTAGTGTAATGGTCGATCTGCATATGATGGTATTGACAAACAGTTAGGAAAATTTATGGTGGCAGGGAATTTGGTTCCACTATTATCTCAACACAAGGTGTGGGTCAGGCCTTCCTAGATTTCTGATCACTATCTAATCTATTTGGATTTGGTAGAGGTGGGGAAATGAGCTCCTGCAGCTTTTAGATTCAATCACACTTGGTTGTAGAAGGTAGATTTCATTGATTTTATTAAGGTGGAGTGGCCCCGACTGGTGGTGAAGGGGGATTTCGGGGTGATGGTTATTTTGGTGAAGAATCTCAAGTTGTTGAAGTGATTGGTATGTGACTGGGAGCATCAGATGAAAGCAACGCAATGTATATTATTGGAAGTAATTGAGACTTATACAACAGAGTTATTTCTGATTGCACATACAGGTATCTTAACTTTGGAGGAGACAACCAAACTTTCTGAGTTGAAGTATCATAAGGAGGACCTTTTAGCATTTGAAGTGTCCACTCTACAACTAAAGGGTCGAGTGCTGTGGATTGAGCAGGGGGATCCGAACACAAATTTTTTCCAAAAAATTTCCTACTCTCTGTGTAACATGAATGCAATTTGGGAGTTGTATGACATGGAGGGGAAATTGTGTGCCGAAGATGTTACATTGAAGGGGGCTGCAGTTGATTTCTTCTCAACTACTTTTAAAGAATCTATTTCCTCCCATATTCAGGAACAATTACGGGTTATTCAACTCTTCCCAAATTTTTTTGATATGGAGAAAGCTTAAGAAGTGGGACAGATGGTCTCTATTGAGGAAGTGGAAACAATTATGAAGTGTTTTGTTAAGGATAAGAGTCTAGGCCCTGATGGTTGGACGGTTGAGTTTTTTCTGGTCTTTTTCGATCTGGTGCGTGGTGATCTATTGGAGGGTGTGGAACAATCTAGGGTGGAATTTTATGTTTCAAAGTCTTTCAATGCCACATATATTAGACTAATCCCCAAGTGTGAGAAACATGTATCATTTGCAGATTTTAGACCTATTTCCCTTTGCAATATGGTGTACAATGTCATCACCAAAATTATCTCTAACAGATTGAAACCTTTGTTGGTTGAGGTTATTTCATAGGAACAATTTGGTTTTCTCAAGAATCGACAGATTTTGGAAGCCGTAGGTATCACTAGGGAGGTTCTACACTCCATTAAGATTTGTAATCTGGAGGCTTTGATCTTAAAGATGGACCTTGTGAAGGTGTATGACGTGGTTAGTTGGACTATATTAAGACTTATTTTGTTGCAAGTGGGGTTAACTATGGAAACTATAAATTGGATAATGGGTTCTGTTTCTTTAACAAACTTTGATGTTTTCATCAATGGCTCACCTTCAATCTCTTTCAATGCTAGTCGAGGTCTTCGGCAGGGTTGTCCATTATCACCATTACTTTTTCTACTGATTGTGGAAGGACTAAGTTTGTCAATTACCAATGCAAAAAAAAGGGGGAAGCTTAAACGTATTGTTTTTTCTTCATCCCTAACACTCACACATCTACTGTTTGTAGATGATGTTGTATTATTTGCGGAGGGGAATTTAGATGAATGTGTTAGATTTTCTTAAGATTTGATTAGATTATCTAGGATATTTATCTGAAAGAATAACAAGTACAACAGAATGCATAAGATATAAAAGATACACAAGACACAAATATTTTCATCGGGCAAACCATAAAGGAGAAAACCTCGCAAACTTCTTCAGAATAGTAAGATAATCAAACGCAGTAATAAGAAATGTTTAGCAACTATCTTTCTCTCCTCTTATGACTACCTCTCTCCCTCAAACGCCTTAGAGAATGTGTGTGTTGTATATAAATGAGGGAGAGCACCTCCCTATTTATACATTTTCAAGGCACTAACTAGATATAAGACTCGATCCTACATGTCACCTCACATGGGGCCCACTTCTCCTAGAGAGTCCACAATTACATATTACATGATGTTACGCTTAGGACTTTTGGCCCGACTTATAGCAGAGGTTGTACCTCAAGGTTTAAACACAATTTAGACATCTCGTAAAGGGGTAACACGCATCCCCAATGGGGGTACAACAACATACAATGATAATATACATCAGAATATCTTTCAAAGTTACAAATATATAAACACTCCCTCTTTACTAGGAAGGTATTCTCTCTCTACACAGTCATCAACAAAACTGGTCAGGTCTTCATCGCATCATCATAATCATCACGGATTCATAGAGTCTTCATCATAGTTGTTGCAATCATCTTCTTATAATTCGATCATCATCCCATACCATCTGTCATCAAAATTTTTTACAGTGCCAACCCTTTTTCATGTGAGATGTAGGCCTAGTCCTCTGTTAGGTCTTCATCTACATTGCCAACCCTTTTTCATGCTAGATGTAGACCTAGTCCTCTACCAGGTCTTCATCTACAATGCCAGCCCTTTTTCATGTTGGATGTAGGCCTAGTCCTCTGCTAGGTCATCATCTACAGTGCCAACCCTTTTTCATGCTGGATGTAGGCCTAGTCCTCTGTTAGGTCTTCATCTACAGTGCCAACCCTTTTTCATGTTGGATGTAGGCCTAGTCCTCTACCAGGTATCCATCTACAGTGCCAACCCTTTTTCATGTTGGATGTAGTCCTAGTCCTCTTCTAGGTCTTCATCATCTCTGCGAGCAAGCCATCAAGTAGGTACATCTCAGGACTTATTATATGCCTCTTACAAAACCTGTAGGATCTCCCAAAACTGATTATATGCCACTACAAAACCTAAAGGATCATCCCAGGACTGATTACATGCCTTACAACACCTATGTACCCTACTATTACCTCATAATCTGCAGATCATCTCATTGTCACACAAATCACAACCCAGATACAGATAACACAGCACTTACATCAACGACCATGGGAGGCCCAGCTTGCCACCATGTCGAAAAGGATCTCAGCACTTACATCAATGATCATGGGAGGCCCATCCTGCCACCATGTCAGAAAGGCTCAACACTTACATCAACGACCATGGGAGGCCCAGCCTTCCACCATGTCGGAAAGGCTCTCAGCACTCACATCAACGACCATGGGAGTCCCAGCCTGCCACCATGTCAGAAAATCTCTCAGCACTTACATCAACAACCATGGGAGGCCCAGCCTACTGCCATGTTAGAAAGGCTCTCGGCACTTACATTAAATACCATGGGAGGCCCAGCCTATCACCATGTCAGAAAGGCTCAACACTTACATCAACAACCATGGGAGGCCTATTCTGCCACCATGTCGAAAAGGCTTATGTGTATCTATGTATTTTAGACTCATCACTTCCCCTTGGAAGGAACCTCGATTCGAAGTACACCAAGCTTCTCTCTGAAGTATTCAAACTTCACTCTGTCCATTTTTAGCATAGAATCACATTAGGACTGATTATGACCAAGGATAACTTGGGAGCTTCACCAGGACTAATTACATCCAAGGACAACCTACAAGATTGATTACGTCTGAGCAACCTACAAGCTTTGCTAGGATTTTATGCTCAAACAACATGTCTCACCGGCTATGGTAGAACTCATCACTCCCTCTTTCGAGAGATCTCGATCTGGATCACATACTGGAGCTTCACTGCTCCTCTCTCACTGCATGCTTTGCAACCAAGTGAGCATGTCTTGGATCCATTGGGAACTGGCTCAGGTCATTCACAGCAAAGCATGTTTCTGGTCTTGTATTTTTCAGGCACATCAATGAACAAATCATCTGAAGATACATCATGGCATCAACCGTATCTGATGAAGCATCACTCAATAGTTTCAGGTTCAATGCCATAAGTGTGGCCATGGCCTTGCATTCCATAATCTCGAACCTCTTCAGGATCTCCACTGCATACTCCCCTTGTCTAAGGGAGCTTCCATCTGCACTCTGCCACACCTCCATGCTTAGAAAGTAGTGCATCATACCTGAGTCCTTCATCTCAAACTCGGCAGTAAGTCTCCTTCTTGCATCTTTAATGAGTTCCTCTTTTCCTGTCAGGAACAGGTCATCGACATCTAACAAGAGCATCACTGGTCTTCTGCCTTCAATCTTGAAGTAAAGGTTGGAATCCATTTTAGTCTCAATAAATCCTAGAGCCATCAATAAGTTGTCCATCCTATTGTACCATGTCGAACCTTAGGATCTTCTACAGTCACTCCCTCTGAAGCAGAGCATCATTCTCCATTCATACTCTATGTATTGAAACATTCTGTAATGGAGTGACAAGTAGCTTCCTCTGCTACTAATATTCTATGTATCCATCTAGGGTCACTGATCTTGAACTTTGTTGAAAATTTCTTCTCGCACCCATCTGTGAGCTTGTCATCCTATATAGGCTTTCATCTTCAACCTTGTAGCAAAGGTTAATATCTTCATCACTATAAGTGATCTTCAAGTTGTTTATGTAACTGCATGTTCTATCCCATGGGTGCCTTCTGAGCTCATACAAGGCCTTATTTAATTTGCATACATGAGTCTGCTTATCATGTGCCTCAACTCCCAGTGGCTGCTCTACGTATACTTGACTCGTCACTAGTGCAAATGTCTCTTTGTAGTCTATGCCTTGTTTCTTTCCTTATATCCCATGATGTTGCCATCTACTGGATGTTGGATCTTGTATATCCATATGGAAGACACTACGAACTTCCCTTATACATCATTCTTCTTGAACTGGTAATCTTTGATCATAGTCTCCTTCCCTTTCTTCTTGTCTACTTCTTCATAGCTGGAAGGCTCTGCATCAATGATGTCGCTCAACAGTGCCACATAACGAAGTGTGTCCGAGGCCTCTTTCTTTCATTGGAATTATCATCATACTATTCTTCATCTTGGATTATTTTGTGTGCCCAAGGTGGTCATCATCTCTTGAGGTGGATCTAACATTCTCTTTATATTCTTCTGAAGCTCTTTCTTTCGCTATGGTGTCTTTGAATCGGGAAGCTTCAGGCTCCTCTTCTGAAATGCCGTTACTTGTTCTTTGGAATGATCTACAAGTCAATTTCATTTGCATGATTAGAAACATATCATAATTCCCAAAACATAGTAATAGTGACAAATATATGTCACATAGCCATGCGACTATTTTAGCCAATGCTACAACATTCATCCATAGCATGTATACATACAATAACTTCTAAATGCATTATACCCTGATGTTATTAAGAGTGTGTACTACTCCTAACATGCGAGCAAAGAGGTTTCAATCTAGATAAGTAGTAATGGAATGTTGTACGACATCATTGACTTCTTACCCATCATATGCAATTCAGTAGTATAAATGCAAATACTCAAACATGCATAACACATCAACTGAATATAAACAATAGCATAACCAAACAATATCATGAAATGACAATTGAATACTTATCTTTATTTTTGTGTGTGGGTATACTCCTTCTTGAGCCTTCATCTTCATCATATTCTTCATTCATAACAACATCATTTCTTATCCAAATGCTAAGAAGGATAAGAGGTTCTTCAAGAATTCAGTCCTTCATATTCCTCATCGCTTGAGGGATCTTCTTTGAATCGTGAGAGCTTGATCTTCATTTTCTCCCATATTCTCTTCTCGTATTATGAGTTGAGCTTCTTCTTGTGTGCACTCTTCCCAGAGTCTGTTGAAGGTAATCACTTCGTTCTTGCACACATTCCTCGAATGAATGAATCCCGTGATCTTGGGAGGCCATTCAAGGTGGTTATAAAAATATCTTATTCTTATTCGATTGCTTCACCAAAGCATCGAACACTTCCTTTTGGTGTCTTCAAGGATGACACATGAGGGATGAGATAATATTTAATAGAACCTGCAATGATTCTCTTGGATCTAGCCTTAGCCTCATCTCCCTCTGCCTCTAGAACTTCCTTACTGAAATAATGATCCAAGTCAATTTCTTCAAGGATCACGGAGGTACTATACTTTCATACTCGAAATTTTTCAGCTTCACCAAGCTTGTCATCAAGTTGGTGTGATTAGTCATTTTGAAATGAGAGCATCAAATGTAAATAGCAAAAATTTAGATCTTACCGATTTGAGGTGTTCATCCTGGTTCCAGAGCTGGTTGATCTAGGGTTTGTTAGAGAAACCATAATTTTCAAAACTTGGAATTTCAAACTTCTAATTGGATAGAAAGATGGGCCTCTTCAAGGCGAGCTGTCCAATGTACTCCTTGTCTGAAAACAATGGAGGGAAGCTCCCGGAACAGGAAGCCCTAGTTTTCCAATTTCTTCTACAGAAATGACTGATATTGATCCTGTTATGTCTCCAAAGTTTCTAATCCTTAAATTCTGAAACTTCTCTTTGAGTTATCCTGATAAGTTTTATTTCCAAATCCATAAGTTAGAGAAAAAATGGATTCTCCAAGTGGGACTTATTCATATTTTCCCAAGGTGATTGTTTTGGGGACTGTTCATCATAGCGAACTTGTATGGACTGCCACATGTCATTGTTTCACATTATGGGTCTAAAAAGTGTACCACAAAAACTACAGTGTGTTCCCTACCTGTAACATCTTGCAAAATTTTGTTTGGACCTTCCTAGCCCGAGATATAGAAAATCTCCCTAGATCACCTATTTATGACTGTATTCTAGAGGAGGCTGGAACCTTGATTTGAAGGAACCATTTCTCCTGAAGTATAGTGAATATGAGGATAAAAATTTTACACAAGGTACAACATGAATTTCTCTTCGGCATTTTAAATTTTTGGCTTCTGACCCTTCTCCAATCTCGTGTTATAGCGAAAGTGCTAGAATGACTAAATTCAGTCTTCTAGAGTTTTCAGACATGAAACCCTAATTTCCATTAGCTGCCATTGTAGTTGTATTTAGGGTGCACAGTGAAACTTCTTTGATTCAAAAACTACTACCACCAACATATGCGCCCTACTAAGGCAATTTAACCTACCCCTCCTTGCTTGATGATCTGTGGAGAGAACACCTTCAACTAGGAAGCCCTGGTTCCGGCAGCTACACATTGCCTTCTTTCAGAGAAGCTTTGATACCATGTTAGATTTTCTTAAGATCTGATTAGATTATCTAGGATCTTTATCTGAAAGAATATCAAGTATAGAAAAATGCATAAGATATAAAAGATACACAAGACACAAATATTTTCATCGGGGAAACCATAAAGGAGAAAACCCCACAAACTTCTTCAGAATAGTAAGATGATCAAAAGCAGTAATAAGAAATGTTTAGCAGTTATCTTTCTCTCCTCCTATGACTGTCTCTCTCTCTATCTCAAACGACATAGAGAGTGTGTGTGTTGTATATAAATGAGGGAGAGTGTCTCCCTATTTATACCTTTTCAAGTCACTGACCAAATATAAGACTCGAGCCTACATGTCATCTCACATGGGACCTACTTCTCCTAGAGAGACCACAATTACATATTACATGATGTTACACTAGGGACTATTGCCCCGACTTACAATGGAGGTTGTACCTCAAGGTCTAGACACAATTTAGACATCTCATAAAGAGGTAACACACATCCCCAATAGGGGTACAATAACATACAATCATAATATACATCATAATATCTTTCAAAGTTACAAATACATCAACGGAATGGTGGTGCTTCGGATCTATTATTGACATCTTCATTGTTGCCTCAGGTATGTTGATCAGCATTGAGAAATCCTCTTTTTTTACCAATAATCTAAACAGTAATCTGACTAATGATATTAGGGAATTCTTTCCTTATAAAATGGAACCAATTGAGATTGGTTTTAAGTATTTGGGATATTGGGTGAAACCATTGAATTACCTTGTTAAGGATTGGTTGTGGTTGGTGAGGAAATTCGAGAAGTGAGTCTGCAATTGGACTTATATATTGCTTTCATTAGGGGAAAGGCTCATTCTCTTAAATTCTGTATTGAGTGGTATCCTTGTCTACTGGTTCTCTCTGGTTAAGATTATGTGTTCGATTTTGAAGGATATTAAGAAGATCATGTGCAACTTTCTGTGGGGAGGTTTGGAGACTAACCTAGTCTCACATTTGGTTAAATGGGACATCTTACCAGACCTTATTGTTGTGGGGGATGGAATATCAAGAATATCGATTGGTTCAATATATCCCTCAGGATGAAGAGCTTGCAGGTGGAATTAACTAGTAATGGCATTTGGACCAGAATCCTACAGTTTAAATATTTGTGCAAGTTGTCTCTGATTGACTGGATTCGGAAGGAAAACCACTCAATTGCAAATACCTCAGTCATTTGGAATGGTTTTGTTTGAGTATTTGATTACACCAGTAAGTCTCTTTGTTAGAATGTTGGCAATGAGAGATATGTCCAGGTTGGCATTGATCCTGTGGTTGGTTTAGAGCATAATTTCACCCTCTCACGGTCTATAATTAAATATCTTCAGGACTTTTGATTTAAGACACTCAACCAAGCCAAAATTGGATGCAATTTGTCAACGTATGGTTGTTATTGGTTCTCGGTTGAGAATCTGGAACTTACTGGAGAGTGGTACATTGAGTGGGAGAGATATGTTTTCTCCTTAATATCAATGGGACTTCATTTGAATGAAGAAGAGGACAGGATGGTGTGGTTATACAATTCAGCATCGGGTCAAATCTCTGTAAAACTAGCATATGGGTTTCTTGTTGACTCACTTGATTTCGGTGGATCATTAGTGGCATAAGGAGTTGTGGACTTGGAAGATCCCTTTGAATATTAAGTGGTTAATGTGGCTCTACTTAAACAATAAGGTGAATACGTGGGATAATCTACTAAAGAAGGGATGGATTGGTCCTGACTTGTTTTCAATTGTGTAACACTAAGGTAGAATCGATGGTGCGCCTACTCAAGGAATGCAGTTTTGGAAAGGCAGTTAGGCAAGTTGTTGACAACTAATACGATGTTTCCTTTTAATGGGAGGATTATACTTTACAGGATTTTGTGGCTAGTTGGATGAAGTTGGGGTTAAAACCTTTGTATCTCCCTATTTTCTGCCCTTGGCTTATTTGGAAATCTAGGAATGTTGTTATTTTTCGAGATAACAGACCTAAGGTCCATAGTGTTATGTTGAGTGTTATCAATCTCATTTCAGATTTTCTGGAGATTGCCTTGGCCAAATAGCATATAAGGATAGGGTGTGCCCCGGAGGTTTTTTCGGCCACTGGTTATTTTAATGGTGCTACGGCAAGTGGTACAGGTGGTGCTGGTGTGGTATTGTATATCAGTAAGACTCACTTTTATCATTTGAGGATTGGTTATGGCAGTATTACTAATAGCAAAGTAGAATTACTTGCACTTTGGGAATTGCTTTTCATTGCTTCTGTTATGGGTCTATTGAAGCTGTTGGTATTTGGGGATTCCAATATTATCATTGACTGGCTTAATAATGTGGCCAACTTGGAGGTATTGGAGTTGAATGCTTAGTGCACTCGAACTATGGCTCTTAAGAACTCCTTTCATTGTATAAATTGTCAACATATCTATAGAGAGCATAATGTGATCGTTGATGGACTATCCAAGGAGGCACTGCATATCTCTTTGGGTCATCTTTCCATTACTGAATTTATGTTGGGGAAACTAGACTTTTCCTCTTCATTTATGATCTTTGACTAGTTTTATTTTGAGTGGTATCTTTAGACTTATGGCGTTTGTATTAGCCATTATTTTTTGTTGCGAGATAGTCATGGGTATTGTATTTTGTTGATATAATGCTACTCTTCTTTGATTGACACAGGCCTCAACAATTTAATTTTTGTAGTTGCGGAATGAATGTAATTATGTTGTAGGGTAGTCAATGGTGGAGAACCAGGGGACATTTTTTCTATTTTTGTTTTCTTTGTCTGAGATGTAACCAGATTCTTTATATATAAAGGAATGACCTTTTCTACTAAAAAAATATGCTCTCCACAATCACTAAATGGGATCTTGTATCTAAAATATAAAAAGGGAATTTTGATAAATCTTACAAATAACTTTGGGAGATAACATTGGATGATAAAACATTGTTGTTATTCTTTTGAATGAACTCATGGATTGGAATAATATACCTTCTTTACAACATAATGTAGGTTCAACACAATATAGATTCTCCCTTCGATTCATGGGGAGAAAACCATTTTATTACAATCTAATCAATATTAAGCTTTATTGATTTTTTTGGAATAAGCATAACAACAAGGCTAGGATGGCGAGGTGATTGGTTGTCATAGGTGATTTTTTTTTTTGGC
>LPNX010476694.1:480877-588190 GCA_001517045.1 Pseudotsuga menziesii | reverse complement strand
GGGGGGGGGGGGGGGGGGGGATGAAAGACATGGAAAAATTTACTATGAACCATGGTTGGACCCAGTTGATGGAGAAGGTTGAATCTAGAACAACATATCTAATTTGGGGTAAGGTTTAGAAACTATATCCATGCCTTAATATCTTCACATTCCTTTGGAAAATAGCATTAAAGTGTAAATCGTTTGGTATAACATTCATACATGCCAATTTATGGGCCCTTCAAAATTATCCATGTGTTCAAATGATAGGAAGATAATTAATTGTCTATGTATTCATTGTCCTTATGCCCACTATATATGGCATTGGGTATTGATTGGAAAAATGATGTCATCCTTGAAAGAATAACATGTGCCTTCCCTTCTTATCCTATATCCTAAAGGCTACTTTAGTTTACCTTTTGGGTAGAAAATACGAACCTAGGTATGTCTCATGGATCGTTGAAAGGATCTGAAGGAATCTCAACAATCCAATAAACCCAATTATCTTGATGTAAGAGAGAAACCTTCAAAATAATAAGGAGATCACTCTTTCAAAGAGATATAATATAAATGATATGTTGGGAATTTGGGAGGATCAATGAAAGTTAGCATTAGGAATTGGTATTCATGCTATCTTACAAGCACATTGTTATCCATTGAAATTCTTGCCATACCCCATATCATGAATATCTTATGATCAACCTTTTATCAAGTTAATTTTGGATGGTGATTCAAAAAGCACTTTAGTGTGTGGGTAGAATGTATCCTAAGGAATGTCACTAGATATTTGATAGTATGTTATGCTCAAAATACATGAATCTCAACTAATATTGAAGCATAAATTGTCCGTTTAGATGGGCCTAAGCTTGCCCACAACATGAGTTTCAAATGTTTGATTATCAAGGGAGACTCTTGACTTATAATAGAGAAAATTCAAAACAATATATTGATTACGGAAATAAGACAGGTGGGAGCATGATACAAATTAAGAACTCCTTCGCAAGAGATCCTCCACCATCTAGTGTTTTTTGTGGTTTTAATGTTGATCATATCATAAGGATATGAAATTTCATCATTGATGTTTTAGCTGGTACATGTGGTACTTTTTGATTGGGTTTCCAAGAATCTGGATTTGAGATATATATAATCTAGTCATGCACTGATATTCGTCAACTTTAATCCTCCTATTTAATAGAAGAAAACATATCTATGTAGTGGGTTATGGGTAGCATAAGCCCAATGACCACACAAAAGATGAAAAATCAACATGATTGTAAACTCTAGGGATAACAAAGATATGGTTTTGGACTATAAGGTATCAAACATCATGTTCTAAAGTATCTAGCAACCTTAAAATTTATGTCATTGGAATATGTATGCCCCTTAATGTAACATGTTATGGTCTACCTTCTTCATTATTCTCAAGACACTAGTCATATACATGTTATGGGCCCATAAGGTTTTAAAACTCTTTCAAACCTCATAACACATTTTAACGAGATAATGATCAAAAGGTACATATATCAACGTGACACAAGTATCATTAAAAAATATGCTTACAAATTTGGTCTATCATTTCAGCCATTAAGGGTTTCAAGTTTTTAGGTTCATCACCTCCCTTATAATCATTAGGGAGTTTGGTTTCCTTTGGAACATGGGAGTAGAGGATCATGACACATGGAAGTTATCATTCATGTTATAGGTTCATTAAATCCACTCTCCTTTAACTCATTTAAAAGGAGAAGAAATTGTGGTGGATTGTATCATTTTGGAGAAAGTTTTTCTCATGGAAAAACGAGCCATATTCAAGTTGTATCCATGTTATATACAAAGTTTTTTATCATAATATAATGAGTGCATATTCTAGTTGTATCCATGTTTGATTGAGGGTTACTTCCTCGACATGGAAACGTGTTTCTAGCACTACTCTCATGGTATGTTTATGATTCGGCATTATAGTTACTAATATTTAGTTTTATTCTCCTGCATTCTATTGGTTTTAGAGTAGTTCTATAATAGGGACTACATAGTAGGGATAATTAACTAAAGTGATTATTTGTTATCCATTAGAGGAATCCTATTTACATCTACCAAAGTTTATAGTCAATTCATTTTGGTACGCATTTACTATTTCTGCCACAATATGTACTTTTCTATTAGTCATGATTACCATCTCACCTTCACAAATTGTTCCGTTTGATTTAGTTCAACAAATCGGGTTTATCCCCCCCCGCCCCAAGTGCAAGATCAATTCACTAACTAAATTATTCTTAGTTGCTTCTCATTCCCCTTGTGTTCATGTGTGGTTTGCTTGTAACTAGTGTGGTTGCTAACACCTTTGGACATAGATCCTAGTTATTTGGGTGTTAGCACTAATATTGTGCCTTACTCACAAAGTGGTAGGGGGTCTCTCAACTATTTTAAATCCATCATTTTCTCAACTATTTTAAATCCATCATTCTATAAACTATTTTAATTCCATGATTTATTGTTCTCCATATTATTCTCTATCTAAAATGCAAGATGGTAATTCAGATTATCCAAGGATATAGAGGAAAAGTTGAGTAATGATGACTCATTTACCTACCTCCAACAAACTTCCCTCGTTGAGTAAATGTAATGAATCATCCATAAAAATAGCCACTACTCCCTCCATAGTTTTGAGTCCTTGGAAACCACTTTATTCTCTATGTTTAACCAACTAATTTCGAAGCAATGTAAACATTCCTTAATGAAGTTCCAAGGCATAACCCTAAAAAATGTTTGGAATTATTTGTCTTACTTATCCCATGTACTTACCCACCCAAACATGCTCTTCCAAATCCAATCACATTTTCCTGCATGTCATGCTAAAGGAAATATTTTATCTCCCCATACTACGGGGAGTCCACCTCAATATACAATCTCAATGTTATTTTAAAACATTAATTAGCTCTTTTTCTACAAATTAAAGAACTCAAACAATGGATGTAAACCTTTGAATCTGATACCAAAGAAGATGATATGATGTCTTCCATGAATATACATTGCTTTTACTAAAAAGTAAAAAGTTGTGAAATGAATGTCAACATTGGGTAGTGTGTCCCTTACCCATCGATCTCATAATTTTTTTTAAACAAGAAAAAGTTAAATTTATATAAATAAATAAAAAGTTACATTGAAGTTGAACAACTGTTGTGGGAAAAAATCCCTATTGACTGGGACAGGTCACCAATATAATAGGATGGTCAAATTTAAAACTTATGGATTTCTATACCTGCATATTATACTCACAGATATTTGCTTTCACCACTCTTCAAGGCAAGAAAACAGGAAATCACAAAATAAAAAGAGATAGAGGAAGCTGGAGGAACCTTTTCAAAGTTTGATCCTCATCAATCCTGCTTGGATCCTTCAACCTGCTACATTGGAACAACCNAAAAAAAAAAAAAAAAAAAAAAAAAAATCAATAACAATACAGGTAATTTCAACAATAATTAGTGTTATTCTTGAGAACAATAAGCAACTTTCCAATAATAGAATATTTGAAACACTACAACTATATGTGGGGGGAGTAGAAAAATTCTATTGAATGCAAAAAAGTAATACAATAAATTACCCTATTTTTTTTGACACCTTTGGAAGACATCAACCACATTCCTCGTCTCTTTAATCGCTATAATCCCACTTCCAATAATCCAAATGTGCATATGGTAGAAGTCAAGTTATGTAAGGATGATGACCACAACACTCATGGAAAGGGTACTCAGGGACAGGGATCACTAAGGGAATGTGAGGATCAATGGATTCAATATGGTGGCAAGATTTCTCCAGCATAACAATGATATGGGTGTGCTCCCTTGGTTTTCCATCTAATCCCATTTTATTGCATGTTTGGGATAGTTGTTTTATAGGTTGCAAATGAGACCAACTGATCAAAGATTGTCATAAATTTCAATTTTTTATATCTTTTATGCCATTTTTGTAGGCCTGTGCACCCTACTCAAGAGAAACATGTGTGGAATACACCTTGTAGAAAAGAAAGGTGTGTGGGGCCTCATTTTTGTTTGCAACTTGTTGTTTTCAAGAGGAAATGAGATGAAATCTCTTCAAAGGGATGTAGGCCATCAGATAGGGTGAAATTAGGGTCTCTTCCACTTTGATAAGTTTGTATTTGAGATTGAACATGGAAACTTAGGTTTCATCTTAGGACATTGTCATTGCAAATGAGGAAGTGCCAATTTGCACTATAACAGGTGCCTCCTAATGTATGAGGTCAAATGAGGAGTTGAGGGTTGGAATACATTATAATTCCAAGGGAGGGGAGTGAGGTGATATCAAGGCTAAGGTTCCCAATAATTTATCCAAAGAGGCACTTGTACCAAAGAAAATGTTTTCAAAAATTTATCTTCTTTGAAGTGGGCATATTCATGCTCATATGTGATAGAATATGGTCACCAAATTAACTACACTATGGATCCATGACACATATAATATGTAAAACCATGGCCATGAAAGGAGTACACAGTTGATCCATGTAATATATATATATAATGTGGGATCATGGCCAATCTAATGATACACATTGGATCCATGTCAATCAAGGGATCATAGCCACAAATAGATACACAAAGGATCTTTTTCTCAACATATATTAAGAGAACAAAAGTAATTGAAATGAATGAAACTAGGTCTTCGAGTGGTACCAAGGTAAGATGATGTATGATACAATCTTGCACAACTCAGGAAATATAAAAATAAGGGAATGCTACTATTGGCCCAATATATTCCATCCAAATCGTCAAAAGGTATGATTCCTACACATGTGAATGAATGATCTGAAATCAAACATGGAGGACACCATTTGATTATTGGTCATTGATGTATATTGTTAACAAATTCAAGGATAACCACCGATGATAAGTGTGAATTTTTGACATGGATTCGAATACTTTCAGAATCCATCAAGCAGAAGACATCGATGTATACCCATTGCCTAACAACAAGGGAACTTGCCACTGATGATTGCAAGCCCCAAGGTACTATCGAGACTCTAAATGCCATTCATAGAGTAGAATGTGTTGAGGTTGATGGGAAAGGATCCATTGGAAGGGAGGCATTAGGGAGTCCTCCATCAACCAACAAGAGGAAATATCATAGGCTAATTTGACTTAGATGAAGGACTTGAACAAATTTTTTGCAAGACGGACCACCGAGTATGTCTCTCGCATGCACTGAATGTGAATAGCAAATGAAAAATACCGTATGAGAAACAACCAATAATTAAATATATTGATAGAGGTGAGGAATTTCACCAATGATGAAAATGGAACCAAAGGTACAACAAGAACCCCAAAAAGTAAATGGAGGTTTTGACATCGAACATTTGAGAAACCACCTGGCGAGGGACCAGTGTTGAATGTCATCTTCTGAGCATAATGTGACCTATAAATGATGAAAATAGGCCCAGGGTGATACTAATCTAGGTCAATATATCATAACACATTATTCATCGTCAATAATACGTGACCCGCTAGTGAGAAGTCAATGGGGACCTTCCATACTAGCACAAGTACAAACATTGGTTTTCATGATACATACCGAGAACAACTTGACACTAGGGAATGACCGATATGTGAGGTCAATGAAACTAAGGAATGGAGGACATAGGATGGGATTATTCTTGAACATTGAGCACAACACAATGGTGACTTACACAACATTTGACACAAAGGAACCAATGATACAAATCTGCAATGTATGAGACAATAATAGTTTCTCCATATGATTGGAAGAGTAACCAATCGAAGGAGTAAAAACACTGAGATAATGGTTCAAATACTAGGGCCATACTAGAAACCAATGTGTTGAGAAAATTCAAGACTGATGCTTTTTTCAAATATAACATGACTTGCTACCAATACACAACAAAAAATTTAAATCTTTCCCCTCTT
The DNA here is from genome assembly GCA_001517045.1 of Pseudotsuga menziesii. NCBI lineage: Eukaryota > Viridiplantae > Streptophyta > Pinopsida > Pinales > Pinaceae > Pseudotsuga > Pseudotsuga menziesii. The sequence goes on along the minus strand of LPNX010476694.1, from coordinate 582,278 downwards.
TTTTTTTTAATATTTTATTTTTCTTTTGTATTTTTCATATTATAGAGCCTAAGAATGCTTTGATACAATGATAAGACGAGCATAGTATACCGTGCAACTACATTCCCCGCGCATGTAACATACCTATTAAAAAAATGCAAAAAAATGGATGTGCAAGATCCAAACGCTCTTGAAGCATGTCTTCTCTAGTAAGGGTTACAAGCTGTGACTAGAATAGTAGAAATGGAAAGTTGTTAGGAAAATGCATAAGCGATAAGCAACCAATGGTAATTTGTAGAGAGAATTACACTCAAAATTTCAAGAAGCGGTATGTAATGCAACAACACAAAATGCAAAATGTTTTGAGAATCCCCATAGGCAATGGCGAAAATAAGTTTAAGAAGGAGTCATGTGGCTTCAACTCAAAGACATGGAAGGACTAATAAGGGACTCTCAAGCCTATAGAAAGATTTGGCATGGACACCAAAAGACAATATAGATTCTAAACTAGGGAACCCATGTTTGGTAGGCTCTACCATGGAAAATATGACCTTTCAAAATAAACAAGGGCTAATTTTTCCACTCCCTGGGTGGGGATCTTGAGGCATGAAGACATTAGTAAGGACGCAACAAAATATACAATGCAGAAATGGATACTATCCTAAATTCCAACGACGAACAAACTCTGTTTGACAAACCTCCATCAGATCATTAAAAGGTAACCTGCTTTGCAAAATAACTATCAAGCATATGATGACCTCAGAGATAGAATTAGTACAAATATTGACCATTTAAAAATAGAAAAAGCCTATACCAAAGTAGGTAAACATCACTTAAGATCATTTTCACCAAAGCAAACAGTAAATTATTTTTATTTTACCTCTTTTACCCCTTTAGAGTGTAATTTTTTCTTATATCTTCATGCAACGATATTGGATAGCTCGACCCTTTGATTGACAATTGTTTCCACCAGTTATTTTCTCTTGTCCCCCGCTTCAATTTCAATAGCTCAGTTTTTATTTTTGTTCAAAAATTAGGTTTTTAGGGCCCCTGTTTTCATGAAAGTGCACTCACACGCTTTCCCTTCATGCAGGGTGCATGGGTGAGACACAGTACACTCACATTTATAATGATAATGGCATGTAGCTACACACCTGTCTACATCGTGAGGTGCATGGGCCAATAAAAATATAAGAAAAATTGCACCCTAATCCAAATTTCCATTTTCTCTTGCATGATGTCCATTATTTGGAGAGAAAGGAAGCATGAGGACCTGGATAGGAAATATTTTGTCAATCCTCCAACCATAAATTCCCTCCATAGATGTGTATTGCTAAACTTCTATTGAGTTCCAACAACCAGGCACAAAAGAAACTTTTGCAATTACTTGTGAGGTATTGGGAGCTATACAAAAATGCTTTCGTGTTAAATGGAGAGGTCTTGGACATTACCATTGATGATATATACTTTATTATAGGATATTCTCGACGGGGAGTGTAAATAAATCTCAAAGGAGTAGGTAGAGGCAAAGGAATCCTCACAGTGTAGGAGTATATCAACGCCTATTGTGTGCTAGGGACCCAAAAGATGTGCTCCCAGATTCTTATTTCCAACATCACAAACCTTCCTTTAAAGGTGATTCTAACCATTATTACATGAGTAGCAAGCTTAGTGATCCTCCACCAAGCATCATGATACCACATTTTTTATGGGGTTGAGTGTTTGAGGCCCATAATATTTGATTGGTGTATTGGATTGTTGGTGAATTTGAAATCCAAACTTGTCGATTGCAAGACATGAAAACAAAAGAATTTCAATTACTAAGCATCTTGGTATCATTCTTCCTTAAGTGATTTCAACCGATGTGCCCTTGGGTCAATGCCTCCTCCTAAGCCACATTAGCCCTGGATGGCCCAATAGATAGATATGGTGTATCAACTAGGAGCTGGGTCGATTCCCAGTGCCTTTAACGATGACTTCCTAGAGTGGTAGAAGTAACAACTTATGGCTATCGAGGAGTTTTCATACACTAGAGTGGATTTTTTAGGAGATATTGACCTTTCCCTACCTCCCAGTGATATTGGGGGTGCATTGATAAGTAACGTTTTCAAGTTTTAGAAATTATATTCATTTTTTTTCTTTTGTAATAATTGGAAAGAAAAAGGTAACAATTATTTTGGTATGTAAAAGTACTAATGTAAATTTTCAATGATGCAAATGTAGGACCTATGTGCTTGGTAGGTCATCCCCGATTTCAATGGTAGGAGAATCAGCCCCCGTAGGGGGTCGAGATTATATTGGCTTTGGTGGAGGAGAATCTCATGGATATTAGCTTCAGGATCCCTCCCACATGGATAGAGGATCTCTTAGAGGCGATGAAGCACCTAATGTTAGAGGTAGTGATGCAGGTTGATTTTCCTTTTCCATCACGTGAGCACTATTGTATTGTGTTACCAAGACATTATGGGACTGCATGATTGATCTAGTTCAAACGTATTTTGTAATTTTTCCTATATATGCATCACCAATGGATAGAAACCCCAATTTTGTACTATACTTTTTTTAATTTTTTGTACTTGATGGGGAACTTTTACATTAATGAAACAAAAAATTGGTCGGCTCTATATAAATTGTGTACATGCTCTTTTATTTATGATGTGCTTGATTAAAGAGGTGACAAATTCCAATCCAAAACACTATTTTCTAATGTATTAGACACATAATCCATACTCCTTGGAACATGTACATAAGTATAGTTTTAAAATCATGTTCAAGAAGTCACACCCTAAAAAATTTCCTTAGTTGCATAGGATTACGAACTCATTTGTGTTATTTAAATGAGATACTACCAACTATGAATCTAGGTGAATTGTTGGCCATTTAATTCCATAAGAAATTGCCTCAAATAACAGCTCAATCACATCACTCTACTCAATAATGTTGTTAATCGTCAGAACGAGACATGCTTCTCATGAACTCACAAGATGACTTGTGGGAGAATAAATTTTCCAAGTTGCGGAATCCACATGCCTAGTGTGATGATTGACACCATCCGCAAATGCCACAAACATAGGTGCTTCTTATGACATTTGTCAATTGAGCACGGAACACAAAGAGCAACGACTAATACTAAGAATCATAAATATAAAAGAAAAGAAACCTAATTTGCTTATAATACAACAAGTAAAAGTGGATTTTCCAAGGCCTTGTCATCTAGGCATAGTATCTCTTCAGATAGAGCCAGTTTCTAGGCCCACTTATTACCTTTCCTTCGAATTCCTCTCACTCATAAGCTCCCTTATTCAAAAGTCACCTCATTGTATAAGGACTAAGACACAAACACTTGAATTTTCTCGACCTAAGTTCGTTATGATATTGGTCATATACAAGTACCATGTCCCCTTCATAGAAGACATGGCGATAGACCGATTTGTCATATTTATCTTTGACGCATTTTTTGTGTGATTCATTTGCAGTAACAACATCCCTTCCATGTTCGTCTAACTGCTTCAAGTAAACTAAACGCTCGTCTAACTAGTTGGTGTCGAGTAATAGCTCAATGTATAGTTTCAATGAGGGAATTTCACACTCGATCGATAACATGATTTCAACGATGTGAATAAGTTGAAAAGGGGTAAATCCTGCAGGAGTCTTAACTGAATTTTGATATTCCTAGAGCATTGGATATAGCATAATGTGCCAATTGTTTTGCTTTCTACTCATTGTTTATTGCAAAATGGTTTTCGAGGACTTGTTAACAACCTCTACTTGTCGATTTGCCTATGGATAGTATGGTGAAGACAAATCTTGTCAGAAACCAAGTTTTTCATATAAATCTATCATCATTTTGTTTTGAAAATCACTATCATTATCCATGACATTCTCCCTGGGAATATCGAATCTAGATATGATTCGGTTAAATACAAAATGTGTCGTTGTTTGACTATCGCATGTGAAAGTAGGAATGGCTTCGGCCCACTCAGTGAAGTAATCCATAGACACAATAATGTATTTATGGCTTTTCACCAACACTGGATTATAAGTTGTATAATCTACCCCGCATTTTGTGAAGGTTCTAACAACGATAACTAGGTAAAGTGGAGTAGGGTGTGAGTGCATTTTCCTAGTGAATGGTTGACATGGGTGAATTTTATTTATTGCTTCAATATGATATTTAAATATTGAAGGCCAAACGTACCCAAGACATAATATATTTTTGGTTGAAGTAACTCCTGATAAATGACCGCCGAGGAAAACATTTAGAACCTTCTCATCTTCTTTGTGAGCTATACATCATCTCATAATTGTATGAACTCCTTGATGATATAAAGTGTCACTAATAATAACATAGTGTTTTGCTTGGTGATGAATTCATCATCTATCCTCGCGAGAGAATTTAGTCGAGACCCATTAGGTCTGGAGGTATACCAAGATGTTTCTGTACCATGGATCATTTGAGTTGATGAGAAAATGTGTTCATAAAGTAATGACTCATTTTCCATTATTTCCACACTATCTCTATGGAGCTATAACATAAGTTCAGCAAATGCCAAGGATTTCTTTGATTTTGTTGATGCAAATCCTAGGCCAAACTCTTATAGGGTCACAATCCACTTGTTGTACTTGCCCCCGATAATTTGTCGAGACAATATATGTTGAAAGGTATTGATGCTCACAATTATTGTTGTCCCTCTTAGGATATTGTAATGTTGGAGTCTTTTCACTACATGAAGGACTACCAATGCCAATTTTTTGACATGAGAGTACCTCAGCTCAGTCTTGACCAAATTCTTGCTTATATAGTAAACCACATGTTCATAGTGTAGTTCATCCTCTTAAACCAATACCATTCCAATGGTTGATTTGGACGTCGTTAAAAATAGAAGGAAATATTTGCTATAATCAAGTGGAATCAACGGTGGGGCAGACATTAATGCCTTTGAGCATGAATGATTTCATAGTGTTGAGTCTTTTTGGAGTTTCATTTTCTAGAGATTTAGTGATGAACAATGTGTTCCAAGTGGACACTCCAATCATCTTTAGGATCCATGTGAAACTATTATCATAAAATAAATAATATGATTATTATATAATAATAATTGTCATAATAATAATTTCCTTTCCTTATCAAATTTTGAAAATAATTTGTTTTTTTATGATTATTTTATATGACTTATATATTACTCTATAATTTATGTTATTTAATTTTCACAGTTTCTATGTCAAAAAAATTAACAATTTTAATACACACTCACACAATTTCCATTAAATAATTATTTTCATTCCATTTTTATTTATTTTAAACTATTTTTCCATCATTATACCGTTATTTTTTATCAATTTATTTTACCTAATTATTTTTCTTCCACTTTCCCTAACAACTAACTCTAGAAACTTATCCTCTTCTTTTTCTCTCCTCTAACTCTATATAACTTGCCATTCTCTTGTCTATTGTTATAGCTTCACATGGATCCTGAATATGAGTGGAGTGTCCACTCAAATGCGGCAGCCATCACTAAATCTCTACACAGTGAAACTCCAAAAATACTCAACATTATTAATGTTTTTTTCAATGCATCAAAAGACCTTTGAGGATGAACATCCTATACAAACAACACCCCTTTCCTTAGATGGTGCATAAATCCCTTCTTGATCTCGGTGTAATTAGCAATGAGTCATCACGATAAATTAGCATTTTCTTGGAGGCTTTGTAATTGACATAGATTGTGTGAGAGAGGCAATTGAACTATCGCCTCAACCTTGAATGGATCTACAAGAATGTCATTTTCAAAACGATAGAACCAAGTAATTGTCATGAAATGACCCATAAGATGCACTTATGGGGATTCAAAGGAATCTTGTAATAGAAACACCTATAGAAGTCTACTTTAAGATGCTTGGGGTGATTGAATCTACTTATGGATCGAGTCATGAGGCTAAGTATAATTCAACAAACTTTTTAATGTCATGAAAAGCATACGACATAGCTCGTTGAAATGTAGTTCCAACATTTTTCAAGCCAAATGGTATCTTCTTGTATGCAAACATTCCCCTGGGGCATTTGAATGTGATCGTATATTGAACTTCAGGGTGAATTTGTATTTGAATGTATCCTAAGAACCCATCCATAAATGAGAAAATCTCATTGCTGGCACACTCATTAATAATATGATTGATGAATGGGGTAGGAAAATTATCCTTAGGTCATGTAAGGTTCAGGTCCCTGAAGTCGGTACGCAATCTAATGTTACCATGTTTTTTATCTAAGGGTGCCAAGTTAGACACACATTCAGTTAGTGCAACATGATAAACAAAATCAATGTAGATAAGTTTCTCACTTCTACCTTGACAACGTCGACCTTCCTAAGGTTGACTAGAATTTGCATTGCATGAATGGTTGTTAATGCCAACTTATCAACATGAGAGTACCTCAGCACATGATCGACCAAATTCTTGCTTAGATAGTAAACCACATGTCCCTAGTGTAGTTCATCCCCTTAATTTTGAAGTATTGTAACATCGGAAGATATTCTAGATGTATTGATTGTATTCCTTCTTCAGGAGATGAATTTGGTCTTGTTAGTGTCATTGAAAGAATCATTGTAAACCTATGGATGTAAGTCGGGTCAATAGTACCCAAGTGTCAATATAATAAATGTTATTTATGGTGTCCAAGTGGACAAGTCGACCCAGTCAGTTAGAGAAGTCGGACTTGTTAGGTTAGAGGTCAATTCAACTGAATAATATAAATAGGGAGGCGCTCCCCTTCATTTGTACTCACTCACTCAAGTTGTTTTGTAAGAGAGAGAAGAACTAGTGCACTAGAAAGAAGTTAGAAATAGTTGTCTCGGTTTTACAGTGCTCTGGTTGAGATCTATACTGAGGAAATTTTGTGAGGTTTTCTCCCTTGTGGTTTCCTCGAGGAAAATCTTTGTGTTCTTATGTTTCTGTGCTTGTTGTTCTTTCAGTGATCTTCTAGTAACAATTTGTTTTGAGATATCATCTAAGCAAATCAAGAAAACGTAACATGGTATCAAAGCCACCCTGAAAGGAAACACTACATAGTTAGGGTTTGTTACTCTGAACAAACCCTTCAATAGATCAACCAAAAAAGAGGGCTTTCTCAACTCACCTCTGAAGGGTGCATCTTTATGTGAATACAGATCCAAATTCCAATAAGTTTTAGTTTTGGACCTGTCACTGTTTTCGAGACAAACTCGGGATTCAGTTTTCCCGAGACTCCACCATCAATCTCAAAAAAAGCAAGATACAATCTATGTCACCCTAGGGAGGCGCATCTTCTACACCTCTCAACCCTACTAGGGTTTCCAACTCATAAATTATGGTCTCTGCATCAAACCCTAGTTCATCCAGAAGGAGGTCAGCTAGAATTTGTTTTCTTCAAGTAAGTACTATTCCTCCTTGTTCCATCTAAAGTTCTCAATCTATTGAAGATGACAAAGAATACCAAGCTAGATTAAAAGCCTAATGGTGCTAAAAAAATCAGAACATGGAAGTATAAGATCATGCTCATCCTGCAAGAAAATGATTTAGATAATTTTGTAACGGAGGAAGTGGTAGAACCAGAAGAAGATGAGGCCAAGTCCAAGCATAAGAAGGATATGATCATCGCCAAAAGGATCATAGCTAACTGCATCAAGTATAACTTGATTCCCCAAGTATCCTCAAGGGAAACTCCAAAATAAATGTTTGATGCTATGTTCAGTCTATTTGAAGGAAGAAACATCAACATGAAGATGACCCTAAGGAGTCACCTCAAAAGTGTAAGAGCTCAAACATCAGAGACCATGCAGTCCTACTTCTCAAGAGTAGCTCAAATCAAGGATCAGTTAGAAGCCATTGGTGATACAGTTGAAGAAGCAAAAATTGTGATGACCACCTTAAATGGTCTTCCAAGAGATTGGGAAGCTTTTATTCGAGGAATCTGTTCAAGAAGGAAACTAACCAAATTCCATAAGTTGTGGGAACAATGTGTCCATGAAGAAGAAAGGATAATAGATAGAGAAGAAAAGATAAATGACAATGAGGATCAAGCCTTGACAACTCATACCAAAGGCAAAAGGAAGAGTCATGACCATCCTCATAAGACTCAAGGGTTCAAGAATTCCAAGAAATACTTCTCAAGTTATGAATGTTTCACTTATCACAAATTGGCACACATTGCCATCAAGTGTCCCATGAAAGCAGAAAGAGTAAAAAGATGAAAATATTTCAAGCTCATGTTTCTGGAGATAGTGATCAAGAAGTTGAAGAGGAAGTAAAGAAGGATGAAGACTCGAGTGAAGAATATGTATTGATCTCTGCTTTAATAGGATCAGTCTTGCCATGAAATGACACCTGGCCAGTGGACAGTGGAGCCTCCAAGAACATGAGTGGTTACAAGGACTCACTCTCATGCCTTGTACAAAAGGAATCTCCACACAAAGTAATGCTTGGAGATGATTCTGAATATCCCATCAAAGGAATGGGAGAAGCATCCTATAAGTTGGACTCTGGAAAGTACATGAAGATGAAAGATGTCATGTATGTCCCAGGGCTAAAGAATAGACTTCTTTATATTTCAGCCTTAGATAAGAAAGGCTTCAGAATTGCCTTTATAGATGGAAGAGTCCTCATGCGGACAACAGGAAGAACCATAAATGATGCAGTAGAAATTGGAGTTGAATAAGGAGGACTCTACAAATTGAAGGGACATGCAGATTCAACATTAGCAACCAATACCATAAACCCATGTGAGCTATGGCACATAAGGCTTTCTCATGTTCACTTCAAATCTCTACCAATTGTAAGCAAGGTTGTGTCTAGTCTACCAGAAATTCAGATATAAAATGAAGGAGTGTGCAAAGGATGGGCACAAGGAAAGAATACGAAGAATCCTTATCCAAAAAGTGACAGTAAAGCAAAATGGATCTTAGATATTATAAACTCATATATATGCAGTCCAATGCAAACCACTTCATTAAGCGGGTATGTTTAGTATGCTTCCTTTATTAATGAATACTCCCGCAAGTCTTGGATATACTTCTTGAAAAAGAAGGATGAAGTGTTTGAAAGGTTCAAGGAATTTAAGGCCCTGGTAGAAAACCTCTCTAAAAAGAAAAAGAAAAATACATTGAGGTCAAGTAATGGAGGAGAGTTCACATCAAATGAATTCAATGATTTCTGCAAGGAAGCTAGGATTAAGAGGGAGCTCACTATTCCCTATAATCCACAACAAAATAGTGTGGTAGAAAGAAAAAATAGATCTATCATGGAAGCTGTGAAAGCTATGATACATGATCAAGATATGCCTATGTACCTATGGGCAGAACCACCCAGAACAACAGTATATGTAAAGAATAGAATCTCCCACAATGCCCTTGGGAACAAAACTCCAGAAGAAATGTTATCTGGAGAAAATCCTGAAGTAAGTCACCTAAATATATTTGGTTGTCATGTGTACATTCACATTCCCAAGGAGAAAATATCAAAGTTAGATCCTCCAGGAAAGAAGGGATTGTTCGTAGGATATAGTGAGCAATCAAAAGCTTATCAAATCTAAATTCTAGGATAGTGCCAAATTGAACTTAGTATAGATGTCACATTTTATGAAGATACAACCTTCAAAAAGTCAAAGAAATATAAGGAAGATGAAGAGGAGCATGAAACTCCCAAAGCTATAGAATTTCCTAAACCAGTTAGGAACGAAGAAGAAGATCAAATGCCTGAGAATCTTGATATGAAAGAACCTTAGTTACTAGAAGGATTACCCAGTGAAATTATTTCTCGAAAGAGAAAACCTACTTGGGCTTGTGAAGTAATCGAAGAAGGAAAAAGACATGGTGTCCCAGAAGGAACAATTAGAGAAAGGAAGAAGCCAAAGTCATACCCCAATTATATGGCTTTGATGAGTGATCTAGTTGATAAAGAACCAACGTGTTTTGAAGAAGTAATAAAGCAGAAGGAATGGGTTGATGCAATGATCAAGAAATATTAATCCATCATAAAGAATGATGTATGGGAAATAGTACCAAGACCAAAAGACAAGTTAGTGGTATCCTCGAAATGGATCTTCAAAATGAAGCACTCAGCAAATGGTAGTATAGAAAAGCACAAGGCAAGATTTGTAGCTCGCAGGTTCTCCCAGAAAGAAGGAATTGACTATGAAGAGACCTTTTCTCTAGTAGCTAGGTACACTTCAATTAGAACTACCCTTGCCTTGGCATCCAACATGAAGTGGAAGTTACACTAGATGGATGTAAAGACAACCTTTCTAAATGGCTTGATAGAAGAAGAAGTTTATATCAAACAACCACAAGGTTTCGAGGCTGATGATCGGGAAACTTATGTATGTAAGCTCAAGAAAGCATTGTATGGACTAACGCAAGCTCCCAGAGCATGGTATGGAAGAATCGATGGATTCCTAATGAGTTTAGGCTTTATTATGAGTCAATCATATTCTAACCTCTACTATAATATTGAGGGTAATTGATAATATTGAGGGTAATTGACTTATGATACTACTACTGTTTGTGGATGATTTATTCTAGATAGGAGAAGATAATCCCATCAATGAATGTAAGAAGAAGCTCGCTGCAAAATTTGAGATGAACGACCTTGGAATGATGCACTACTTTCTAGGTCTTGAAGTATGGCAATATCCAGATGAGATTTTCCTGAACCAAGGAAAATATACAATAGAAATCCTAAAAATATTTGGGATGATAGATTCAAGGCTATGACTACTCCGATGACAACAGATTTGAAACTATTGAATGATGATACTTCGGAAGTTGTAGATGCCACCTTGTATAGACAGATTGTTGGTTTAGTGATGTACTTAACCAATATAAGACCATATATATGTTTTGTTGTAAACACGCTAAGTCAGTATATGGTGAATCCTAGACATATTCACTTGATAGGAGCAAAACATGTGATGAGGTATCTAAAGGGACTTTAGATTATGGGCTCATATATGCATCCAATGGTGAGATAAGATTGTATGGGTTCACAGACTCAGATTGGGCAGGAAGTGGTAAATATAGAAAGAGCACTTCAGGATGTTGTTTTAATTTGGGATCAGGCATGATCTCATGGTTCAGTAGGAAAAAAGACAAGTATTGCACTTAGCACAGCGGAAGCCGAATACATTGCAACACGTTCAACTTGTAGCGAAGTAGTATGGATTCGAAAGATGTTGGCAGGATTAATTCATGCAGAGATAGATGTTATGGTATCCTTTGTGCTAATCAGAGTTGTATCAAGATGACAGAAAACCTGGTGCTTCATGATAATTCAAAGCATATTGAAGTTAGATATCATTTCATTCGGGACATGGTTCAGAAAGAAGTTGTAAAGCTAAAGTATGTTCCTATAGAGGAACAAGTGGCAGATGTGTTGACGAAGTCTCTGGCTTGTGTAAAGTTTGAATACTTTTGAGAAAAACTTGGTGTAGTCCGAAAGGACCTCTCTCGAAATAGTGAGTGACGGTAGATGGAAGAAGGATGCAGTGGTGGCGGCTTAGTCTAGAGTAGGGTAAGTCTAGCTAGGACTATTGGCCGGAAAGGGTTAGTCAAATGAGGCATGTTGATCCTAGGGGGTTTAGTATGTCTGGCTAGATCAGTTTAACCCAAGTGTGTTTGTAAGGGGACAAGGCTTGTTGGTCCCCAGGAAGATCCATCTGTCTAACTAGGCTTGTTGGTTCGAAAGGGTTAGTAAGTTAGACAAAATGCCCGGATGGATCTACCAGAGAACTCACTGTGATGCTGTTGATGATGGTTGAGATGATAGTTACAGTATTGATATACTGTTGATTGTTGAGATGTTTGTTTGGTTCAATATTGTTATACTGATGATTGTTGAGATGTTTGATTTAGTATTGTTATACCAATGATTGCTGAGATGTTTGATTCAATATTGTTATACTGATGATTGTTGAGATTTTTGATTCAGTATTGTTATATTGATGATTGTTGAGATGTTTGGTTCAATATTGTTATAGTGATGATTGTTGAGATGTTGGGTTCAGTATTGTGATACTGATGATTGCTGAGATGTTTACTTCAGATGATTGTTGAGATAGTTTCAGTGTTGTTACACTGATGATTGTTTATTGTTGACATGTTTGTTGAGATAGTTTCAGTATTCTTATACTGATGTTGTAGGTTCTGTATTATCATACTAAATATTGTTGAGATGATTGTTGATGAGTTTATTTCAGTATTTTGATGTTTGATGTTGATGGTGATGTTGATATTCCAACATCTCTATGTTGGTGATGTAGATGATGATCTAGCATTATAAACGATTTTTTTAGCACTAACATGCTAATGATGTTGTTGTTGTTTCAGTATTTACATACTGATGATACATATGATTATGCTTTAGTGTCTATTGCAGATGATGATGGTTCAGTGTGTACACATTGATGTTGGTAAAACTTGATGTGGCAGAAAATGACTTAGTATTCACATGCTGATGTTATAGAAGATGATCCAGAAGATGTGACAGACGATGATTCAATATTCACATACTGATGCTATAAGAAGATGATCCAGAAGATGATTCAGTATTTATATACTAATGTGATAGACAATGATTCAGTATTCACATACTGATGCTATAGAATATGATTCAGAAGATGATAGAAGATGACTGACTATGTACAGAAGATGATTCACTATTCACATACTGATACTATAGAAGATGATCCAGCTAAGATCGATGATGAAGATGTATGATGATGTTCCAAAACTTCCTATGACATATAAAGTCTCACCAGTCAGTTGTACTAGTAGTAGTTGTTACTATGGTTGAATACCTTTGTAGTTAAGAGGGACTATTGAACTATTGTAACTTCAGAAGATATTCCAGATGTATCGATTGTATCCCTCCTTGAGGAGATGAGTTTGGTCTTGTTAGTGCCATTGAAAGAATCAATGTAAACCTCTGGATGTAAGTCACGTCAATAGTACCCAAGTGTTAATATAATAAATGTTATTTGTGGTGTCCGGTTGGACAAGTTGGCCCAGTCAATTAGAGAAGTCGGCCTCGTTAGGTTAGAGGTCAATTCAACTGAAGAATATAAATAGGGAGGTGATCCCCTTCATTTGTACTCAGTTTTGTAAGAGAGAGAAGAACTAATGCGCCAGAAAGAAGTTAGAAGTAGTTGTATGGGTTTTCCACTGCTTTGGTTGAGATCTATACTAAGGAAGTTTTGAGAGGTTTTCTCCCTTCTGGTTTCCCTGAGGAAAATCTTTGTGTTCTTGTGTTCTTATGTTTATGTGCTTGTTATTCTTTCAGTGATATTCTAGTAACAATTTTTTTTAAGATATCATCTATGCAAATCAATAAAACTTAACACTTAAACCAATACTATTAAAAATTGAAGGAAATATTTGCTATAGTCGGGTGGACTCAACATAAGGGCAAACATAAATGCCTTTGAGCATGAATATTTTCACAGTGCTCAGTCATTGTGTTGAGTCTTTTTGGAGTTTCAATGTGTAGATAACTAGTGATGACCGACGTGTCTCGAGTGGGCACTCCACTCATCTTCAGGATCCATGCAAAGCTATTATCATAAAATAAATAATATGATTATTTTATATTACTTATATATTTACTCTATAATCTATGTTATTTATTTTTCACATTTTTTTAGTCAAAACAAATTAACAATTTAAATAAATAAATATATATATATATATATATATATATATATATATACATATATACACAAAGATTTCAATTAAATAATTATTTTCATTCCATTTTTACTTATTTTAAACTATTTTTCATTTATTATATTGTTATTTTTTTTATCAATTTAGTTTACTTAATTATTTTTCTTCCACTTTACCTAACGACTAACTCTAGAAAGTTGTCCTCTTCTTTTTCTCCCCTCTAACTCCATTTCACCTGTCATTCTCTTATCTACTGTTATAGCTTCACATGGATTCTGAAGATGAGTGGAGTGCCCACTCAAACCGTGTTCGTCATCACTAAATCTATACATAGTGAAACTCCAAAAATACTCAACATTATTAAAGCCTATTTCAATGAATCAAAAGACCTATGAGCACGATCATCCCATACAACTGGGACCCTTTCCTTAGAAGATGCATAAATCCCTTTGTGATCTTGATATAATTAGCAATGGGTCATCACAAGAAATCAACCTTTCCTTAGAGACTTTGTAATTCATGCAGATTGTGTGGGGTAGGAAATTGACTATTGCCTCAACCTTGAATGGATCTACAAGAATCTCATCTTTCAAAATGACGGAACTGAGTAATTGTCATGAAACAATCCAAAGGATGCACTCATGGGGATTCAAATGAATCTTGTAATAACAACACCCATAGAAGACTACTTTAAGATGCTTGGTGTGATTGACTCTTTTTATGGATCAAGCCGTGAGGTCATCAAAGTAGACTTCAACAAACTTTTTAAGGTCATTAAAAGAATACGATATAGCTTGTTGAAATGTAGTTCCAAAATTTTTCAAGCCAAATGGTATCTTCCTATTTGCAAAATCCCCCCTTGGGGCATATGAATGCGGTCTTATCTTGATCTTCTCGATGAATTTGTATTTGATTGTAAGAACCCATCTATAAATGAGAAAATCTTATTATTGGCACACTCATTAATACTATGATTGATGAATGGGGTAGGATAATTATCCTCAGGTCATGCAAGGTTCAGGTCCTTGACGCACACACTCTAATGTTGCCAAGTTAGACACACATTTAGTTAGTGGAACATGATAGATGAAATCAACGCATACAAGTCTCTCCACTCTTGCCTTGACGACATTGACCTTCCTAAGGTTGACTATATGTAACTTTTATGAAACCGACTTAATATTATATGTTTTAATTTCATGCTTGATAATGGTTGGATCGATTCTTGGCATCCCTTCATCAAACCATGTGAAGATGTCTCTACATTCTTCAAATAGTGTAGCATAAATTTTGATCTCTTCTAAAGAACAATCTACACCAACAAAAACATTTTTAATAACTTTGGGAATTTCAAAGATAACAATGGGGATGGTTTTGGGGATGTTAGCCATATCCCCTTTTGCATATAACTTGTATGTAGCAATATGATTCCCATGTCAATCCATAGTTCTCAGTATGATAAGTTCGTTCTCATCAATACTCACATCGTTCATGGTAGGTAAAAATGATGCACGTTGGTGCATATATTTCCATAGTCTTTCCTCCAAGACATCACTTCTAATATTGCTTCATGAGAAGGTTTAACCATGTCCAAGGGATCTTGAAAAGGTAAGGAATTGATAGCCCAAATAGGCATGGAATGTTGATTGCTTTCTTTCATATGAGTAGAATTGTGATCATGGTTTACTATATTGGATAAAAGAAACATGGTAGTCTATATTGGTTGCAAACAAACTCGATGGTGCCATTCCATACCAATATCCATAAGTGGATTCCGCATTACCCACAGATCTTCAAAATAAGAAGTTTTGAAGTAAACTATTCTTACCATGGTATTAGTGACAACTGAATAGATCACATGTATCGGGGCAATGTTATCATTTGGGTCGGGTGGGGGAAGATTGAAAGTGTCCATTTGGGTAGGGTACATACCCACTCCAACATTTTCCTAAGCCCTCATAAAATAACTAACTAGAGGAACATTTGTCTTAGTTGCTTGGATGGAATCCGTTCTGCAAAAAGACATGGTATATTGTGACAATATTTCAAAGATACTGCTTCCATCATATCATAAGTTTGACTATGACCTAACAAGAGGTTATAATCCATTGGAGTGTCAACGATTTCCACCTACACAGTCACAATTTTCCCCCCTAGCTCTATTGGGAGAGCTATGATATTTCCATAGGGTCTAAATATAATCTTGTTGAATGCTTTCAACATGGTTGGCGAGGGAATAGTCTTAGGTGAGGCTATAGCTTTCCAACACAACAAAGACACAACACATGTGGATTCCCCTTCATCCACTATAGACCTGAAAATATTCGACTCTTTGGTTGACACCTGAATATGAAACATGGCATAATGAGGTAAGCAAGGATTCTAGTTATCCAAGTCAATTGTGATAAGCTAAAAGTCCAAAGTATCTAGGGATCCTAATGCCATTAATAGAGTTTTCCACTGTGTAGGAAATATTTGGAGAAATTCTAGCGTAGACATCGCACATGGAAATTGGCTTAGATCTTCGATTATCTGATAGTTTTGGGTGGCACGTTCATCAACATTGTACGTACTCCACTTTAGCACACCTCTGGGCATGCGATGCAATGTGTCATTGAATGGATTTTCAATGTGCAGAGGATTAGTCATTTCAGGTTCATAAAAGTCATTCCCTTTGGATCTAAACATATATGGGTCATAGTTCCAATCTCTTGTCTAGATGTTCACCTCTCATTCACTCATGTATATGTTTACATTCACTGAGTTTCTCCATTGTGAGGAGGCTCCTTAATTTCCCCCATGCAGGGGTAGAGGGTTGGTAGGGGAACCAACAACCATTTGTTGGTCCTGTGGAGGGAACGGGTTGGTTAAGATAACTAGTTGCTTGGGGCTTCTTATTGTCCCAATAAATGTTGAGCAACCTCCATTTTGGGACATTGGTGAATTAAGTAATCATAACCATACATATTGCATGGGAATTTTACCTTCCTCTTTTTCTTCTTGTCCCCACTATAATTATTGGTGTTATTGTTTACATTATTACTGCCCTTATTCCCATTCTTTTTTTCTTTCCTCCAAGCTCTTGGTTACCTTTGGATTTAGGTGTGTGTACTGACAGAACATAGGATGGTGGGTTGGGATTAGGGTTGTTTGTGTTGGTTTTTGTAAATATAGGTGTTTTTAAGGAAATTTGTCCCATTTGAGTGGAAACATGGCTAGCTATGGCATTCTCTATTGAACCAATCATGCCATTGGCATGTGACCTAGGTTTTGGTTGTGTCAAATCAACATCTGCTTTAGGACAAGTGGTAAAAATATCATATAACATTCGAGATTATGAGTACACCAAGTCCAATTGTTGGGCCTTGATAATTGATTTTTCTTCCATCGTGACCCTTGAGAAAGCTACGTGTTTTGTAATGAATGATTGCAATTACTTTATAAACCAATCTAATAAAAATTCATCAAGAATCTGGGTTTTTATAAGGTGATTCCTTCTTCGCCAGTCATGGATGTGGTTTGAGAAATGTGTGGATTTATCATGTTTAAAGGACGTCAAAATCTCAATGCTAGCCTCACAATGGTCTGGAAATTGAAAATGATTAAGGAATTCCATCGAAATTCTAGAAAGAAGAATGTGGTAGCTTAATGTACCATTTGGAGGTTACCCCAGTCAATGTCCACTAAAAGGGATGAAACCTAATGTTGTTGTTCATCAATGAGTTGGATGAACACTATACATGGAACTTCATAACATGCAAGGCAGGTTCCATTCCAAGTTTTCCTTTAAACTTGGGAAGGTATGAAGGAAATTAAGTGAGAACTAAGGGCCAACTAGGATTGTGCAACACCAAGTCATTGGTTAACTTGGTTAAGTCGGGCGGATTTAAGGTTTCCAAGGATAGTAACTTTGTTAGTGACATTAGGTTCCAATTCTTTAGGGCATTTCCTACCCATTGATTTATGTTAACAAAAGATTGCTTTGGCACGTAAGGATTACCAGGTATCATAAAAGGATGGTTTTGGTGTCCTTGGTTTTGGGTGTAATCGAATTGTGTTTATACGTATGGTGTGGAAGTACCATTTCCCATTCCCACCTTTCCAAGGAGAGACTGGCTACCTTGAGGCGTATTAAATGTTGAAACAAGTCTAGTACCCATGCGCCCCATTTTAGAGAAAAGCACAATACCCTAGGGAAAATTCAAACCTATAGCAGTTTCGACATCCATGCCCCCTATAATGAGGAAGAGAGTACTACTATATAGAACATTGTACCCTAATGTAGCTCCAATAGGCACATGTTCACCTACAAATGGAAAGACATTGAAAGGAATCGAGGGACCACTCCTAGAGGGAGTGAAATTTGATGTAGCAGAAGGTATGCTAGTGGATGTAGATTGAAATCTGAGTAATGACATCCCAAATGAGAAGGTATTAGTGCCCTGAAGGCTGTGACATAGAGATTGGATTTCTATACCCATTGGAAGGAGCAATAACTGAAGGAATCGATCCTTCGGTAGACACTCTAGTTGAGAGTGGATACCACACTAATTCCATTGTAGATGACACAGTCGGGTTTCCTCCTCTTATAGGGTTAGTGGTGATTTGGAGTGTAATGTCCCCAGTAGTAGGTATGTCCCATGTGTTGTCCAAGTTAGATCACTCAACCAATGGATTAAAATGTATCCTAAAATTATTCCTGTAAGACTCATGGTTCTGGATGGATAACAAACTCTGTGATTGATTTAATATCCTTTCCAAGTCTATGAAATGCTCAAAATCAATCATACCTGATTTGTCTTGAGTGGGAGGAGATGTGTTCCTTGGTGATCTATTGAAATGATTGTATAAACCATTGTATCCTTCTTCAAACAACCTGTTAGAGTTGCTAGATCTAGATTATGTTCCCTCTTCGGTGGGATTAATCTTAGGTTATGGGTTTTCTTCCTTCATCCCCTGTGGGGGTGGATCAACTTGACCAAGTCTTTGTCTCCTAGTATGTAACTCCCCAATTTAGGTGAATTTTTTTGAATCCTTTTGGACCTATGGAGAGGTTGGTTGGACACTTTACCTTAACAACAAACCCACACTGGCTGGAAAAATCCCGAAATATTCATTGCAAGCAGTCTTACCCTTATAAATAAACCTAGGGTGATTAAGACCTAGTGCTAATCAATGAAGAGCCTCAAAAGGACCTTTCAAAGGTCAACGTGGGGTGATCAAGGCCCAAGTCCAACCAACAAAGGTTCGAATGAAATAATTACACTAATCATCACGCACCAATCACCAAGGGTGCAAGTAATTTCCTTTGGTGAATACCCTGCCAAAGAGCTGAAGCAAATATTCTATGTCTATTTCAAGTACCACAAGACTTTCCCCTTGTAGTCACCTATGAGGTGCCTAGGAAAAGCAACTAAGGCCACCACTTCATGCTAGGTATTCAAGTGGAATGATTGCTGGAAAGAGATTCTACTAATGGGAAGGGAACATAGGACCAAGTCTCGAACCCAAAGTTCTCAGTATAGTAGCAGTGTCACCCCAAGGACTTGCCACAACTGAATAACTCTTAGAATTACGCAACCCAACTAACTCAAGTGATATGGGATATCTTGACCACTTGAACTAGCATAACCTACTGCTTGACACATGTGTTAGGGGAACTTTCATAAACCTTATTTGATGTTACTTATGGATTTTACACTCTTTAGTCAAATCCTTGTTTTGTTTTAATGACCTTGGAGAAATTTATTCTCAACCCTACTACCAAGGCCCTAAAACCTAGGATATTATTGGTTTCCAAAAATAAAATCTCCTAATTGTTTTTATTGTGTAACTTCTTTTTCAAAAGTCATAAAATTGTTCAAGAATCAAAGCGATAAGGACTCACAAAATTCAAACACCAATAAGGATATTCAAATGCACTAAAGCATTACCATGCTCCAAAAGAAAAAAAGAAAAAAGGCCTTCAAACTTTACAAACAACCAATCCTTTTATGTGCTTCAAAAATGCTCTTTCATTATATTTCAAATGAACTAATCCAACATTCACCTTTTACTATGAAAATGCAAACAATACCTACATCTACAAATTAAAAAAGGAATAGTTCTAGCTCACGACAAATTACCGTTGATGAACCAAGATTGCGTCTTGAAGTCAACATGTTACAATTTGTTGGGTAAAATGACTACCCATTTTCATCTACGAGATGCATGCAGTATCTTGCTGCTGATAAGAGCTTATGACATTTTGGAACTGGTGGAATGTCTTGTGCATCTTAACTCAAACTTGAATCGAGATCCTACAATAAAGAATAAATTGATATAATTTGAGATTCACATGGATAAGTAACATAAATTGAAATAAATAATCATAATATAAATAAAAGTTGAACTTATTAGGGATGGAAAGGGAGAACTTGTCGAACTTTGAACATGTTGGAATGAGCTAAAATATGAAGAACTGGCCATTTGATACTACAATTTTTTCTCCCTGCATTTAATCCAAATAAATAATCAAAATGCGTCTCTACAATCCTCAAATTGTTTCAAGAACTATATTCCAATCTAATCCAATATAGTTTAGAAAACATATTGTATGAACAAGGTGAGTTTAAGCAACATATATACACCATGAAATATTGTAATTGGTGTTGTTGAATAAAAGGAAAAAAATGAGAAGAATATATAGTTTTAAGTGGAACCACAAAAACCCATTTTTATTTTTTTAGTGATGTGTATATTCCAGTATACACTCATCAATGCGCTTAAACAGACTAAACGAACTGGTGCACAACAACAATAAACGCACCATGAAAATAATCTCCACAAAAGCTCCCTCGGGATAAAATATCCGCTACATTTGGTAGTGGATATTTATACATGCATTATACACAATTATTCTAGCATGTGTGTGTCATAAATACAACCGCACTGGTGCGTTACATATATACACGCACCAATGAACAAGAAATTTTTCAATGGGTCCGTAATAATGATCAATGCACCGGTGCGTAACACTATAAAAGCACTGTGAAAGATCCTCCGCAAATGCTCTCACAGTAGAAAATACCCACTACATTTGGTACAAGATATTTATGCATGCATTTTTATGGTTGTTTTCATTCCTGTGCGTTTATTAAATACAAGTGCACCGACCGACCATATTTCTTAAGCTGTAGGATATCGGTGCGTCTTATGTATTTAATTTTTGATACACTTTACTATGCTCAAAAAACAACAGGCAACACTTGTCTTTTAACCAAATCTTGCACGATGAATTTGAGAAGAAACAACTAATAAACTATTAGATTCAAAAGGGTACAAATAGGTATACTCATAAAAAAATGTTTGGGGTCTATTTCACCCAACTAGGATGCAAGACAAATGCACAACACTCACTTGTACTCTTCTTCACGCCAAAGTCTACAACAATCAACACAATAGACAAAAAAAAGTGGCAAAACCCTTAAAATATTTCGTAATTCAACTCAATCCAGGGCATGCAAACCTCCAAACACCACTTAAGACACTCTGAATGGAAGATATTGACTCCTAACCTACTCTAAAAACCCAAAACAACTAGTATCCAGGAGAAAAAATGGTAAAAACAAGAAAAAATCCCTATACTCTACCCCCCATGCTTTTGCACTGTGTAGAAAGTGTGTGGCCACATGCCTATCTCCAAGGGAAAGTGTGTGGAACACCTACCAGACACTCTTATGTACATTACATGGCATGTGGGACACTTTTGCTTAAAACATGTAAAAAACAAGAAAATTCTTCACTTTTTGGAAAATTAAAAGGCAACGGATTATGATGAGAACCTACAGGACTAAAAACTCCCCAAAAATTCTAAGGAGATCAAGTTACCAAGGCCCTACAACAAAGCTTATCCCTAGTGGATTCACTAGTTGTGTTATGGGAAAAAATTCATAATGACTAGAACAAGTCACTAACATACCGGGATAGTCAAAATACAAACTTATGGCTTTATATACATATAGATTAAGTTCATAGAAACTTACTCTCACCACTCTTCAAGGCAAGTCTGTAGGTAAAAAAGAAATAAAAAGAGATAGAGGAAGATTGAATAACCTTTTTTGAACTTTAATCCTCAATGCTCCTGCTTGGATCCTTTAACTTGCTCCATTGTGACAACCTGAAACATGCAAGAACACCAAATTCCCTTCTCACAAACCTTTTGACCTTGATAAAAAACTTAACAAAAAGCAAGAATAATACATGTTATTTCAACTAGTATTAGTGATATTCTTGAGAATGCTATGCAACTTTGCAATAATCAAAGATTTAACACACTATGCTTATATGTGGGGGAGGGAAATAGCAAATTTCTATTGAATGCAACAAGTTAATACAATCAATTACCTTATTATTGTTTGACACCTTTCGAACCTAGCTACTAAGCTCCTCTGCTCTTAAATCACCTATATTCTTGCTTCCAATATTCCAAATGTGCATATGGTAGAAGTCATGTACGGATGATAACCTCGACACTCATGGAAAGGGTACTCATGAATAGAGGTCATTGGGGGAAATAGGGGATCAATGGATTCAATATGGTGGTGAGATTCTTTCAGCATAACAATGAGATGGGTGTGCTCCCTTGGGTGGTCCATCTAATCCCATTTTATTGCATGTTTGGGATAGTTGTGATGGCTTCTAGTCAGTTTGTCGGTTACAAACAAGACCAACTCAAAAAAAATTGTCAAAACTTTCCATTTGTTTTGAATTTTTATATTTATTTATCCATTTTTGTAGGCCCATGTTCATTGCTTAAGAGCAGCATACGTAGCACACACCTTGTAGAAAACAAAGGTGTGCGAGGTCTCTTTTTTGCTTGCAACTTGTTGATTTCAAGGGCAAATGAGTCGAGATGTCTTCAAAGGGATGTAGTCCATCATATAGGGTTAAATTAGGGACTCTTCCAATTTGGTAAGTTTATGTTTGCGATCAAACATAAACACTTAGGTGTCCTCTTGGGATATTGTTATTGCAAAAAAGGAAGTGCTAATTTGTGCTATAGCAACAACACTTGAGTACAATAAGACATAAAAGTTCAAGAAATTATGCTCAAAATTTGGAGCTTGATGAGGACATTCAACTATGCCTCTTATTTTAGTATATTTAGGCATGTTACATTTAACCATATAGATTCTACAAAAAGTGTCGAACAACATATCAAATTTGCAAAACATAGTTGAAACAAGATTAAAAATAAGCACATGTGTTCATGGCATAGCTATTAGCTTGGTTCAAAGGCAATGAATCTTGCTTGTCCAACTCCATGCCTTCCTGAAGTTGAAGTTGATGTACAACTTCTTCCTCCTTGAAATCTATCAGGAATGAACCCGCTGTAGTATTCATATTGGTTGTTGTAAAAGTTGAATCTTTGCTTAGAGAAATGACCATGACCCTTAGTTTGGCACATTCTTCTTAAACGTCTTGCAATTGGCTCTTTTGCTTAACCAACACATCAATCATAATAGCATTTTGTGAAGTCCGCTAATGTTATAGTTCATAAGTCCTAATAGTGACATAAAAGATTGAGATCCTGTGTCTATTACTTAGATCTTGTATTCTCTAGAACCTCTTGATTTCCTAGATACCCCTTTGACAATTGTGAGGATGCTCGTACATCTTACCCACTACTAAGCACCAATTGAATTATATATAGCCTAAATTTGGGTTACAATGCACCAGTTTAAGCCTAATTGGTAATTTAAGGTGGATAGAAGCTAAAGTGAAGGTTTCTATCCTTAATTTCATCACACATTGAACACAGTATAGACTACTTCCCACACATAAGCAAACCTTCCTATTACCACTAATTTGGCATTCATAACACTAGATTGTATTTGAGGACCAAAAATTACAATAGTTGAGAGAGGGCAAACTTATCATGCACTGAGCTTGATTACTTGTAGTCATTTCCCGAACCTCAACTACTTTGGTTTTAGGACACAAATGGAGAGCTATAGACTAATCAAGACATGCATTGTTCTAACCTTTAACACCATAATTCTCATAAGCAAGGGCCAAGAGTGACAGGAAGACTCAAACCTTGTAGTCCACCATTTTCTTGGTTAGATTCCGAGTTATGGTCAATACTATATGGTAAAGACCACCTAAACCTCATGGTTTCATAACCTTGGAGTGGAAGTGATCTGTATCTTGGGGGCTGAGACCCGAGAGGCTTGAATGCCAAAAGAGGAGGAGATTAAAGCTGCAAAATTGTTAACAATTGATCCATAGAGAAACATAGAGTAAATAGGCCACATGGAGGGGTGAGGCTCAAAGAGGGTTCTTTGAGCCTCACCTCTCAAACTATAATAAGAGAAACACTCAAAACCAATAACTCAAAAATAACTTAATAGAATAAGATAAAGGTTGGATGCAAAAAATCCTTGAATGTTTTATTGAGAATGCACAAAGCATTTTTATACAATATTACAATGTGCCTTAGGGCCATACCATGGGCCAAAACCATGGGTTGCCAAAGATACAATGTGCCTTGAAGCCATACCATGGAACAAAACCATGGGTTGTCAAATACCATGGATGGGAGAGGGTGGCCTCTCCATTTTAGTGCAAGAATTAAAGTTTTGGAATAACATTAAGTGGTTTCATAACATTAGGGGATTGTGTTGAATATTGCCCTGCCATTTTTATGAAATGCCCTTCATTGACCCTTGTTGCCTGGTTTGCAAGGCGCTCAACATCTTGATTCAAAGCTCTTAAGATGTGGAAGGATTGAACATCTTTAAGGGATTTGACTTCCTTTTAATTCTTGAGATGATGTTTACAAGGACATCATCAGAGGGTAGTGTGTTGTTTCTAAGGTGTTGAATGATGATAATAAAGTCTTTGAAAACTAACATGGTATCAATTTTTGCAGTTGAAAATAACATAAGCTTCTACTTTATTATTTCACATCATTCTTAATCCCCACATGTAGTTGTTTTATTGAGTTCCTCTAAGATAAAAAAGATACCCCCAATCTGCCACCTCTAATTGATCTCTCAACATTACCAACAACTTAGCGATTAATTTTGTCACTTTTCTTCATCTATGACCGTGAATGCTTAGCATTATGGTTTACATGAATCATATGAGGCATATAAGCTAACATGGAGCACAATTTTGCCCTTTGATGTATTTGTTGATTGCGCTGAGAGGCGCTCTACAGCCCAGTATGGGGGAGATCTTGTAACGTTATGTAACGTTGTAACGTTACGTAACGTTACATAGATGTCGGCTATAAAAAACAAAACTTTTAATTATCTTCCCAAATAAATGTTGGCCACAAAAACAATCTAATATGGGTGAGATGTTGTAATGTTCCTACCTAACAAAATAATAAAAAATAAATAAAAAATTTAATTATCTGCCGTAAAAAAATGTCCGTGAGAAAAACAACACAATATAGGGGAGATGTTGTAATGTTTCTACTTAACAAAATAATAAAAAATAATAAAAAATAATAAAAATAAAAAATTGAATTATCCGCAAAAAAAATGTTGGTCATGCACATGGTTTTAAAACCATGTGCAAGGCCTCCTAAACAACCCATGATTTTAGGAGGGCCTTGCACATGGTTTTAAAACCATGTGCAAGGCCTCTTAAAAACCCATGGTTTTATTGTATATGGTTTAGGAGGGCCTTACAAATGGTTTTAAAGCCATGTGCGAGGCCTCCTAAACAACCCATGGTTTTGTTGTACATGGTTTAGGAGGTAGTTGCAAATGGTTTTAATACCATGTGCAAGGCCTCCTAAACAACCCATGATTTTAGGAGGGCCTTGCACATGGTTTTAAAACTATGTATGGGAGAGATGTTTTAATGTTTTTTCCTAACAAAATAAAAAATATTATATGCAGCCATAAATAGTATTAAATATTAATAATAAAAATATTATTTGTGAACCTTAAATAAAAAAATGTGCCTTTTGGTCTGAATCACATTAAATAGTTGAGTGCAATACCTAAGAAGAGGTCTGCACCTCCAAAGATTTGATCCCTCTCGGCCCTTGATAGAGCCTGGGATTTGGATCTATGCTGGTCTATTCACTCAATGCTCTTTTTGTTTGGGACCATCTGACAAGTTTGATACGTTGCTTTTAATTATGTGTCTCATACAATTTTATTTTTATTTTTATATTTATTTTTTATGAAAGAGGAAAAATGCTTTAACACTGGGGATTATCAAGCTAGTCTTTGTTGATCCAATTTTAAGACTCGATATGCAATTACATCATTGTGGAGAGACAAAACCTTGCCACTTGTTGCACCGAAGAGGCGCATTATAGTCCAATAGGGGAAGATGTGTAACTCCTTTCATGCTTATCCTAGAGCTGACATGTGTCCCATTTACAAAATAAAAAATAATTATGAAGAAAAAATAATGTGTTGACTCAAATTAGATTTATAACATTTACACTTACATATATATATATAAAACTACACAATTTGGAAAACAGAAAGTCTATACTTACATTTACATTTTTGTTTTTTGTTCTTTGAAAACAGAAAGTCTATACTTTCCATGTTTGTTTATTTAAATTTTTTTTTTTCAAAGTTCGAAAGGTTAAAAAAAAGTCACCACAAAAAGAAAATCTTAAAATCCCCAAGACTTTCCCTACACAAATTAAAATCCCCAAGACTTTCCCTATAGAACCCGGTAATTTCCCTTGACATTTGCGTAATAATAATAAATGGCAGAGCCTCTCGTCTCGAAGATCCCGGGATCAAACAGACCAGGCTATTAAGCGCACTCTTTTCGCATTTAAACCAATCTGCACGGGAGCTTACCATTATAATGCCCTGGAACCTGGCCGAAGGTTCTATCCCTTTTTGGTGCATTCTGCACAAACGGGATAATGACAATTTAAATTTCGTCTGAATTCTTCTTGAATTTCAAATCTTTGTGCCTGCGAGTCCATCGATCGGACGAATCCAACCCTAATTAGCCTCGAACAAAAGCTCGGCGCGGTTAATAGTGGTTGTTTTGCTCAGCAGCCATGATCACAGGCAGTAAGATCAAGTCTCTGGACTTTTACAGGTGAAGTTCGAAGTTATTTGTCGTTTTTCGAGATATTTTCCTTAACTGCAAGAACTAATATTATACTTATATGCAGTCCACCCATAAATTTATTTTCATGGATCTACTGTAGTTTACTAAAATCTGCATCCGTCAATAGGTATTCAGTTAACAAATTTTCAGCTTCTTAGCTGAATTTAATTGCTATTATCTTGAAATTTTGTAGTTTAAGATGGATTTGATGTAGTAGTTGAGTCTGGAGGGTACTTGATAGATCCCTGCAAGCTAATTTGAAGTTTACGCAATTGGAATTAAATATTTATTTTGCACTAAATATATATAGAATATTGCCTCAGTTCTAAGTTCACGAAACTCTGAATAGCATCGATCTCTGAGAGTTAGAGAATGCAGAAATAAATCTGGCTTGCTGTGAATTGTGACCTGCTATCTAAATGATCTAAAACTTTTAGGTGCGTAACATGGACTCTTATCCCCAATATTTAACAAAATTTAACCCCCAAAATGCCTAATCTACCCGGATTTGCCAAAAATTGCAACACATATAGTAAATTGTACGTTAAAAAGAGAAATTCTTGGTAATACGGAAATGAACAGGGGATCCATTTCCAGTTCCATATACAAATCCATTTGACCTTGCACTAGTACATGATCCCAAGGGGATAAAGAAAGAAAAATGGAAATCAACACATGAAGAAAAAGCTAAGTAAGATCGAGAAATAATTGAAACTAAAATAATCATCAACAAAAAGTAAGTAAATCATTTGAAAAAAATCATAATCTTAAAAGGAGCATTTTTAATAACATATATTCCATGTATTGGAAAACTGAATGGTTTGGTCAACTATACTGTTCTTTTTGTAAAATTATTTTATTCCTTGAAATTTTCCATGGTGTAAGTGGCAAGGATACTCGAATTTCCGAGGTGTTTGATGTCTTGCTCAGCGTTGAAGGTATAATCAAATATCTGTTGTATGTCAGCAAGAGAGAACATCCCAATAAAGCAACGATCCTGATGCTGTTGACAGACTGACTGGTTATTAGGTCTATGTCATCAACGAGCAAGGAAGCTTGGTGTAATGTGACTTCCCTGGTTTATGGCAACTGTGAGCCCAAGCAGTTTGTTGGAGTCATTATTTTCTATTCCTTACTATTTATGTAAATGTTACTTTGTGTGTTGGCACGACTGAAATAGTACAAGAGCTATGATCAGCTGACAATGGGCACTGTAGCCGGATTCCGGAGAGTCATCACAGAAACCTTTCTTGTTATTGAAATATTTAGAGTTGTATGGGTTTACTCTACTAGAAAGTTTGCTAGTTATCTGCCTTCAAAATTAATGCATGAACCATTTTGCATTCAACAAGTATCTACAAAACCATTATGGTATATTCACATTCCTCCTATTTCCTTTATATACCATTGTATTGATCAAGAAAACTGATGTAGTATTTACTATTTTTGAATTTCACAATAAACTGCAGCTGAACCAGACAACATTGTAATACAAATTTTTTAGATCTGTTCAGCCTTGGCCTGAGTGAGTTCCAAAGCAAAGGACACACCAGCCAAAAAAAAACACTAGGCCTGCCTTTCCAACATCATCTATATAAAATTCAACAGGTATACTTCCTTGCAAACTGTAATAATCATAATAAACTATGTCACAACATAGTAAGTTCAGGAAGATAGAACTAAACAGATTCATGCCCAAGGTGGGCTTCAGTTTCTTCGCCAACTTGAGACTCGATCCTTCATTTTCTACGTGCACTACGTTGGCATTGATGTCCATTGTTGCATGGAGGAATTCTACAGAATATTCCATGAGCTCCAAGTGTTGGGTGTGCTAGGTTTTCAAACAGACCATTGAGGCTGCAAAGTGGCCATAGAGGGAAGAGCTCCCCGAGGTTCCATACTGCTGGTTGGGCGCTGAAAACTTGAAACTACCTTCAGGGGGAGGTTGAGATGGACCACGATGTAACCTACCAGAGATTGTGAAGATACCAATTGGGAGGCCATTTTCGACTGCTTCCCCTTGTGAATCAGCACGAAGGAACATACTTATTCTGCACACTCCATTAGTTTCAGGATATGATTTACAGTCCAAGATGCACATGGTCTCTTGATTTGTTTGCTTTAATTTGCACTTAAACCCCTCTTTCCACCTATTCCACCATATGGTTGCATTCATCATGATGCAGTGAGTCTTTAGAATCTCCCTTTTGCATATCTTAATTCACCTCTAAGAATCATTTACCTTGCATAGAAACAACACTTGTTGCTGCAATGACAGTGTGTCATCGTAGCTCTTGACCTAAACAGTACGAGCTAGATGGTGCTAGAAACCTGCTTGCATAGAGAAAGATGGAAAATGGCGAAGACCCCCCCGTTCTCTTATCCTTCTCACCGGACTATGGAATAAGATAAGATAATTTTATTAATGTCCAACAGATGACCATAAATAGGTCAATGGCACTGCCAAGTAGATCAGTAAGAGAATACAAAGTGGAAGCACAAAATACTGCTCCTAGAGAAAACATTGATAAAATCAAATATATCCTATGTAGATAAAAATCCAAATTCTAAAACCTAAAAACAAGGATCAAGACAATGGAGCGATAATGAAACTATGTGCAAGTATTGCGAGATTCGAAGAGGAAAGACAATGAATCTCTAGAGGGGATTTCTTGCCTAGGGAGCGATCAACTATGCAAATAAAATCCAAATTCTAAAACTTAAAAACAAGGATCAAGAAAATAGAGTGATAATGCAACTATATGCAAGTATTACGAGATTCGAAGACTAAAGACAATGAATCTTCGGGGGTGGGGATTTCTCGCCTAGGGAGTGATCAACATCCCTCTAATGTTATCTCTCCTATCTTTCAAGGTCGAACGGAAGAAACTCTTGATAGATGATTGGTTAGAGGATTTGGGAGGGCAAGAAAAAATTGTATAAGGTACATTGAATTCATGGAGGACTTGCAATAATAACACATAGGGATCTCAAGAAATTTCACATGCATGAGATGGTACTGCCATAACATAGTTCATTAGAGTGCCTATTGGAGGAAGATGCATGTTGCTTCATGAATGACAATTGCTTTAACATCCTTTCACTTACTATTGGAGGAGGATGCGTGTGGCGTTATGGATGATGGGATTGCTTTGACATCCTTTCCCTTTGCACTTGTTTGACGAGACAAATGTTTTAGGGTGGGTTGTTCTTCATAGATTGCTTACACGTCATTAAAGGGGGAGAGCGGCACTATGGTTGGTCAACCCTCCTTTGTCTTATAAACCCATTCTTGCAAGCAATCCCCAAAGTTGGTCTTCTTGTTGGCTTTAGTGTCGAGGCTTCTTAGGATGTGGAAGAGCTCTAGTTGCGTGAATTCACTTATTATCAGTGTTCCACGGGGACGCGTCCCCCAGGGTTGGGGACGTGCCCCCTTGCTTCCCCACGCTTCTGGGACGGGGAAACTCTTGGGGAAACGTTTCTCCACGTCCCCCTTTTGGGGGAAACACGTTCCCCGTGTTTCCCCTCTAGGGGGGGTTTCTAGGCATCCCCCCACGTCCCCCTTTGTGGGGGGACGCCTAGAACCCCCAATTTTTATATTTTTTATTTTTCAATAAAAATAATTACATAAAAATTAAAATTAAATTAAATAATCAATTAAATTAAATTATAAATTAAATTGAATTTGATTAAATTTATAAAATTTTAATTAATTTAAACTATAAATTGAATAATATTGAATTAGATTAAATTTATAAAATCTAATTCAATATTAGAGAGTAGTTGGTTATTGGAATTTGGAGGAGCCACCAATTTTGAGGGAGGAACCGAAGTTTATTTGGAGGAGAGCCATTGCTTCTTGAAGGAGAGTCTCTGCTAGAGTGAGTTGAGACCTAATTCAATTTCATCCACTAGCTCGAATCTTGGAGTACCAAAATCTGCTAGTTGGAGGTAGGGTCGTGACTCATGCCTCATTAAAATTTGTTAATTTAACAATTAAAACATTCAACATGATCATATTCCAATATCCATGTGATAAAATAATCAATTTTATGCCTTGGATTGTTTTATGAAGATTGAAGACAAATGGTGCCAAATTGTGCCCAAAACAATGAACACACACTAGTGACTAAACTGTTTCTTAGATTCTTAGTGTTTCACTTTCTTTACTGTTGTTCTAATGTTCCCAAACCTGAATACGAGGTTCTTTCACATATGCTTTCACGCCCAGATTTGTTGGTTCACATGATACTGCTGTATTAATTTCTGTGTTGTTTTTTTTTTAAACCTCTTGCCTCTTATTTCCAGCCATTAAATTCAATGTTTAAGCATTATTTTTTACAAATGAGAAATCTGAATTTAGATACACATTGCATAATGATAATGATGATATATAGTTTTTAGTATTTAAAATTTTAATAATTTATTTTTTACATGGTAATAGTCAGTAGTAACATACTTTAGTATCATTTACAAATTGAAATTTAAAATTTGATGAATTCCATAATGATTATTTTAGTTTTTAGTTTTACATTTTAGTATTTTACATGTTAATAGTTATTGTTAGGATTTATTATTTCTATATTTTAAATGAATTTTTATGACTTCAGCGTCGCCCTGTTTCCCCGAAATTTCCCTAAAATTTGGGGTGGCTTCCACACGCCCCCCTTTTGCATTTCCCTGCTCCCGTGCTCCCCTGTCCCGGAAACTCCGTGGAACATTGCTTAT
Organism: Pseudotsuga menziesii; assembly: GCA_001517045.1. Taxonomy (NCBI): domain Eukaryota; kingdom Viridiplantae; phylum Streptophyta; class Pinopsida; order Pinales; family Pinaceae; genus Pseudotsuga; species Pseudotsuga menziesii. The sequence continues at coordinate 550,794 of LPNX010476694.1, read as the reverse complement.
TATCGAGATGGCTCTTTGAGAAATTCTTGATAACATTAGGTTTGTGGGAGGATTTAGTGGGAGAGGGATTGTAGAATCATTAACTAATTGTTGATCACTATGTCCTTTCTAGAACCTTTGTCTATGAGAGTAGTTAGACCTTGTAAGATTGCTAGTGTTTCAACTTTATTATTTATAGCAATCCTAGACACCAAGCGATCTCCATTTCCTTTGTTCATTTGCATCATAGACAATCTCTCCCACACTTGCCATACCAAAATTGATGAAATTTAACTAAGCATGACTATGGTCTATTATGTTTAGACTCTAGAGCATGTAGAATTTTAGAAGAATCATAGCTATAAGCGTGGACAAAATCGTAAAGCAACCAATAATAACTCTTTCTTGTCATGTTCTCATTTTCCATTCTATTGTTTCCATTGGATGAGGTGGCTCTCTTCTCATTTGATGGGCTTTTAGCATTTACCATCTCCCTGTTGGACTTGGAAATGGTTTTGGGGGATTTAGAGTGTGCTTTAGGTCACTTGGGCCATGTATGTGTAAATTCTCCTAACCTTAGGTGAATGCTATTCTTATGTTCTCAAATAAATAAACAATTATTTAATTTGCAAAATTTAAATTCTTCACATAACAACATTCGCACATATAGTTAGAAAATGAACAACGGAGCATAAACAGTAAACACAGTACATAGATAATTTGCTTCTTCAATCAAATTTTTATTAATATATCAAAGCTTACTAGGAAACCTCCACAACTGCCAAACCTAACAGCTGTATGGTAAACACAAACTTAGCAAAATTTGCAAATTTATTGAGGAAATCTGCCCTTAAAAACTGAGAAAACAACCCATTGGTTGTTGCTTGCTGTACAAACCTTTTGTATGGCTGTACCAACATGTTCCATATAATTGTACTAATCTATCCATACAATGGCACAGATCTGTCCTATATGGACCTGCACACTGTCTTTTGCTTGGATGCTGAACTAGCTCCTGTTTGGCGCTCTAAATCTGCCCTACCAAACTGTCTTTGAGTGAAATACTGAATGTGTCTTAACCCTCTACCTTGACTTGCCTTTATACTTTAATTGAGAATCCACTTATACCCTAATCTCTCGGTGAGATATATGCTTGAAATTAGTCTAAATCACTATTGTATTAAAAATACACTATTAGACTCAACAACTAAATATAAGACTTTCACTTTATTCATAAAGTGAATTACAAAATAGATTTGGCTTGGACGACTTCCTACACCTTTGACACTAAACATGTGCGAACGTTCCTATCTGAGCTACAAACATCAACACTCCCTCTTAGTGAGGAAGGAATTCTGTAGCAATCCAAGTTTGTCTTTGAATGCATCAAACTTCCCTTTTGGTAAAGGTCTTGGTCAAAATATTAACAACTTGTTGATCTATGGGTGTATACTTGAGCTTTAATGCTTTGTTCTGAATCCTGTCTCAAATGAAGTGATATCTGATCTCAATGTGCTTGGATCTATCATGAAAAACTAGATTCCAAGAGGTTTGATACAACTTTGATTTTCATAGTGAATCATTGTGGGATCCAACTCTTAATCAAATAAACCCAGAAGCAATTTGCGAAGCCAAATGGCCTCACAACTAGTTGTACTCAGTGCTTGCCTTTGCTAACTCGAGTGCCATGAAAGTTTGCTTCCAGTTGAACCAAGATATCATTGTTGATTCTAAGCTGAAGCAACACCTTGAGGTACTTTTTTTGTCTGATGCACTGCCCGCCCAATATGAGTCTGTATGCCCCAACAACTTCACCTCACCATATCCAAGATATCTTAGCCCATACTCCAATGTGCCCCTTGTTACCCTCTAGATCCTTTGCATTGTGCCATATCAGATGTACCAAAGATGATGGGTCCTTTTTCATTGTAAAGGCCAAGTTGGGGTTTATTTTATGTAAAAGTGTTGGTCTAGTGGGGCTCAGAATTCTTGGTTTGGTCATGGAAAGTCCACTTGGTTTTCATTTCAAGGAGTATTGGTTTAGTGGCTTCTGACTGCCCCTTGATGTGGTGGAAGTCCCCCATCATGTTGGGCATTTATGCCCCGAGTTGGTGCTTTGGTGCTTCTTGGGATGACTCCATTAGGACACAGGTCTTAGGGGCTTCTAGCCACACTTATGTGTATGCTTTGCAGAGGTGATTGCACGAAGGGTTGTCATACCCGTCTTAGCCAACCTCATTCATGCCCACTTGAACCTATTTTTGTTATGTATTAACCCTCTTGGCTCAAGCATGCTAAATTGATGATCATGTCGTCCTTTCAAAGAGGTCATAGTATGTACCACCTAAAGGAGGAGGGATTTGAGGGCAAAAGCAAATCATTGGTTTTAGATGGGGCATGGCGTCCTCCTTCCATGCTCAACATTTCATCTTGATGTAACACTTCGTCATTTTTATCATTATTTTATGTATTATGAGGTTTAGTCCCCAGATTGTGGGGTGACAAGTCCTAAGAAATTCATTTTAAGTTATTTTAAGTTATATTTGATAGGTTGGTTTAAAAGGAGGTTAAGTAAGAAGTTAGCCTAAAAAAGCATATAAATAAGGCCATACTCCTCATTTGGAACACAAGATCATTGGATCAATTATAATCTTATCTCTTTTTCTCCTTGTTTACTTGGACTAAGTGGTGCGCACCTCACTTCTTGAGCAATTCTTGAGCTTATGTGGTGAATTTTGGTAATTGAATGCTTCTATTCTATCTTTCAAGGGTTGTTTAAGGATAAAGACTCTTGGGACTGTTACTATCTTCTCTTGTTTCTTCTTTTCTAGTAATGTCTTGCATTGTCGAAGACATCTAAGGGAAGGATAAATTAGGGTTTTTTATGCATGATAATTAGGGTCTCTCTTGTTGGGCCTTTGGCACCTCTCTTTGCCCTAATTAGGTCAAAATCAACACAACCAAGGGTTTCTTGGTTTTGCTTTAATTTATTCAAAATTGGATTGCCACTTCTTAAGAGGAATGGTAATCATGGTTTTTGCTTCATCATGACTTCAACAAATTGCATATCTGAAGTATAGATTAGGACTGAAACACATCATTCATCCACCAGCAGAAGGGTGCCCTCAGGGGAATTGATGTGCCCCCTGTAGCTGGTTCCCAGTAGGTAAAATTTGCATGATTTTAACGATTGGTTTTGGATATCTCTTGTGTTTTATCTTGCTGGTTTTTATTGCAGAAAAGCGCTTGATCTTGTTACATACCAATTATTGCTCCTAGCCTTCCAAGTCAAGAAGCATTTATTGCATATCTTTCGTTGACTCCGATAGGCATTGGTCTACTAACAATGGGAAGGTTTAGTAGGGATAAGTTTGTTTTCATTAAATATCTTTTCAAATCTATTCTCACGTTGTTTAGGGAGCTTTCCATGGCCCAAGGAGCAGGGTCTAAAGAGGAAGGGGTTACATTGAGGTGACATTGGGTGTACCTCCTTGAAAAGTTGCCGATCATAGCACCGGGTCCATTGGGTATGTCGGTTCCACACATTTCATTTGGGTTTACATACCTTTGGTCGTGGACAGGTGCTAGTTTTTGAGGTAACATTTTTTGGCGCCGTTGTCGGGGATTGTTTGAAGATTGTTGCATAGCAGTTCGAGCACATTGCTGGGTCAAAAAGCTTGATCTCCCTAGCATAAATGAGAGATCTTTTGAAAAGCATTTCGTGAAGTTCGACAATGCTATAACATTTTTGGTTCCATTGTTGGGGACAGCTTAAAGGCACGTGGATGGGTTGTAGCTCTATCTCTTTGGCATAAATGACAATTTTGGTAAGAAAGTTGAGGTAAGTTTTTGCTTTGTATTTTGATAAGATTATTGTTGAGTACTAGCTTGGTAGGTCTTATCTGGTGACTCCACTGACGAAAAACAATAAAGAAGTACATTGCAAAACAAATCTCCTGTCTAGTGATGACATTGTTGGATGTAAAAGGTGAAGACGACCATCGGTTGAGAAGAAAGAAAGTTCATCTTGGCAACTTGACTTAAGAAGTCTATATGAATTTGCAAACATTTATGCTAATGAGTCTCATTGGATCCTTGAACTTGATGGCCCCTTGGATTTTTCAAATATTTTGGCTCTTGCTCATGAAGGCCAGATGTAGCTTCGTGGGAAATTCCAAAGTTTTATGGCAATAAAGATTCAAGTCATTATGGGCCCCTAAATGCCTCGTGACTCACATCGTGGACTATTTGGGCTAACTAGGTCAATATTCATGGTGATACGACAAGAGTTAATACAAGGAGAGTTCGGAAGATGTAAGATTGCAGATCTCACACCATATTCAGGAACCCTAATAAAAGCTCTTCTTTTCATATCTTAATTTTTAATTAAGACTAGTATTATTAATGTTATGTTGTGTTTGAAAGCATGAAAATATAGAATTGTTATTTTTTTTGTCTCAAGCATTCCTTTCCAAAAACTTTAAATAAGCTGGTTGGATGAAAATTCAGTGTCCTGCTTTTGGAAGATGGTTTACCTAGGAATTCAAGTTTATATTGTCTTAAGCATTAAGTCTATGTTTGCAATGAGTAGTTTGCATGCTTACGTGGTTATATACTTTATGGTCTTAACAACTTGTTCCATCTTTGGTTCCTTCCACTAGATTTCTATGGAAATTATGCCATTTTCTGACTATGCTTAACCCAAGACCTTGCATCTTGTAGATGTTTTAAAATTTCCCCTACTTTTGTTGTCACATTTTACACCAAGTTTCTGGTACGTGGAGATGCGATGCATACCTAGGGAACCCTGCTTTAAATATATGAAAATATAGTAATGATACAAATTAACTAAACCTTGTGATTGAGCATTGAAGTTTGAACAATGAATGCCATGAAAGCAATAATGTGATAACATCATGATTTAGAATTTCAATATACATAATAATTATACTTTATAAAGTCATGGACTCTGGAGTAACAAATGTGAAAATAAAAAATTAGCCTGTGCTTGGTCTTCTTCTTCCATTTGCTGCAAATTTGACTCAGCATTATCCCTGCTGACATCAATATCACTGTTAGATTCCTCAAACATTAAACATTAAGAAAATGGTGAATATGAATATATTGAGGGTTTGCAAGGGTTTAGTAGATGGTAGGAGGGTTGGTGGGATACATTAGGAGGGGACAAAAGGGATTAGGTCAAGTCTTTTTTTCCTTTATTTTTTATGTTTTTTTAATTGCGTGTAATGGTGTAACCTGCTGGATGGGGTATGTGTGGGCATTTGGGATGCGAGCTTAAGGGTTGGGTATGTACCCCGTTTTCCCCCAGCATACCCATCTGTTTCAGGTATGGTTGGGCTGTACCCCAGGTCCTTGAAATGGTGTTTCTGTATAGAGTGTGTACCCCTAGTGCAGGTACACATATGTGTAACAACACTATTTTGGTTTCATCATTTTCTACATTCAACTCATAGATGAATCAGTCCACAAGAGGATTTATGTTCAGTTTCCACTATACGCTTAGTCAGACAATGTAGGTTTCAGCAACCAGATGCTAGAACAAATCTTACATCACAAACTTATTTCTAGCCTTGGATGTTTCGAAAGCTGCTGGGCGACACTGTACTCAGTTTATCTTCATTGGCTATAACTGTTCTATTGCTTCTATCTTGGTGGATTCCATCAGATCCTCAGCCCTTTTCACCCTTTTCAGTTTTCTTGTGCCTTGTTCTTCTTATTATCACTTGCTGGATCTGCACACAAGATAATTCCAATCTTCCAGGTACAAACCGTAGGGCAACCCTTGGAAATTCTACCAGTTGTCACCTCAGTAGAATCTCCCTTCAATTTGGGCAAGCTCTCCTTTGGCACAAGGGGGGGATCAGCAAGTAACGTTATACATGAACATCACCAATTCAATCAACCACATTGTTGCAAAGAACTGTATGATAAGCCCATTAATATGCTTTGTCATTTTGAGCTCAAAACCAACCACCATATGATGCAATCAAGAAAGCAAAGAGATCAGCAACAGCCATCAAATGAGATTCGCAGTGGCCTTAATCTTCATTAACAAACATTGATTACATCAAGGGACAAGGACGGCATGGACACCTCTCCAAAATGTCCTTCTCTAGGATCCAAACAGTCTAGAAGGAATGTGTAACAAATCTGAAAATAGCCATCAGAATTTGATATGGCCTCTCGCATTGATGTGATCTATCCAGCAAAAGACAACATACTTCACCAAAGCTTTTACTTCCTTTAACCTGCAAATTACAATATCCTTGGTTTTCTAAAGGGGAATTCTCTTTACTTGAGCTTCTGATTTGCTAGTAAGGAGTGCTTCTTCTTTCATAGCTTTTCTGCCCAACAAATTTACAATAAAATACTATTGGGAAAGTTCTAGAGATCCTAGATCCACACTTCCTTCAAGAAAAATAATTAAAATATTACATAATGAGCCCTTTCCTGGCAAGTTACTCCAAAAATCATAAAATATGCAAGACCAAGTTCTTGAATGAATGCCTGATGCCACTTGTGATCTTCCAAGGCAAAATGTCGCCTTCAAATGTGCTCATTTGGCCAAGTGCTATGGTTTGTTGTTCCACTAGTCCTCTCATCCAAAATGCTCTACTAGCTTGGGCTATTTTGACCAGCCATTTGTCTTCTATTTGCTTTGGAACGTCCTTCAAGATTATCCTTCAAGCAAAAGGGGAACACTCCTTGAGATAATCATTATTTTCCCTTGCCAAGTGTCCACCATGCTAGCTAGGATGCTCTCCAAGAAACGCTTTGACTGAATCATATAACATAAAGTAACCTTTGGAAGAGGTGTGCCCTAGAAATATTTGTAAAATGGTGGCTATATGATCACTTTTACCATGCCTTCAATAATAAAGTGACCACTAATGAGTGATGCAAAATTGAACTTTGTGTAAGTGGTGGTTATGGCTACCTTGGATCTAAAGCTACAAAATATTAAAATACTCTTCCCAAAGGTGGGTGCTTCAGAGATAAGTAAAGATAGGATACGATAATTTATTAATGTCTGACTAATGACCACAAAAGTAGGTCAAAGGGACCACTGAGTACAATGATGTTAGTACAATGCAGGAGTACCAAAAGGTCTCCTATAAAAGGCGTGATGCAAAAATTAAGTATAATAAGGTAGTAGAGTAGTAGAAAGTGAGATCTACCTCAAGGCATGAAGAACCCTTGGCCCCGAGCTCCCTGAGCTTAGTTACCTGTGTTGATGATGCAGTGTATCATAGGAGAAGAAGATCCAAGGACAAGAGGAACCAGAAGAAAGGAAGTAGATTTGTCAAGGATTGGATCCATCTATCCTTACATCCGAGGCTGATTGAAGAAAGCTTAGTATAGTCGGTTGTCTCCAGGGAGACCTGGTAGGGTGCTTAGATCTTTTGCTGCGTTGTTGACTAGTAGAGTTAGTGCACTGATGAGGTTTGGGGGATCTCATTTATCTCCTGGGAGGGGATTTGGTCTAGCCATGTCGTTGAAATCTCGTGGGACGAGGGAAGGTCCCATAGGTCTGCATTGATCTGGAGTTTCGGGCTGCGTTGTGTCGATCTGTCTCTCAGTGCCCTTTCTTGAGGGTAGCACCGGGAAGAAGGAGGTGATCCACCAATTAGAGTCTCGTCTCATAGGAGGTTGAAGAGTATGGGCTCGAAGCCTAGGGCCTCCTGTATGTATAAGGATAAATACTGTTGATCCAAATCTTTGAAGAAGCTCGTGAGGGTCTAAGTCCCCTTGAATAAGCAATGAAACCGCCTCTTGATCTCATAGTAAATGGGGCACCAGAAGATGAAGTGCTCCTCAATATTGACGTCTTGTCGCTGGCATAGTTAACAGATTCGTCTGGTCGGTCGATCTGGTGGTTTGTCTCTACCCGAAGTCTATGAGATCCCACTCCGAACTGGCCTAGAGCTAAGTTGCATTGAAACGGATAAAGGAATGGATACGACAAATTTTGAAAAATGTCGGATACGATATAGCAAGGAAACGACAACAGACTTATATCTATATATATATCCAAATGTTACCATCTAACAAATATTACGCTAACAAATACCATCTAACAAATATTACTCTAATTGCACCTCTAGAAAAGTGTTGAAATTTGTGATTAAACACAATTTTTGATGTAAGCCAGAGACTCAATTATGTTGTATTTGGGTTGGTCCACTCATCGACGAGACAATCAACTAGGCAAGTGAGAGCATAGTTTTAAAAATCGACCGAACCGGTTTCAAAATCGGCCGATTCACTGATTTAAGGGCTGACCGAGTCAAACCAGTGAGCAAATCGGATCGATGACCGATTTGGTACCGAACCGACCGGTTATGACACCGAATCGGCCGGTTCGGTATTGAACCGGTTTGCTCGGCCGATTCATGACAAAAATTGGTCGATTTTTGTTAAGATATGTGCACTCAAAAATCAAGGTTTTTTTAATGTTTTTTTTGTTTTTAAATTTTTTTTCCTAACCAAAATTACCTAGCCCAACCTATGACCTCTTTAGTGACTACCCCTGACCCCCCAACCTTCAATTCCATGTGTTGTTAACTTGTTGGCATCATGGAAGCCTAGAACCTTGGAGAGTTAGCGGTTGGTGAACTCAGGAGTCAAAACACTAAACCATGAAGTTTGAACTTTGAACAAACTATGGAACTTGAACAGTGGACTGTGCAGTAGTCACTATTATGTAGTTAACTATGTATCATGTTATTTTTTGGACTCTACAAGCCATATACCCTAGGGCTTATAGGCCTCATGGATTATGTATTTTGTTCCATTTCCAGTCTGCTAGATATGTATTGCACAGTACACTTTGTGCCATTTTGAGATATTAACACTTATATGGTATATACATAAGTAGACTTCGGCTATTTTGTCTCTAAAGCTTTGAAATCATGGATTAAAATCTTGAAAATGATGTTTTTCTTTAAAATTTAAATATTTTATGTATTTTTTAGTAAACCGATTTATTAAATTCAAATCGACTGATTTATGACCGATTCATTACTGATTCCGATTCCGATTCGGAGTTGACCCTCGACTGATTCCGAGTCCGATTCCGATTTTTAAAACTATGAGTGAGAGTCGATTGACCAACCAAGTCGTTCAAAAACTGACTAGCCGACTAGCTCATAAAGGACCTAAATTCATAGGTTTGTCTATGATTTAGAACCGACTTGGATATTCAAATTTGACATAATCAACCATGTTTTAAGGGGATTAATTAAGCACTCAAGTATAAATAAGTGAGCTCATGTTTTAGTGCAACTTAGGTGTGACTGTGATGACATGCATTATTGAACTTTATGCCATAATACTATCTCTAGACACCAATGAGTTCCCTTGGATATGTTGTTTACGTTTTATGGTTTATACTAATAAAAAATAAAAAATTCTTGAAATACGATTAAAATATCACATGCATATCATATGGAGAACTGGATAAACAACACACCATCATGATTCTTTCCACGACATAAGGATAGGGATATGAGTGTACTAGCGATGGAGTAAATGAGAGTCAAGACCATAGGTCAAGGGTTCATACTAATTCAAAAAGGAAAAGAAGAAAACTGAAGCTTGTTGGAAGATTATTGGAAATATATATTGGTTTATGTAACCCTTCATAAATGTAGTACACTATTTTATATGGCTAAATCTGCCATTGTATCAATTTTGATATGCAATTTGTTTTATCACGTATGCCAGTCATTGGGGTTTATTTGAAACAAAGTTGTGAGGAATTGGCAAAAATATTGAAAAAAATACTAATAGTCATTGGACTTCTACACTAGGCTGTGAACCTAACACTATAGTAGACAAGCATTTGATAGAATGCATAGTGGAAAGAATAGCCAAAAAATCAGCAATGTCCCGAAAAATCGTGATTTTTTCTAGCTGTTGATTTTTTGGCCCAAAAAATCACGCTTTTTCAAACAATCGAACATCAGCAAAAATCCGACAAAAATCGGGAAAAAATTGGGAAAGATTGAGAAGAATCGGGAAAAAATTGGGAAAGATTTGGGAAAAATTGGGAAAAATCGAAAAAATAGGGGAAAAAACTGGTAAGCAAATTTTGACCCTATTAAAGTACAAAATTTGCATTTTTTAATGATTGCCGCAGTTTGCTGATTTTTGCTAATTTCGTCGTCGATGTTGTCGAGAAGATGTTTTTTGGACCCTCGCCAATTTTTTGCCGATGTCGATTGTTTCCATTATGATACAATGAAATGTCCACAGATCAATGGTTTTTTGAACCAATGGTAAGCCTTTATCAATTTTGGAAAATTACAATGAAACAAAATCCATGAGACATAAAATGTCAGATTACCATTCACTTAAGGTTTTGCTCTTGATTTATAAGCTTTGAGGCTTTATATCTAGGTTTTGAGGTTCAATTTAGGGTTAGGGTTTTATAGTTTGCCTTTGGGGTTATTTATTTCTTTATTTTCATGTCAAAAATTCACTATTTCTAGTAAAAAACTTGCTCTGTAGCATCAAAAACATTTCAGAAAACTAGGAAACAACTGGAAACGTTTTAGGAAACGGCCAGAAACTCTGGAAATGTTTTAGGAAACGGCTAGAAACGACCTAGAAACGTTTCTGATTTTTGGATACAGCTTGGAAATGTTTCAGTGCCGTTTCCAAGCTGTATCCCCTCTGTTTCAGTTTTTGAAACGGGGAACAACGTTTCCCCTTCCCTTCCTAGACGTTTCCGGTAACTTAGGCCTAGAGGAATGCAAAGAGTATGTAGCCAATGAGAGATATGCAAGGAATTTATGCCTCTTCAATGGGTGTGCCAAGATGCCATGAAAAAGGAAGTGCTCCACTAGATGAGGGAGTCAAGCACTGAGAGATGCCAATAATATACCCAAAATACCAAAATTAGTTAGGGTGCTTTCTCTAACAAGCCAACTAACTCCACAAGGGTGGATCTCATGGAATGAACATGCCATCATAACCTTCTCAATGTGGATGACCTGAAAGATTCTGCAAGAACATGGATCCATGTGCAAAAGCGTCACATTAACTCCAAACAAGGTTTAAAGGTGGATTGCTCTAGGGAAAACTGCATAGAAGTGGAGAGCTCTAGGGAAAAGTGCGCAAGTGGAGTGCTTCTCAAAATAGGCATGATGACTTCAAATGATGTGCTAAGAATGTGAATCCTCGTACATAACAACAAAAACAAGAGCCTTAAAGTGGAGTGCATCTAGAGATATGTGCAGGAGAGGTAGAGTGCTCCTTCATATGAATTCCTCTTTCTTTGCCATGTGTGAACCAAAAAATATTCCATGTATGCCTTCAAATATGTAAATTCTCCTTGGGATACATTAGATCCATCCTCAATGAGTGATATGCATGATAATACGCAGATAAGGGCTCCGAAAGGGCAATTTTGGTCACATGCAAACTAGCCTCCAACTGTGTGAACTTGACTGTAGAACATGCCTCCAAAAATATGAGCACCATGATATGTGAGTAAAAAGGTAAAACATATATATCTCCATCTTCTCCAAGCTTGATGAACAGGATTATGCTAACATCCATGACGCATAAGTTATAATGAACACTCAAAACTCATCACATGGCCTCGAAAATGCAAAAATAATCCTTGCATTTTCTGGTGGCAACACTTTTAAAGCTTGGTTTATTTTATCTCTCATTTTCATACTGTTTCTATTTATCTGAGATGCTTATAGGTACTCCCAATGCATTTTCTGGTCATTGTACTTTTTCTGGTGCCATTGGCCATCTTTGGTCACTGGTGGACGTCAATATCTAAATTGAAATAAAGTTAAATATAGTCTACATATCAGGTTGCAGGCACTTCAAGTGAAATAAGTATTGCTTCTGATGATTTCTTTCATTTGTTTATCCTGTAAATTTTATTGTTCTAAAGAATATGTACTAGAGAAGTCATTATTTTTATTCTTTTATCTATCAGATTTCTTGTTTATTTTCTATTGATTAGGGAATTTTATGTAATATTGCTAGCTTTTATATATATCTAATTATTGGTGCAGGAAGATTCCTCGAGATTTAACGGAGGCAACTTTATCAGGGGCAGGGTTATCAATAGTTGCAGCACTGTCTATGATTTTTCTCTTTGGGATGGTATGGATTGTTGTGCATTCTATTGCTGAGTGGTTCTAATGTCTGATTTATATAGCCAATTTTGAGTGCACATAACTAATTTATTGTTAATGGTAATCATTGCATGAATACCGGTTCTGTAGTTCTTAGATTGAAACTTCTGCTTCACTGTAGTTCTTTTTTGGCGTGATGCATTTCTCTGATTCACTATGCAGTGTTAAATTGTTTTTTAAACATATTATTCAGTTTGGTTTAGGTTATCTTTCTAGCATGAACTGCATTTTTATTTACGTACACTGCAATAAAAATAAATAATTACAAGGGTGTGTTATGAGTGAGCAGTGATGATGTGGAGTTATGAATAGTAAATATATTTCCTTTTCTGTTGAGATTCCATATCTCAGCAATATTTGACTTTTTGGTTTATCTTCTCAGGAATTGAACAATTACTTGACAGTTAACACCACAACAAATGTTGTCGTTGATAGAAGCCAGGATGGTGATCATTTGCGCATTGACTTCAATATCAGGTTAGCTAAACCCCAAGAAAATCGAAGATGCACTGAAAATTCAACATTAATGTACTTCTAGGTATCGAATTGAAAGTATATTTGGTTTCTTCCTTTTACTATCTCTTTTGTTTTTATGATCCATCAAGACCATCTTCATCTTGTGTTCCGTCTTACAACTCCTTTAACAAAGTTTAGAAGCTAGAATTTCTGTAATGAACTTCATGGGTCCAATTAAGTTCTGTTTCTAGTATTTTGTAGTATTTTGCTGTAGGTTTTGCTTGTCAGCAATCTTGTAATTGGAAATTTAATGCAGATATTGTTCTTAGCTGCCCATCGTTTTTAATGCATATTTTGATTATTCTTTCTTCCCATGGGGTAATCTTAGATACAAACTGCTTAAATTTTCATGTTTTATCAATATTTTAAAACATTTTAAAACATTGACTAATCATTTCCAACAAAGGGGGACATCTGTTTCTTCAAGGTTTGATGATAAAATCTGCAGTTTTAGGGATGCAGAAAATTGGAGAACAACCTAATGAATTTTGTCATAATGCAAGCTGTACGTAATGGCTATTGAAAATATCTTTTTCTATTTAATGATAATTTACTCAAACCTCAAATATATGAAAGATAGAGTGAAATGACAGCTATTCAGACTTGATAGAATAAAATGCTTTCAATGTTAGAAAATCAGAAGGTTGGGATATTATTTTTCACTAGAGCCTTGTCCTTGTGGTGTATTATTTGTAGTTTTGGTAAACTGTGTTAATGTATATCTATGCAGCTTTAACTTTTATCATTGTAGAATGGATCTCCAAGAAAATGGAATCCAAATATGGTGAATGCCTTTTTATTTTCAACCGTTTGACTATTTATGTTTTGGTTAATTTTGATGCAGTTTTCTTGCTTTGTCATGTGAGTTTGCTTCAGTTGACGTGAGTGATGTGTTGGGCACGGTAAGTTTTTTTTTAATTCCTTTGTATTTCTGAAATCTGGCTAGAAAGGTGCTCTGTTTCCTGATATCTTCTAGCCAATGGTTCTTATTTAGATGTGACTATCACTGTAATTTTTTTGCCCTTACTGGCTAGCATAGCTGCCTGCAGGTTGAGACTCTAAGAGATACTATTACTGGAACTGAATGTTTTAGAATGACATACAAGTAATAGTTCTTGACCATAATATGTAATCAAAATTTATTTTGACAGAAAATCTTCTTTTGACTATTAATAAAACATGTTGATAATGTAAAATCGCTTTAGTACAAAAAGGATGGGCTGCCTACACAGCTGCCAAAATCTGTAGCAAGAAGCAGTAGGAGAAAAACTCAAAAACACTAAGAATGAAACTCAAAAAGTGTGCTGGCTTAGGCCAAAGCACCCATGCATACAGTGTGAAGCACAAGAGTAGCCTAAGGACTGAAACAACAACCACTAAACCATAATACTCACATTAGGTGGGGGCTCATGATGATCATACGAGACTGGACCCAAACGAGTAATCGCTAGAGTCTCTTCAAGGTGTGGATCCCACCCATCGTCAGCTTGAAGGGCTTAGGTTCCTTAGAAGTAGCAAAGGCCAAGGTATGAAACTCCTTGTCTCGAGTGGCAGGAGTTGGGAAATTATGGGAAATTATGGGCCCACTTTCCCACTCTAACCAATTTGTGGGCCTTATGATGACCACTCCATTGTGACTGTGCCAAGGCAGGTGGGGAAGGGCTCGTCATGGAATATCCCCCCAGAACTTCAATAACTGCTACAGGTGGTCCATCTCCATTCGTACCTTGTGCGATTTTTCAATAATTTGCATAGACAGATTTGCACAAAGTAATACCTCATCTTACCATGAAAAGGAAAGGGCAGTGTAACAATTGCTGAATGTCACACCTTTGTGGTGTGTCCAAAGAAAATAAAAAACTTTAGATCACATAAGCAACGAAGTTGAGGCAAAGTCTATAGACCTGTTGTCACACGATTTGACAATCTTATGTTTGTAAGGATTAAACGATTGCCATATTAGTGGAACCTCGGGACAATGCCCCAAAGTGTCACACAGGCAGGGTCCTCTCTCTTTAGGTTTCCTAGGTCCATTGAAGCAGACATGGACTAACCACAGGAGGTGTCCCCAGTTGAGCTTTCTTGAATACTTGTCGGCAGAACCAACTTTTTCACAGTACCAGCAAGACGGATTTGTAAGGGAAGGAAGTGTCTTGAAGGGTTACAAATTAAGGAAATGGGCACCCTTGGGGGAAAATGCTACAGGAGAGCTCAATTTAAATAAATGCAACAAAATGCTCCCTAAGGTTGAGAACAGTCAACCCAAAAACATTAATAATGACATATACAAGCTGTTTTAGAAAAACAAAGGCACCTAAAATGACTAGACCCGATTTAATGATGGTTGCCCTAATAATTAATTAACATATAGAAATGGGACAACTTGATTATGGAGTCTAGAAAAAGGAGAGTTATGGTGCCTAGGGGATCTTAGTGTTAAGTTTTTCTCAATTGCTTAGATTGTATTCTTAAACAATTCACAATAGTAGGATCAATGAAAGAACAACAACCCCAACAACACAATGAACACAGAGATTTTCCTCGGGGAAACCACAAGGGAGAAAACCCCGCAAAACTTCCTCAATATAGAACTCAACCAAGACATTGTAAAAACCCCAAGACAACTTCTCCTCTCTCCAGCGCACTTCTTCTCTTTCTAGCGAACTTGTTTTAGTGAAGTGTATACAAAATGAAGGAGGAGCCTCTCTATTTATATTTGACTCTTGACTTGACCTAAAACCTAACTGGGCCGATTGTCTAATTGACATGGCCGACTTGTCTAGTAAAATACCAAAATAATATTTATTACAATGACTCATGGGTACTATTGACCCAACTTACATCCGGAGGTTTACATTGATTCTTTCAATGACTCTTACATGACCATTTACATCAGTGACATCTCTTGAAAGAGGAATACAAATAGAATATCTTCCGAATTTACATTATTTTAACACTCCCTCTTAACTAGGAAGGTATTCTACAAACATCAGTATCAGCATCAACAACTGTACAACTGACTAGGGAGTCTCTATATGTCATAGGAAGTTTTGGAACAACATCATATATCTTCATCATCAATCTGGAATTGCATCATCGTCATCATCATCGTCATCATCATCATGGAACTGTTGGATCATCATCGACATCAACATCATCAGTATGTGAATACTGGGACATCATCATCGTCATCAATATGTGAGTACTGGAACATCATTAGTATGTGGATATTGGAACATCATCATCTGCAGCATCAGTATGTGAATACTGGAACATCATCATCTGCAACATTAGTATGTGAACACCGGTACATCATCATCATATGTAAGTTGTAACATCAGTATGTAGATACTGGAACAACTACAACATCATTAGCATGTTAGTGCTAAAGCAACATCATAAACAAATAAATGCTAGATCATCATCTAGATACTGCCATACTTCAAGACCTAAAAAATAGTGCATCATACCAAGGCCTTTCATCTCAGATTCTACAGCGAGTTTCTTCTTGCATTTGCTGATGGGCTTATCATCCTCAACCATATAGTAAAGGTTGGAATCTGCTTTACTCTTGGTAAAGCCCAAACTCATTAGGAAGCCATCAATTCTTCCATACCATGCTCTGGGTGCTTGCTTCAACCCATACAATGCCTTCTTTAGTCTGCATACATGATTCTTCTGGTCGTCTATCTCAAAGCCTTACGGTTGCTCAATGCATACTTCTTCTTCTATTACACCATTTAGGAAGGTTGTATTTACATCCATCCGATGTAACTTCCACTTTATCTTGGATGCCAAGTCAAGGATGGTTCTGATTGAGGTGTATCTTGCAACTGGTGCAAAGGTCTCCGCATAGTCAATTCCTTCCTTCTGAGTGGATCCATGTTAGGTCTCCTCATAGTCAATTCCTTCCTTCTGAGTGAATCCATTAGCTATGAATCTTGCCTTGTACTTTTCTATACTGCCATCTATTGAATCCTTTGTTTTGTAGATCCATTTTGAGGATACTATTGATTTGTTCTTTGGTCTTGTTACTATTTCCCATACATCATTTTTTATAATGGATTGATATTCTTCGACCATGGCATCTACCCACTCCTGCTTTGATGCTTCTTCAAAGCATGTAGGTTCTTCGTCAACGAGATTACACATCAAAGCGACATAATTGGAGTATAGCTTTGGCCTCTTACTTTCTCTGACAGTTCCTTTTGGAGCACCATATCTTTTCTCCTCTTCAATTATTTCACGTGCCCAAGCATGCCTTCTTTTGTGTGAGGTCATCTCACTAGGAAACTCCTCAGGTCTCTGGGGTTTTGTTATGTCATGATCCTCAAGCATCTGTTCTTCCTCATCATTTCTGACGGGTTTGGGGATTTTTGCAATAGTAGGAGCTTCATGCTCCTCTTCATCTTTCTGATTTTTCCTTGACTTTTTGAAAGTTGTATCTTCGTCAAATGTGACATCTTTGCTGAGTTCAATTTGATGGTATCCTGGGATATAGATTCGGTAAGCCTTTGATTGCTCACTATATCCTATAGACAATCCCTTCTTTCTTGAAGGGTCCAACTTCGATCTCTTCTCCTTGGGAATGTGTATGTATATTGGACAACCAAATATATTCAAGTGATTGACTTCGGGCTTTTCTTTGGTAAACATCTCTTTTGGAGTCTTATTTCCAAGAGCACTATGAGAGATTCTGTTCTGTACATAGACCGTTGTTATCGTTGCTTGTGCCCACAGGTACATAGGTAGATCTTGATCATGGATCATGGCTTTTATTGCTTCCATGATAGATCTATTCTTCCTTTCAACCACACCATTCTATTGAGGATTATAGGGGATGGTGAGCTCCCTCTTAATCCCAGCTTCTCTGCAGTAATCGTTGAATTCACCTCCATTATCTGATCATAAGGTCTTGATCTTCTTTTTAGAGAGATTTTCTACAAGAGCCTTAAACTCCTTGTTCTTTTCAAATACTTCATCTTTCTTCTTCAAAAAATAGATCCAAGTCTTGCGGGAGTAATCATCAATAAAATAAGCATAGTAAACATACCCGCTTAGTGAAGTAGATTGCAATGGTCCGCACACATCTGAGTGGACAATGTCTAAGATCCCCTTTGCTTTACTGCCACTATTTGGAAAAGGGTTCTTCATGTTCTTTCCTTGTGCACATCCTTTGCACACTCCTTCATGGTCTACTCGGATTTTCGGTAAACCTTTGACCACCTTGCTCGCAATTGGCAGTGCTTTGTAATGTATATGACCAAGTCTTCTGTGCCACAATTCACATGGGCTTACGGTACTGGCCATTAGGGCTGAATCTGCATGTCCTTTTAATCTATAGAGTCCTCCTTCAACTCTAATCACTACTGCATCATCTATAGTTTTCCCTTTTGGCCACATGAGGAATTCGCCATCTACGAAAGTAACTCTGAAACCTTTCTTATCTAAAGCTGAGATAGAAAGGAGATTCTTCTTTGAACCTAGGATATATAGAACATCCTTCATCTTCATGGTCTTTTCGGAGTCTAGCTTATAAGAGGCTTCTCTCATTCCTTTGATGGGATACTAGTAATTATCTCCAACCTTTACTTTGTGTGGGGAGTCCTTTTGTACAAGACATGAGAGAGAATCCTTGTAACCTGTCATATGCTTGGAGGCACCACTATCTACTAGCCAAGTATCTCTTACCTGTGAGGGCAGAAATCAAAACATATTTTTCATAGGAATTTTCATCTTCTTTAGTCCTCTTGTCATCTTCTTGATCATCCTCTTCAACTGCATGGGCTTGGAACCTTTTGTTCCTCTTCTTGAGCTGCTCTTCCTTCGGTGGGTAGTTTATGGCGATGTGTCCCATCTTGTGGCAAGTGAAGCATTCAAAAGTTGAGAAGTCCTTCTTGACCCTTTATTCCTTTGAGACCCTTGAGTTCTTTTGGGAGGATGATCATGACTCTTCCTCTTGTTCTCGCCTTTGGTATGGGTTACCAAAGCTTGATCTTCATTTTCATTCAGCTTCTCTTCTCTGACTGCTATTCTTTCTTCTTCTTGAACACATTCTTCCCATAACTTTCGGAACTTGGTTAGCTTTCTTCTAGAACGTATTCCTCGAATGAAAGATTCCCATTCTCTTGGGAGTCCATTCAAGGTGGTCCTTACTGTTGTTTTTCTGAGTAGCATCGAGAGCCCTTCTCTTCAGAGAACGGGACCACGGTGAAGACCCAACCCAGAGTTGAGTGACCGTTCTGTTGAATGGTAGATATCTGGTCTGGGACCATGATATAAACCCAGATCTGCCCTGGGAAGACTCAACCGTGTGTTGAGTAGAAATTTGGTCTGGGACCACAATGTAGACCAGTCTGGGATTGGTAGACTCAGCTTAGTTCTGAGTAGCCATTCTCTGGGAGAATGAAGACACTGTAAGCCAAAGACTGGGTCTAGGCATGTGTGTGGCACTTTGACCCTTGATCTATGGGCTTGGTATGCTTTTCCAAGGATTAGCTACCCTTGGTTAAGTTACCCTAGTACCAGATCTAGGTGTCACACAGTGTGTGAGATAAAAGCATTAATAACTCTCTTGGTTTATGATGATGTACTTTTGAAATAAAAAAGTACCACAGGTAATGACCATAGGGGCACTTGGTAAAAGGCCAAAGTCAAAAGTCAAAAGAAATAAAGACTTTTTGTACTACAGGAAAAGGACCACAGGTGGAAGACAAAATTAAATAAGGACTTCTTATAAAAGTCAAAGGAAAAAAAAAGTACCTTTTTGGTAAAAGTGAAAGTGAAATTAGGAAAATAATAAAAATATTATTATTTTTATATGTCCTAATCTTGTCCACCTAAAAGGACCACAGGTGGAAAACAAAATTAAATAAGGACTTCTTATAAAAGTCAAAGGAAAAAAATAAAAGTACATTTTTGGTAAAAGTGAAAGTGAAATTAGGAAAAGAATAAAAATATTATTATTTTTATTTTTCCTAATCTTGTCCACTTACAGGTGAACAAAGGCTATAAACGAAGATCAAGCCTTCTCATTTGTCACACACACTTTCGCTCTCACAGGCGATGAAGACTATCTTATGTTCAAACCCTCAGCTAAGGTTTTATCAGCAAAGTCCCTCTTCAGCATTCCATTTTTTGGGCAGTTTTCAGCAGTCTGATACTTTCAGGTAGTTTTCAGCAGTTTGATATTTTTGGGCAGTGTTTAGCAGTCTGATATTTTCAGGCAGTTTTCAGTAGTCTGATATTTTTGGGCAGTTTTCAGCTGTCTGATATTTTTGGGCATTTTTCAGTAGTCTGATATTTTCGGGCAGTTTGCAGTAGTCTGATATTTTTGGGCAGTTTTCAGCAGTCTGATATTTTTTGGCAGTTTTCAAGAGTCTGATATTTTTTGGCAGTTTTCAACAGTCTGATAGTTTTGGGCAGTTTTCAGCAGTTTGATATTTTCGGGCAGTTTTCAGCAGCCTGATATTTTTAGGTAGTTTTCATCAGTCTGAGGGCAAGAGAGAGAATCTCAGTTTTTCTAAGAAAGCCCTAAATTGGTAATTTTCTGTAATTCTGGAAATTGTGGGTAAAATTATATGTCTGATTTTTACTGATGAATTTTACAGTTAATGTGGTCAAAATCCAGATTTGGATTTGAGGAACTTTTTGAAGAATTTCTTAAGGCATCTGATTTACGAGATGAACTATTAATGCTTTTGGGGTTTTTGTTCTTTGAAGGTTTCCCCAGTGAAAAATATTGTGTCCATGTGTGCTGATGTGATGAATGTGTTTTTATTGCACTGCTGATCTATTTATGTTTTCCGCAAATTTGTAAAGTTTATGCTAATGCTGAAAATTCAACATGGTATCAAAGCTTAGCATGTGAAAACACAATAAAGGGACACTGTTGTTGTTTCTCACTAGATCTTGGAATAAGATTTGCAAAGCAAATCTAACATTTGGATAAGTGACAGAGATGGCTACCGTTGGTTTCAAACCGGAAGAGAAGCTCTTTGGTTCAACAAACTTCAATTCCCGGAAGGCCAGGTTGACAACCATTCTTGTTGAGAATGACTTGGATGACATTGTTCTTAATGTCACAGAAGAGCCAACTACAAATGCTGGTAGGCTTGCCTACAAGAGGAAGCAAGGTAAGGCTAGAAGAGTTATTTATGATTCTATCAAAGAAGAATTGATGCCTAACATCACATCCTTGAAGACTGCTAAAGAATGTTATGATACATTGATAAACCTCTATGAAAAGAAGGCTCCTAGTGAAAAGAGAGTCTTGAAGAAGAGGCTACGAACTTTGAAGCTGAACAAAGATGAAAGTGTTGGTTCCTTCTTCACCAAGATCAAACAGGTAAGAGATCAACTCCTTGCTATTGGTGTTACTGTTGATGATGATGATCTTGTACAAACAGTGGTTGATGGTCTCCCAAGCTCTTGAGAAACCTTCATGGCATTTGCCTGTGGACGAGAAAATCAGCCAACCTTTGAAAGGCTTTTTCATGATTGCATACAAGAAGAAGCAAGGAACAATGACAAGGTAATCAAGTAGGATAACCTTGCACTTGCAGCAAAGACCAAGAAGTTCAAGAAGTCTTTCCATCAGCAAAAGAAAGGGAAGAAACCCCTAGGTAAGTTTTCTGACATGTCTAAGATTGAGTGTTATACTTGTCACAAGTTCGGGCATTATGCTAGAGACTGCAGGCAGAACAAGAAGAAACCCAAGAGAAGGTTTCAAGCATCTGCTGCAGAAGCAGAGGAAGAAGAAGACGAAGAACCAAAGAAGAAGAAGAAAGTCAAGGCTAATAAAATTGACGAGCCTAGAAGAGAGTACTGTTTGATTTCTGCTCTAACTGGTTCTTTCTTAGCTTGCTCTACTTCTTGGTTGGTGGACAGTGGTGCCTCCAGGCACATGACAGGTAACCGTGGTACCCTTACCAGTTACAGAAAGAAGAAGTTCACCACTTAGGCAAAACTTGGAGATGACTCCACTTACAAGATTGAAGGAGTTGGCTCAACTTCACTTCAACTTGATTCAGGTATGGTTCTTCATATTGATGATATTCTTTATGTTCCTGGTTTAAAGAAGAAAGTTTTATTTGTTGTTGTTTTAGAAGACAAGGGCCACCGAGTCCTCTTTATGGACAAGAAGGTCTTTTTATGGGCAAAAGACACAGATCTGGACTCAGCAGTACAGATTGGGGTTTGAGAGGGAGATCTCTACAAGGCTTCAAAAGTTTCCACTCATGCTTTGGTACATCACTCAGTTGATCCCTGTGAACTTTGGCATAGAAGGTTTGGACACCTTCATTACACAGCTCTCCTAGGATTGCAGAAAATGGTTACATGTATGCCAAAAGTTTCTTTAAAGCATGAAGGAATTTGCAAACGATGTGCTCTAGGTAAGAACACTAAGAAATAATTTCCCAAAAGCAAGAGTAGATCTAAAGGCATTTTGGATTTGATTCATTCTGACATTTGTGGTCCCATGTCTTCACCCTCCTTGAGTGGGTGTTTATATTATGTCTTGTTTATTGATGACTACTCTCGGAAGTCTTGGATTTACTTCCTCAAGGCCAAGAGTGAAACCTTTGACAAGTTCAAAGAGTTCAAGACACTGATTGAAAATCAGACTGGTAGGCACATCCGTATCTTGAGATCAGATAACGGAGGTAAGTATGAATCTATTGAGTTTGATGATTTTTTTCGAGAAGAATGAATCAAGAAAGAGCTGACAGTGCCTTACAACCCCCAGCAGAATGGGGTCGCAAAAAGGAAGAATAGAATGATCTTAAAGCCATGATCACTGATCTAGATCTTCCTTTGTCTTTATGGGCTGAAGCTACCAGAACTGCAGTGTACATCCAGAACAGAAGCCCTCATGCTATCTTGGGTGAGAAGACTCCAGAAGAAGTCTTCACTAAGAAGAAACCTGCAGTTGATCACATGAGGATATTTGGCACTCCTGTGTATGTTCATGTGTCAAAAGAAAAGAGGGCCAAACTAGAGCCTTTCGTTAAGAAAGGCTTATTTGTTGGGTACAGTGATTGCTCGAAGGCTTATCGAGTATATATACCTGGACAAAGGTATATTGAGGTCAGCAGAGATGTGATCTTCCATGAGGAAGTGGTATTTCGTAAAACACTAGAGCTTTCACTGGAAGATGCAGTTGCTCCACTTGAGTTTCCAGATTTAGAAATTCAGAGGGAGGAAGAGTTTGATGATCAAACTCTAGATGTTCCTGAGAACATTGAAAGCCCACTAGAAGAACTACTTGAAGTTCCTCCTTCCAAAAGGAGAGACTTGCTTGGTACCGAGAAATGGTACAAGAAGTTGAGAAGCATAAATCTCTCCAGGGACTTTCAGAGAAAGCATAAGACCACAAAAGTACTCCGGTCTTATGAGTCAGCTTATCAGTTCAAAACCTTCATCGTACGAAGAAGCTGGAAGTAAACAGGTATGGGTTGATACCATGATTGAAGAGTATAAGTCAATCATGAAGAATGATGTTTGGAAAGTTGTTCCTAGACCTTCGGGATAGTTAGTAGTGACTTTCAGATGGCTTTATAAGATTAAGCATGCTGCAGATGGCAGTGTGGAGAAGTATAAAGCCAGATTCGTAGCTCATGGCTTCACTCAGAAAGAAGGCATTGACTATGACGAGACATTTGCACGTGTTGCCAGGTACACTACCATTAGAACCATCATTTCACTTGCTGCAATATTTGGATGAAAGTTACATCAGATGGATGTAAAGACAACCTTTCTGAATGGTAAGATTGAGGGAGAGCTTTATATTGAACAACCTAAAGGCTTTGTTACTCATGGGAAGAAGACCCATGTATGTAAACTGAAGAAAACCTTGTATGGACTGAAACAGGCTCCGAGAGTTTGGTATGCCAGAATGGATGGATTTCTCCATAGCTTGGGGTTCTTCAAAAGTATAGCTGATTCTAACTTGTACTTTAAAGTTGTTCATAATCATGTCTTGATACTTGTTCTATATGTAGATGACTTGTTTCTTACAGGTGATGAACAGTTGATAAACCAGTGTAAGAGGGAGCTTACCTCTGAATTCGAGATGAAAGATCTCAGATTGATGCATTACTTCCTTGGCTTAGAAGTCTGGCAAAAGCCAGGTGAGATCTTCTTGACACAAGGAAAGTATGCAGTGGATATCTTGTAGGGATTTGGGATGCAGGGCTGCAAGTCCATGATCGTACCAATGAGTACCAACTTGACAAAGTTGTGGGACTCAGCCTCTAGTTCACAGAATGTGGACTCTACTCTATACAGACAGCTCATTGGTTCCCTGATGTATCTCGTGCATACGAGACCAGACATTTCCTACATATTGAATGCACTGAGTCAGTTCATGTCAGATCCGAAGCACATACACTTGGTAGCCGCCAAACATGTACTCAGATATGTGCGAGGGACTATCACTTATGGGCTCAGGTATACTTCTAGCAATGGAGTATTGTTATCTGGATATTCAGATTCAGAGTGGGTTGGCAGTGCAGTCGACCGGAAAAGTACCTCTAGTTATTGCTTTAGTATGGGATCGGCAATGATCTCCTGGACCAGCAGGAAGTAGGGTTCCATAACTCAGAGTATAGCTGAGGCAGAGTATATTGCTGCAAGGAAGCAGTTTGGCTCAGAAAGTTGTTATCTGATTTGTTTGAGGGAAAGCTTCACTCAACGATCATCCATTGCGATAATCAGAGTTGCATAAAGTTTTTAGAGAATCCAGTGTTTCATGACAGATTGAAACACATTGAAATGAGGTATCATTTCATTAGAGACCTAGTGCAGAGAGGTGCTCTGAAGTTGCAGTACATTTGTACAGATGAACAGATTGCAGATATCTTGATGAAGCCTTTGACAACATCAAAGTTTGTTTGAGGGCCTTCCTAATTAATGAATTAACTCCCTTTCAAGCTCCTCAGGATGTTTTTGAAGCAATGACGTAGGAATGGGAGTTGCATGGAAACATTGGAAAGGATCCTTAAAAATTGCTTTTCCATTTTTTAACCTAGAACAAAGTATCATGTGGAAATTCAAGAGCCACGTTGTGTCATCATTATAAATAACATTGAATATTTTGAATTGCCGTTAAAAGATTTCAATAAAGAAGAGATTATGTATCTTTTAGAGCATGGTGCTAGTATCTCTGGACCATGGCCCGACCCTAAAGAAGAGATTCATAATGATCCCATTAAAGGAGTATTTGAAGGGCCCTTGATGGAAGACATTGTTGAAGACCCTCCTCATATCACCATAACAAGAAAACATTGAAGATTTGGGTGTTCTCAAGTTTATTTGAACGACAATATTTTTTCAGATAGGCCTCATGAAGAGACCATTACAAAGATTGACACTTTCTTCATGAAGTCTGTAATGTGCATGATGACACTCCTCCATGTTCTCCACTTAGGGATGAAGTTTTGGAATGTCTTACTCCTTGTGATATCTTTGAAACCAAAACTTCTAAGGATGATTATTGTGAACATGAGGAAGACAGTTATAGCCAAGGATTTGATACCAATGATGAAGGCTCTCTCATATTTGATAAGGATGGGGATGATGACTATTGGACTTTAATTGAAAATCCAGTCTATGATATTTTTGAATGTTTTATTGAAAATCCTATCTATGATATGTCTAGCGAAGGGAACATGGATCTTGAGACCTTGGGCAGCCTTGGTATGCAGTAAGAGCATTCAAATTTTCCATATGATTATTTAGAGCCATATCATTCAGAGTCGCACATGTGTTAGTAAGGAAGACTTGGAGAAGCAAAATAGTGAAGAGTCAGATTGGATGCAGTCAAATGAACATCAGTCTCAGCCATCACCTTCACATACAGAGGTTCCTAATGATTTGGAGCATCTTGGGGCTTACACACAGAGTTATCAGCAAAGAAGACTATCTAACAAGTATGATGTAGTGGATCTACCAAATCATACATATTTGTACATAGTCCTATCCAAGCTTGGAGCTCAAGGAGGACTTGCCAGTTTGGAAAGCAGTATGATGATGTATTACTTGCCTATGATCTCCCATCCAACCCTCCCATCCCGAATCATCATGTAGGCTTGCATTTTGTAATAAGTATGTCCTTGCTTTGGCTGCTAACCAAAGATAAGACAAAAACTCGAGTTGATAAAACATTGGATATTTGATTTTACCTAAAATGTTTTTTCTATCATGCTTAGAGTAGGTAAAAAACCTCCTCAATGAGAGCATTTACTTTTTGCATTGCTTTTCAATCAATACTTAAAAATAAAATTCTCTTTCAATAGTTAATTTTTTCCTTTTAATAAAACAACTTATGGTTCATTGGTTCTTATAATGCTTGTGCTACCAAGGTTTTCTTGTGAAGTTGAGATGTTTTTATAGATTATAAAAGCCAAAGTTTCTGGAGTTCTCGTATCCTCTCCTTGCTTGAAGATGAGATCGAGCACACATCGCGTAGTCGGAGCCAAATGTTATGCACTAAGTTGTACTTAGTTGGATTTCCAGTGAGCTGCCAAAGTTTTGAACAAGTCCCTTGTTCATTATCAGTGCCCAGAAGTCCAGAAGTCCTTTCAGGGCCAATCTTGGCCCATTTTAAATTTTTGCATGTTCATACATTGTGGGGAAATTGTAATAAGTTGATGTAGCATGATGACTTTTTGTAAGACTTGGCTAACTTAGACTTAGTCATCGATGCGGTGCTCTAGAGTGTTTTTTCCTTGTTAATTATATGTTGCTTGTTAGCTACACATACTTTTTTTATTTTTTCACTCAAACCTCCGAAGCTGGAGTATTTGCCCTTGTGGTTAGGCCTTAGGAGGTTATTAAAGTTTAAGTGTCTATGCATATTATCATGATAGTCAA
This sequence comes from Pseudotsuga menziesii, assembly GCA_001517045.1. Classification (NCBI taxonomy): domain Eukaryota; kingdom Viridiplantae; phylum Streptophyta; class Pinopsida; order Pinales; family Pinaceae; genus Pseudotsuga; species Pseudotsuga menziesii. The sequence goes on along the minus strand of LPNX010476694.1, from coordinate 524,239 downwards.
TATTTTTGAGTCTTATGAACATGCACCAAGTCCCCCCTAGTTTTTTTAAAATTTTCGAGAATAACATTTTTTTTTCCGGTGAAATGGGTCAATTTTTTGAATAAGTTAATTATAAAAGTTCAAAGTGCCGTAAAAGTGTGGGTAGGAGGGGGAGTATTCCATGGGGGTGCTCGTTTTCTAACTCAGAGCGCCTACTTTACCCCAAATCCCACCTTCCTAAGTATTTGAGTGATTATTTATCACTTAAATAAATTTCTCTTGAAAAAAGACAAAAAGTGAATAAAAAATTAAAAAAATAGAAATATGGAGAAAAATCAAGTCCCTAAATCACATGTTCCAATTCAACCTGGGATCAAATCGGGGGTTGATTAAAGACAAATCGACTCCATTTCGATCAAATCCACAAGAGGGCATGTTCACTCTTAGTCAGAGGGGGCACATCTCCTTCATGAGGGGCGGATTCTTCAGTGTGGCAATCCTTTGTTGGATGATGGCGAATCCAAGAGAGAGGGGGGGTCCACCTCTTGTTGAGGTGGTGCCTACCTCTCAAGTTGGACTCCACTCCACTCAACTCATCCTCAATTCTAGATTCTTCTCCATTCGCTCTAGTTAACTCCCAGTGAGGGATTCACCCTCCCCTCTCTTCATTTTGCTATTTAAGTAGTGGCTTGGGTCCATCATTTTTCATGGTCAGAGGACTAAAGGTTTTGCCCAAGCTTTGAAGCTTTGTATTGTAATTCTTTTATTCACGAATAGAAAGACTTTGGAGCTCCATGATGTGTCACATTAGAGTGTTGATGATTATTGTCACTGGTATATGAGGTAACTGTGTTATTGCATTTGCCTTGCTTCTTGAGATGATTTATCTGGCCTTGGAATTAAGTTGCTATCAACTCATAGGGTAAATGATTCTAGTTTGATTTCATTTACTATCTTTTTACTTATAGAGATCTAGAAGAAACATGTTGTAGTCAATTATATTCATGCTCTTTTAATTTTTGTTTGTAGAAGTACTAGATTTAATCGTTGTTTTGCAAGTATTGTTAGTGGTGCAGGTTTCCTCGCTTGATGGAGTGGATGATCTCAGTTAACTCTCCCATTCTTCAAGCACTCTTAGGAAAGACATAGTCCCTCTGCTTCCCACTACTGGATTCCATAGATCCAGACATTCGGCTTGAGCTTTCTCCTTCTTCCTTCTCTCGTTCACACTGAATTTTAAAATTCATTTTTCTTTGGTTACTTTCATACATGCTTAAGTAAATTAGTTAGCTCTTTAAAAGAATATTTAAAAGGTTGATTTATTTAAGTATATTGCTAGATCTAAGTCTTAAAGCTTTGTTTTGAGTAGATCTAGATTGCTCAAGTACTTATGCTTATTGTTTATCTTTTAAGTGCTTAACATTTCATGCTTTTAAGGATTTATTAGGCACATTTGGTGCATTTTAGGTGGCTGGTTTTACACTTTTCTCTCCAGGACAAGAGGAAGTGTTGTCGAAAAATTGAAGATCCAGGCCATCCATGGCCTCTTGAAGCAATATTCTTCTATCCAACTTCATTTCTAAAACTTGTAAAACCTTTGGATCCAGATCTGTAAAGACCAAAGGCATCCACCCTCAATCTGTAAAATTAATAAAGGAAAAGCAAGTGGGCTACCTAGCACCCACACCCCATCCTCACTGGGGGATTTGTGTCATTTTTTGGCGTGGTGTGCTTCTTTCCATTTTCTGCTTTCTTTTCTAGTATACTAACCTATAGAGTAGATTTGCTTTTGATTAGTTTAGTTTTCTTTCTGTTTTATTTATAATTTGTAAAGTAATGAACTTGGCATTGCTTTCTTGAAGTACCATAAGGGAAAATATATTCTTGGCCTTTAGTAATTAGTAGAACATTTATTTACTTTTGCAAGTTGTTTTTAAATTGAAACGAATACTTTGCACAAATCTTTGCGTATGCTCATGTCCATCGCAAGCTTACCTGAGCTTTGGAAGAACCAGAAACTGGATTTGTTGCACTCAATAAATTTTCACATTTAATTAAAAACTCACACTAACTAAAATGAATCCCCTTAAATAAACGAAAATCTGGCGTTTCGAAGTTTGTCATTTGTGGGCAAATTCTCTAGAGAAAGCGGGACCAACGAGATAGTTACTGTGGGGCCCAGTAGACTACACTCTCGTTTGGTGTAGTGTTGAACACACCCCTGCGACTCTGATCTAGCCCACATTTTCTCATGTGGAGCCACACTTGTCAAATCCGGACATATTCCTCGTACCTCACGGTATATCTGGATTCCCTTTCCCCCTTATCTACTCATCTTAATAATCTAAAACTGACCAAGACACAATTGCAAAACATTTCCTATTTTTAGCAGCATCATTTGACTCCATTGGCATTGGTTTATTTGCAACAATCTTATTTGCTTAAAGTCGTGTTATGTTGTGAATGTTATATTATTTTATGTTGTTCAACTAAGCCTTTGCAATTATCTTGTTTCATTAAATCACTTTCAGTCTCCCAAATAACTTCAAATCCGTAACTAAGAACTAATAAAAGCCTTAGTAACTCTTTTCTAGGGATTACCCCCTTGGCTTTGTAATGAGTGAGCCTAAACGAGGGTGTCAAGATCAAGTGACAACACTTGACTCTAGACTTGCCCCCAAGGATGCATCCAATGGCTTGAAGATTTCTGCCACGTTACTTGAGATGCGTGAAAGGCACCAACAATAGGAACATGTGTGAAAGAGAAAATTGCCAAAAAATGGCCTGCTAGACTTTTGAACTCTGATATTGCACAAGTAACTTGTTCAATCTCTGGTGGCTCAATTGCTAGTCCATCAAAGTGCAATTTGGGGGGTAACAAACCCCACTTGATGATTGGTGATAGTGAGGCCCACATAATATGCCATATGAGAAAACTAAAACTTGGGTATTGTTTTGAAAATGATTTCACTAGGATCCAAGTTGCCATTTTGTCTATAAGGTTGCCCATTTCTTATTTGGCTATTCACCTAGAAACTTAGAAAATTTTTAAATTAGACTTGAGGAAAGTCTGTTAATAATTTTCATTAATTCCAATATAAGTGAGTTCATGCTCAAGCCTCCTCAATTTTTCCTTAGATGGAATCCTTGATGCATTGGCATGCTTTACCAATCAAATTCATGCCCAAGACCAATCTAAAATCTTCAATAAGTTGTTGCTCCAAAGAATTAATCTTCATCTTAGGCTTTTTTTAATTTTACTTGGGAAAAAGTCCATATTTAAGCCCAAAAATAAAAATCAGCTGAAAATAATACTTGGAGGTGTCCAATTGGCCTCAAGTGGTTGAAACATGATGAAATATGAAAAATGAAGTTCTCATACTGATGCCTGGTTCTATTGACCAGGAGTCAAATATTTCTAATGAAGTCTAATGGTGCAAGGACTAAACCAACACGCCTAGTAAGCCCCCCATATTTCTCTTTTGCATGGTTCTCTTTTGTTTCCTTTTACTTTTATGTTGCTTTTGGATATTTCTCACCAGTATCTTTTTCTTTTTTATCTTTTAGTTCACTAATGGTTGAAAGGTATTGGCCTTGGACGCCTTCTTGGCACTAGTGATGACATAGCCTTAGCTCCGCTGCCAACAACCATCCATAGGCCCAACGAAGTTGCCATAGTAATGCTTGTTTAGAGCAAATAGGTAGTACCTCATAATTCAAGGAGTACCTACCCTTTCAACCATCAACCAATTTTAAGTATTGGGTAAACTTGTTTCAAGTCTAGGGAGCACACTTCTGGCAACTAGTCAATTGTAGCTCAAGACCAAACATCAGGGGTGACTGATGAGAGCCAGATGGGGTTGGAAGGCGGTAATCCTAAGTGCAAATCCAAACATTAGGGGTAAATGTCGGGAAGCATAAGGCATCAGAAAACCAACTCTCCTAGGTTTAGATCCAAATTGTTAAGCTTTTAATGGTTATACAAGAGCTTTAGATATTTAGCATCATTTCGTCATAACCATAACATTAGGATCACTGAAAGAAAGACAAGCACAACAAGACAAAAGAACACATAGATTTACCACGGGAAACCCTCTTGGGAGAAGAAAACCCAACAAAATTTCCTCAATATAGAATTTGACCAAGTTCAGTGAACAACCCCAAGAACAAGACTAGCAACTTCCTCTCTCCAACGAACCTCCTCACTATCTCTCTTGTGCACTTACTTGTGTCAGAGATGTGTCTAAATGAGGGAGGTGCCTCACCTATTTATACTCATCAAGTGAGTGACCTAATTACCTAACTAGGTCGGCCTTGTGCATTAATTAGGTCCGATCTACCTAGGAAGACTCAAAATAACATTTATAAAATAATTTTGTGGGTACTATTGACTCAACTTACAACGGAGGTTTTACCTCATGACTTTTAGATGACCAATTACATCAAGGAGATCTCCTGAAGGAGAAATAATAAAGATACAGTAAAAATACATTAGACTATCTTCTGAAGTTACATTTCTTTAACACTCCCTCTTAACAAGGAAGGTATTCTATAACATCAACAACAATTGTACAACTAACTGGTGAATCTATATATCATAGGAAGTTTTGGAACAACAACATCATGCATCTAGAACATCATTATCGTCATCAACATGGAGCATCATCATCATTAGCATGTCATTGCTAGTACATCATCATCATCAACATGACTGCTCGAACATCATCATCATCGTACGGAGCATCATCATCAACGTCATCCTCAGCATGTGACTGCTGGAACATCATCGTACGGAGCATCATCATCAACATTGACATGTGACTACTGGAACATCATAATCATCGTACGAAGCATCATCATCAACATGTGACTGTTCGAACATCATCATTATCATACGAGACATCATCATTAACATCAGCATGTGACTGCTAGAACATCATCATCATCAAAATCATTTTAGGAGCTCTCTCTATCTCGTCGCAGGATGTCATGGAGAGTCTTACCATCTTGTCGCAGAATGAGAGGATCTTACCATCTTGGGAGCTCTCTCTATCTCGTCGCAGGATGTCCGAGAGAGTCTTACCATAACGTCGCAGGATGTCCGAGAGATTCTTACCATCTCGTCGCAGGATGCCCCATCTAAGATCATCACCCCGTTGCAGGATGAGAGGATCTTGAGCTCTCTCTATTTTGTCGTTGAATGTCCTAGAGAGTCTTACCATCCCGTCGTAGGATGTCCCATCTAAGATCATCATCCTGTCGTAGGATGAGAGGATCTTACCATCTTGGGAGCTCTCTCTATCCCGTCGTAGGATGTCCTAGAGAGTCTTACCATCCCGTCGTAGGATGTCCCATCTAAGATCATCATCTCGTTGCCAGATGAGAGGATCTTACCACCCCGTTGTAGGGTGTTAGAAGTGTCAATCATTGGACAAGAACCAAGTCAACATGGTTATGTCCTAGCCAAGTCATCATGGCACATGCTGCTGCCAAGTCATCATGGCATACATTTCTGCCAAGTCATCATGGCACATACTGCTCCCTCCATCACGGAGGTCATCTTGATGTCAATTCCATCTGACAATCTGGCCAAGTCATCATGGCACTATCTGCATCATCCTTCTTCAGCTTCTAGAACACACTACTACCTATGTCGCGGAGGTCATCTTAATGTCAAGTCGATTTGATAATACAATCATGTGAGGTGTAGGAACTGCTTGTCTTCAATCTTGTAGCAAAAGGTTGAAGTCTTCTTCAGTGAGTCTTCATCACATGATCTATCCTGCAAGTCAAATTTAGTTGCATGATTAAAATCATTTTCATAATTTTGAAAACATATTAATGACAAATTCCTATGCATAAAGACATATGTCACATAGTCATGCAACTATTTTAGCCAATGCTTCAACACAACATTCATCCATATCCCGTATACATACAATAACTTTCTAGATACCTTCCATCTCTACCAGAACATTATTAAGAGTGTACACTACTTCCAACATGTCAACACAGAGGTTTCATTCTATATAAGTAGCAATGGAATGTTGTACAACATCATAGACCACTTACCCATCACATGCATATTAGTAGTACATTGTTCATCAATGCAAACACTCTAACATGCATAATACATTTCCTAAATCTAGGAACATAAATATGTACTCAATTCTGTGTAACCGGTCGACCGAAACCATAACTGATTAGAACCGAAACCGGAACCGGCCTGGTTTACCGGCAAGACCATCTCCAACCCTGAATCGGTAGAAAACTCGGCCTAGGGACCGGTTCAGTACCGGTTCCGAATGACCGAACCCCGCTAAAACTGGTCGGGTTCCTAGTTGAATGTCTCACTGTTTTAAAAAAACTAACCCTAAAAGGTTTCCTAGCACTACTTTTGCACCACTTGTTTTTGCACTATTTAAACTTTGAAGCATCATTCTGTTAGCAAATTGTGGATGGCATTGATTTCAAGGAACATCTCACATTTCGAAATAATAAGTTAGCATAATATTAACAATAATAACCAATCCCTCAACATGAAAATGTATGTCCATGACACCATGCTAGTCCGGAATCCAGATAACCGAACTTTGAAGACAACTTCAATCCTCGCATACTATATTCGTAGATGAAACTTTCTTTTCACATTACTGCAAGTCTGCATGTGAAATTTAAGTATTTAAAAATCAAGGAAGACACCAGATTTCTAGCATAACAAGAATGCTTCTTTTAAGGGAAATTAGACAGATCATATAAATAATCTTTAATCATATTATAATGTATTGCGCATATTTTTTAGCAATGAAAGAAGCTTTTTTGTATTTTCTATTTCCCTTGAGAGGATATTGATGCAAAAAAACAAGTATGAACTGACTCTTGTAGGCATCAGGATATGAGTGTTCTTAATGAAACTGTGTAACCGAGACTTGAAATAGTGGAATTCTTGGAAGAAACCTGAGATAATAGAGCCTCATTGATATTGTATTTTGTTTCAGAATCTGAGATAATGTAGTGTACTTGGTGCCATTTTTTAATTGTGACCCATACATTGTTTATGATATTAATATATAGATATATGAGTAGATTTTACATATCATGTTTCTATTGGTTTGAAATTATAGCTTGGAATGTCAAATATATATATTTTCATTAAAATTGATTTTTTAATGTATTTTTGAATAGTCTGAGTCATTGAAATCAAACCGCTTCGGTTCATTACCGGTCCTGGTTCCGGTCTGAGTTGACCCTCGACCGGTTCGACTCCCGGTTTTGCGTTTTAAAACATGGACTTAACTAGACAATATCATTTAAGCAACTAGATGTATAGGAAATGATAATTCAGATACTTATCTTTTCTTTGTTTGGTAGACTCCCTCTTGATTATAGTCTTCCAAGTCATGCTCTTCTAGTATGAGAAGCACTCTATACTTCCATGCCTGGAAGTTCTCAGCTCCAAAAAGATTGATTCAATTGGATGCTTGGTTCAATGCTTTTCTGGAAGACTGCTTCTGGTGGACCTAGGGTTTGACAGAGAAACCCTAATTTTTCAAACTTGGTGTCTTGTAGAGATGATTGGATAGAAATATGCGCTTCCTCAAGGTGAGTTGAGCAGTATACTCCTTTTCCCAAATCCGTGGACAGAATTGCAAAATATTTGATGCCCTAGTTTCTTCACTTTTATTCTGCTGAATTGTTTGGTCTTGATTCTGCTGTATCTCCGAAATTTTTGCTTTTCAAGGTCTGAAACTTTGTCTTGAGGTAGTATGATCTGTCTTCTGTCCAGCCCCACAGGTTAGAGCAAGATTGGATTCACCAAGTGGAACTTATGCTAAGTTTCCTAAGGTGACCTGTTTATGGACTAGTTCAGTGTAGCGAACTTGTATGGACTGCCACGTGTCACCATTTCAACTTCAGGTTTTGAAACTCGCACCAGAGAAACTACAGTCCATGCCCTTTTTGGAACATCTTACGAAATTCGATTTGGATCTTCCTAGCTCGAGATATAACATTTCTCCCTAGGTCACCTGTTTAAAACGGAATTCTAGAAGAGGTCGAAACCCTATTTTGGAAGGATCATATCTCCTAAAGTACAACGAATCTAAGGCTGAAACTCATACACAAGGTAGATCAACATCTTATCTTTGACATATCCAAGTTTCAACTCCCGAGTCGTCTCCAAAGCCGCGTTATAGTGAAAATGCCCAGATGACTAGATTTTATTTTCTAGGGTTTCAAGCATGAAGTCCTAATCTCCAGAAGTTGCAGTTGTAGTAGTGTCCCTACTGCACAAAGGCCTTTTTCAAGGTAGCTCTGATACCATGTTAAGTTTTTAATGGTTACATAAGAACTTTAGATATTTAGCATCTTTTTATCATAACCATAACATTAGGATCACTGAAAGAAAGACAAGCACACCAAGACAAAAGAACACAAAGATTTATCCTGGGAATCCCTCTTGGCGGAGAAAACCCAACAGACCTTCCTTAATATAGAATTCGGCCAATTACTGTGAACAACCCCAAGTAAATGACTAGCAACTTCCTCTCTCCAACGAACCTCCTCACTCTCTGTCTTGTGCAATTGTGTGAGAGATATGTGTAAATGAGGGAGGTGCCTCACCTATTTATACTCATCAAGTGAATGACCTAATTACCTAATTAGGTCGACCTAGTGCTTTAATTAGAGTTGACCTACCTTGAAGACTCAAAATAACATTTATAAAATACTTTTGTGGGTACTATTGACCCAACTTACAACAGAGGTTTTACTCCATGACTTTTACATGATCAATTACATCAAAGACATCTCCTGAAGGAGGAATAATAAAGGTACACTAAAAATACAATAGAATATTTTCTTGAATTACATTTCTTTAACACAAATATCATGGGTAACTAACGAGAAGCATAAGACTTTGAAGAATTCTGTTCCACACATAAGAGTTGAGATACCAGGGGATAACATGGAGGTCATCCTAATAAAGAGGTCATAGAGGGGGGAAGTCTTGGGTCACTTTGTCAAATCCAGATCAATGGGTTTGTATAATAAGCATGGGTGACAATGGATTGAGAATGGTAAGGCCAAGATGGAACCTCGAGAAAGGGCGTGAACCATGCAATAATCAAGAGGTTCTACCAGATAATGGTATGCACATAAAACAAAAACCACTTTTATTTATATATTATGCTATGATCAATCCTACTCACCTTATTGATCACATATTAAATGTGTAAAGTACAATTTGCAAACATCTAGTATATTACAATGTTCCCCCAAGTTTCCGGGACGGGGGGACGCAGGAGCGGGGAAACACACATTCGGGACGCATGGAGACCACCCCCAAATTTAGGGATATTCGGGGGGGACGTGGGGACGTCTCTAAAATTATAAAAATAAAATAAAATATCAAAAATAATAATTCATTTGATGTATATTAATGATTGTGCAATGTAAATATTAAATATATCAGTTTATTTTCTAAGTAGTACCAAGCAATGTTATCGGAACCGGACCGGTCATCGAACCGGCGAAGCCCAAAATGTAGACCGGACCGAAACCGGCAAAAAACCGGGTAAAAAACCGATTGACTAAAAAATACATAAAATATTCATATTTTGTAAAAAACATATATAAATTCATGTGCATACATATGAATCCAGACCATTAATACAAAAATATGCAAAGTTTCTCATATATATAGCAAATATGGGTGCAAATATCCAAAATAGAACCTAGTGCAATACATGTCTGAGGTTCTAAACCAAAGTACATTAACAAAGAGGCTCCAAAGTACATCAGCAAAGTTTTATTTTCTGGTTTTTTAAAAAAAAATTGAGTTTCCTGAGTCACCAGTCCAAACCGGTCGGTTCGGCCGGTTTTGGCCGGTTTTGGTCGGTTCCGGCCGGTTCCATACCCGGTCTGGACAAAAATCCGGTTTTTTGAAATTTTTTTGCTGACTGGACCGGCCATCCCTGTAAACCGGTCAGACTGGCCGGTTTTGCCGGTTCCGATAACACTGGTACCAAGTAGGAATTGTAAAATGTGAAAATAATGGGAAAACATTAAAAAAAAATTCATAGGGGCATGGTTGGGGAGGGAAAGTTTCGCTTAGGAGTCGCCAAGTCCTCAGGACGCAGGAAACGTGGAAACGCGTCCCCGACCCTGCGGGACGTGTCCCCGTGGAACACTGGTATATTAGTCAATAAAAACCATATAATCCACAAGCATATCCTCTAGGCATGCATTTGACATAATAATTGAAATGAAAAAATCCATCATAAGGCAATATACATATGGCAATTGATACACAAATATCAATAGTCTTATAGGCATCATTGCTCTAATACATTGCCCTGCTCAGTACAAAAATGATCCAACCCAGCTCTGCTCTACAAAAATGAGGGTATAGCACCCCCTATTTTTGTTAGTATAACAAGACCATGGTGATTTATCCCCCAAGATAGTTGCTCTCCATGAAATGGAGCTTGGTAGGTATGATAGATTGAGATCTTTTGCTTAGGCTTGGGCAAAAGTGGTTGAAGGGAAAAACTAGAAAATATGCTTGAAAGTCTTCACACACCCACAATGTGGGCAACACATGCTTGAAACTCCTAAATGTGAAAACTGTTTCTCGATTAGTAAGCTCCCTATTGTCGCCTTTCATGCACCTCGAGGGTAGTGTGGCATAAATCTTCAAGCCACTGGGTGCATCCTTGGGGGCAATTCTCGAGTCAAGTGCTGTCACTTGAAACTTGACTCCCTCATTTAGGCAAACATCTAACGAAACCAAGGGGGGTAGAACCTAAGAGTTACTAACGCTAATTAAGCTGTCTAGTAATGGTGAATGAGTAAGTTTGTTTTTAGGAGTTTATAAAGATGAGACTGAAAACAAGAGATCACAATAATCAATTAAACCAACAACATAAGATTATATAACAATTGAACACATAAATGGAATTAAGCAAAAAACTATATGATGAAAGCAAAAATACAAGTCCCAAAATGGAATTGAAAATGTGTGCTATGCTGTTGTAGTGCTGAATGTATTGCAAGTGCTCTTGGTCAGTTTTAATTAATTGAAAGATGAGTTTGATTAATAGGAGAGGGATTCCCAATATACCACAAAGGTATGGGCAATATTTCTAGACTCACCAAGTGTGGCTCCACTCAAGAAGATGCGGGCTAGATGGAGTCATGGGGGTGTGTCCCCACAGTCACTTTCTAGTTGTTCTTGCCTTCTTAGTGAAATTTTCCCACATGAAGAAAAATAATGAGACTCTGGATTTTTGCCTTTGGGAGGTTAATTGAACGTGAGAACTAATTATTAGTCACTCAGTCCCTTTCTGGATGTGATTAGTTGATCGGTCAAATCCGCAAAGATCTAGAGCATATGGGGAATGAGTCTTGATTGGTTTAAGGATTTTAGAATTGTTTTCTTGATTAGATTAATACCCCAAGAATCTCTTACCGGCCCAGTACGCAGGCAAGGCCTTTTTTGTGAACCGTAATTGGGAAAACAAGGGGGTTTGTTTTAACTTTTAACCAAAATGAAGCACTGAAAATGAAAAGGTTATCTAATTACTACACTATCGAAGTAGTGGGTAAGTATCCGTTTACTTTGAAAAAGATTGATATTGTAAATGAGAACTCAAAGTATATAGTCTTCAAAAAGATAACAAAAAGTGTTAAATTATTCCTATGTCTTGAGTGAGTTTGTGGTCCGTTATTTGGAATGGGACCAACAAACAGTAAATTTTGATCAACCTAAGTTAATTTTAACCAAAGAAAAACTAAAGAAGGAAAGATGAATAAAAAAGCCACACCGACACAAACCCCACCCACGGGGATGGGGAGTCGGTTCTTATGAGCCCAGTCAAAATTTTATTATGAGTTTACAATAAACCTTGAAAAGAATAACTGCTCTTTCTCCTTATAGAACTTCGAGAAAGGAGGTTACAAAAGTTTTGGAAGAAATTTAAGAAGAAAGAGGAGGGTTCAAGTAGGTCTTGGTTCGCTTGATCTTGCCAAAATTGGTGCCTCGAAGCCTCTTTTTCTGTTGTCACAATACAAAAACCAGCAAAGAGTTTTAGTAGAAAAAGTGCCCAAAATCAATTTAAAAATGACTTGGGCAAATTACAAAAAAATATTAAGTTAGAAACTAGATGTAAACTAAAACTAGTAACTAAGAAAATTGGGCTTGTGGGACCCAATTTGTTAGGATCTTGGAAAGCCTTTAAGGGGCTGCCAATGAAGCACTTTTATGCTAGATTTAACTTTTAAACTTCCAAAGAAACTATCTTTAAACAAGTTTAAGTTTGGCAAAATGAAAGCTTGTAAAAAGACGAATGTCTTTATGCTAGATCTAGATAAAATCGATTTGAAACTTTTAAAGACTATAGATCTGCGCAAGCTAACTTATAATCTAGATCTAGAAATGATTAAACTTTGTAACAAATAGATCTTTAAGATATAACCTAGATTAGTAACCGGTACCAAGAAAGTATTTTGATTTTTAGAAGGAGAAAGAGAGGTGGAGAAAAAGCTTGTTGCTGAAAAGATCAACCCAAAGGCTTTGTAGTGGGATGCTGAGGGACTGTGTTGAAGATTGTTGGAGGTGGAGTGGAGTCAAACTAGATCCAAACTTCCTCCAAGCTAGAAAACCTGAAAACTTAATCACAAACTTACAAGACCCATGAGATCTTGGATATACATATGAAAAGATATTGAAATAACATGTAAATAAATCTACTTAAACATGTAAATTTTTTATCTCTAAACAGACATAACAAAATATAAATGCAAGTAATCTTACTTACGATTCCTATTAATCTGGAGAAAGACATAACAAAATATAAATGCAAGTAATCTTACTTACGATTCCTATTAATTTGGAGAAATCCTTGAAGGCCAGATCTACAGAAAGAGAGCAAGAAATTGAATGAAGACACAAGTTACCTCATGAGAGCATGGCAATTTTGGCCCACACACAATAGCACAACACCATTAGCCTCCAAAGCTTCTCTTTATTATCAAGCAAAAGAACAATAACTGAGCAATTACAATATGCAAGCCTATTCTGTCACAACTTGAACTAGTTTGGAAGAGAGGTGAATGCTTCATTTTATAGCCAAAACGACCTAGGGGGGCGCATTCCTAACTTGGAGTTGAAATTGAGCTATGAGAGCAATCAAAGGGATATGGTTGGGTTTGATTGAAAAAAGAGGGCAACACCTCTCCACAAGAGATGCGCCCCATCTTTGGGATGATCACACCTCAATACAGGAATGCCACATGGAGGGTTGTGCCCTCACTTGGAGGGATGCGCCCCTCATATCTTCACCAACTCGCCACATCTTCAATTAAGTGCTAATCAACCTCAATCTTGTCTCAAACAACTTGCCTTTGATCTGCAATCTAACTAAAACATGTTTCCACTTATTGTGTGATTTGATTTTTCCTCATTTTTTCTATTTTTTCACTCACTTTTTAACTTTTTCGAGCAAAAGGTAATTTAAGTGAAAAATAAATCACTTCAACATTTAGGAAAGTGGGTCTAGGGGTACAGTGGGTGCTTTGAGTTAGAAAATAAGCAACCCCATGGAAAATTCCCCTTCCTAACCACACTTTTATTACATTTCAAAGTTTTTTAATTAATTTATACAAAATTTAACACATTTTAACGTGAAATTTTTTTATTCTCAAAAATTAAAAAAACCTAGGGGGGACTTAGCACACGTCCATATGACTCAAAATTAATGCCTAGCATGCTAATCTACATTGACACTTAGGCTCTAATAACCTCCTAAGGCCTAACCACTAGGACGACTACCCTAACTTTGGAGGTATGAGTGAGAAACTCGAAAATTATAAGTCGTTTGTTCAACAACAAATAATTAACAAGGGAAACAATACTCTAGGCTAGTCGGATTGATGTCTAAGTCATAGGAAGCTGAGTCTGTTACATACAGTCATCATGCTAGCACATTTTATTACAATTCCCCCAAGGGGGTATGAACATGTGGTACAAAAATAAAGGGCCTAGAAGGCCTGAAGGACTTATGAACTCTGATATGAACAAGTGTACTTGTTCATTCTTTGCTTGCTCACTTGAAATCCAATTAAGTACAACTTAGTAGGAAACAATTCATTGAATAACATACTACCTAGCTATTTTCATTCCGATAAGCCAATTAACCCATCCCCTTCACTTTCCATTTGACATGAACATTGGTATGCCTAGGCTGTTTTTTAGGGACTGGGGTTTGAGCTTTGGTTGTTCAATTCTTTAATACGACTCTCGTCATATGTACTAGCCATTCATTAGAGACATCCTCTCCAGTCCTTGATGCTCATTTGGTATCTAGGGTTTCAAAGGAGCATTGGGTTCATCATCTTCATAGTGTCTGGTCTCTTCCTTTGTCTTATAAGTTGAGGGTTTTTGCTTGGATGGTGTTCTATCAGGGGAGTCCGTCCAAGCTTGGTTGGCTAAGAGTGTTCTCTCGAATGGCCTTTGTCCAGTTTGCCAATGTTCAAAGACTATCAAACATATCTTCTGGGAGTGCCAGTTCACCAAGAGTTTTTGGAGTTATTTTGAAGCTCAGCATTCTGTGTTACTTCAGGGCAATATTCATTGGCATGCTGCTTTGTTTGGTGATTGCTTCTTCCTTGTGATGCTTTCATCAGGATTTGGCATTGTTTGCAGACCTTGAATTTGTTCATTTGGTGGAAACTCAGGTGCAAGTTTATTTTTGCGCCTTCAGTTCTATATGGAGAGATAAAGTTCACCATCAGTGTTTGGCAAAGGGAGCTATGCTGATCAAAGATGCCCATTCTACAGATCCTTGAGTTTTCTGCTTCTGTTTTCCTTTAGTAGCTTTTAAGAAGAGGTTATGAAATCCATTGTATACATCCTTCCACTTTTACCATCAGTGTTTGGCAAAGGGAGCTATGCTGATCAAAGATGCCCATTCTACGGATCCCTTGAGTTTTCTGCTTCTATTTTCCTTTAGTAGCTTTTAAGAAGAGGTTATGAAATCCATTATATATATCCTTCCACTTTTTGAATTTCTGATTGTTGATATTTTTCTGTACATATAAGACGTATTTTTTAATGAAAACAAACAAACAAACACTGAATATAAATCTGAAGACAAGGACAGTAATTCATTGAATGGCTAATGGTTGTTTACAACAAAATGTTGAGGAATATATTAGCGCATATCTATTTGAGGTTTATACTTGTGATGATTAATTATTATTTAAATTATTATTAATATTCCAGCTGTCACTATAATCAATACTTTTTGAAAATTATTATGGCACATTGCTAATGTCATCCTGGTCTATTTTACAGTGTTTAGCAATGTATCATGTTTTAAATCTTATGAAGTTTCTGATATATTTGAACGATATGCTTAGATATTTAGTCCTGTCCTTTCTTAAGAAGTAATTCCTAACTTGTCACATATTTATGTTTGCCTTGCAGAATAGATTGAATATAACAAAAACAGTGCGCAAGTTTCCTATAAGCCCTGACATGAAGTTAGCTGGTCCTGAATTCCACCCAGGACCTATTCCAGGTCTTTCCAACCATGGAGAGCATGAGAATGAAAGTGACGAGGAGCTTGGTGAAGGGGCTGTCAAGATGAATACAAGGAACTTTGATAAATATGCCCATGAGTATGCACAATCTTGATCTGACTATCCCAATGATCTTTCTGGCATGTTCTTTCTAATATTGTTCAAAGATGTCAAAATTTTTTGTCTAGTATCCCTTGTTCTGTCTTTTGTTGAAGTTATTTTGAGGGGGGGTATGTTCAGGAGAATATCTTTTTTTTAATGATCTAGGGGAATTGATAACTGGCCGGGACTACCTGGGTGAGACCCGGGTTTAAATCTGTCTGTCTGTCACTATTAACCCTAGGCTAGTGCCAACAGGTCGCAAGACAGTGCCTACTAGGAAACTTATGACTTAGCAAGGGCCAAGATGTCCAGAGACACACCCAAGAGGAGGTCCCACTCAAGGGGAGTGCCTACCCTTCTAGTCTTATCACAATGGGTCAATGTCTCATTAGGAATTTGAAACCAGGTGGGGAGAGTGTGAAACCTACATCCTTAGAATTTGAGCTATTGCATATCATGGTAGCATAGATGTTTGACTATCATGTGAGTATCATGGTAGCATAGATGTTTGATTATCATGTGAATATCATGGTAGCATATATATTTGACAGTTGGGACTTGGCAGTCCTGGATGATAGATCCTTAAAGGGAAAATACTAGAAGAGCTGGTAGAGATATGAGAATGAATAGAGGATCATTTTTAATTGCCTGATTTCAAATCAGGCAGGTGATGGCTAGTTTTGGTTCATTTGTCTGTTTCTATGTTTAGTCTGTCAAAGAATGCATTGATTTGTTGTTACACAGCTTGGATACAAGTTTCGTTATGGCATTTAACTTAGAGCAGTATTAGGTTCAAATGAGAAAATGACGCATGCAGCATTATTCTATGTGCCAGAAATGTGAAAGTGGCTATATTTTCCTGAAGTTGGGAATGTGATTCTCCTTGATCTTGGATGGGAAAATTTAACTGCCGAGAAAACATTAGAATTTTAGACACATGCGCTAGCAGGTGAATATTTACATGGAAATTGTTGTCCTTAATCCCTTATTGATCGCCACTATATGACCGGAAATGCTGCACTTGCACCTAGGGCTCTAGTGTATACTATATGACACTCTGTGTAGTCAGTGAAGGAGAAGATTGATTTCTGCTACAACTATTGTAGTGGGAGAATATCCTTTAATTACTTGGGATTTTTGGGGCTTGGATATCTACCAATTAATTATTTTGTTGTAATCTGTTTTGCCTATGTTTTGCTTTTCAGAAAATGTTGCATATATTACATTATAAATTAAGATACATGTACATCAAGACTGCTACATACAGGGTCCAAAGAGCAATCAGACAAGAGCCCCCTCCCTATGTAAGACGAGCAATCATGGTTAATGGCAGGATTGTGAAATCTGAACTAAATACAGGAAAATTTCATCCAAATTGAATAATGTGATTACCTCATGAAACGTTTCCCGAGAACATTGTTTTTATTTCTGTAAGACAGAAATGCTTGTTAGATGCTATACACGTATATTTTTAATAGTCATGTCTAGTTACGGAGTCAACTTTGGAATAAAGTTATTTAACTATGATAGTTTAGCTTGGACTTTTAACTAGGCAATGGCAACAACACTTTTGACTCTCATGTTCAGTTGGTTTTTGTACACTCTGTGTGTGTATATTTTTGTTTGGTGGCAGGGAGGGGTTTAATATCCACCACTCAGTGAAGGTCATCATACCTACTTTTAAGAATTAAGTTGAATGGGACTTGCGAATGTTGATTTTTGTACCTAGGAAAGTGTTCCCCTAGGTGACTTTAGCCTTAGTCACTTAAAAGGGGGAAATAAAGTGACCATCGCATTAAATGATTTGAGATGAGCATTTAATTTGACTTTAGAGAATAAAGTCACTTTTTGGAAAAATTTAAGTGAGGTGAGTGAAATTAATTTTATATGAGATTTAATGAGCATTTAATCTCATCCACTCATCTCATCTAATGTCCACTGTTGGATTAGAAGAACCCTAGGGTTTTCACCAAAAAGGCAAGGAAAGGCAAAATGCATTCACTTTTTGAGAAAGAGAGTGAAGGAGAGAGACGAGAGAGAGTAGAGCCATTTTTTCAAGAAAGAGGAGAAAACACCAGCAGCAACAAGTTTTTGCTCTTGGCATGCATTTCGAGGAAAGGACAGCAACAAGAGAGGGCACACAAATCAAGGAGAGGACAACAACATTTATTGCTTGTCCGTACAGCGGCACGGAAATTGAGGTAGGGAACATAAAATTTTTTGAGTTTGATTTTTCCTGTTTGGCATGGGAAACGAGGCAGAAAATTTTCATCCGGTTGAGATAAGTTGGTCTGAAAAATTTTCTGAGTTCTGCTGTAATTTTTTCCTGAAAATAAAAATCTCTCTTTCCAAACAGGTTTTCCCCTTGTGGGTTTTTCCTAGGCAAGTTTGCCAAAAATATTTGAGTCTGAAATTTATGGTGTGCATCTATTGTTTTATTTTTCTGTCATTAAATGTGAGTTTCAACAATGTTTTTATCAGTCTGAAATATTGTGCAATTTCCAGCCTTCATTAAATTTGGGTTGGGCATTAAACAGTGAAAAGTTTGACAAAAACTTTCATGGTATCAGAGCAAGGTTGGGCAGAAAATTAAAATTATTGCAGACAGAAAGTAATTTCCAGAACTCAGAAAATTTTCTTTTGAAAGTGGGCAGCATTTTGTTGAAACTTGAACTTAGTAGAGATAATGGCTATTGGACTTAGGATGGAGGATAGGCTTCATGGGGCTAGGAATTTTGTCCCATGGAAAGCTAGGATATTGCTTGTGTTAGAGGAAAATGAGTTGTGGGATGAGGTAGTCAAAAACACTACAACTAATCCTATTGTTATTCCTGCTCTACCAATGCGGTAGCATTGACTGCCTTCAACAAAAAAGATATTAAGGCCAAGAGGATTATTCTAGATGCAGTCAAAGACCACTTGATTCCACACATTTCAAGTAAAACTCGTGCATATGAGATGTGGGATGCTTTGACTGGCTTGTTTCAAAGCTCAAACAAAAATAAGAAGATGGTGTTGAGGGAGAAGTTGAAAAGCATCAAGATGGTCAAAGGAAAGGTTGAGAGATGAGCTTGCAGCAATGGGGGAGGTTGTTCCTAATGCAGAGCTAGTGCAGACAACTTTGAATGGGGTTTCAAAGCCTTGGGTTGTGTTTGTGGAGGATTTGGTAGCTAGGGAGAACTTACCTACATGGGACAGGATATGTGATGATTTTGTTCAAGAGGAGACTCGAAGGGGTCTTTTGTAGGGCAGTGCTTCTACTAGTAGGGAGGATGAGGAGGATGTGGCTTTGACAGCAAAGGGGAAGAAGAAGTTCAAGAAGGATCCCAAGAAGGGTGGGGCCAAGCAATAGGATGGGCAGAAAAGTGATTTGAGCACTGTGAAGTGCTTCGCTTGTCAGAAGATGGCACACTACGCTGGGCAGTTTGCACAGAAGAAGAAGATGAAACAACAGCAGACAACAGCTTCAACGGAGGTTGAGGATTTTGCAACTAGATTTCAGAGAGAGTTTTCATAGTGAGAGGGAGCATCCATCATCACCAGTGCGGATGTTGATAGTGAGAGGGAGCATCCATCATCACCAGTGAGGGTGTTGATAGTGAGAGGGAGTTTTCCTTGTTGATAGACCATTCCTACGGTGCATCTACAGTGCATCTATTGAGTTGATAAACTGATTTGAAATAGAAAATCCTTGTGCATGTGTGAAATTGTCTTCGCTTTTGCTATTTTTTTTTCAGCTAACCTTTTGATTGTTTCCATGTGAAGAAATTTATTTTTTTGCTATTAATAAATTGGTTTGTTTAGTTGAGAACATAAGGACAATAGTCACCCAAGGTTTGGAATTTTTACATGGTATAAAAGCTTCTCTGATTGAGAGGATCTGAAGAGTTTATGACAATAGATCAATTATTGGAAACAATTGTTCGAACCAATTGTCGGGAACCACGACCAATAGCTAGAGGGTTTCAAAGGTGTTGATCGGACATGGGAGTTTATGTGTTAGAGCTCAAAGATGGCATCGACAAGCCCTAGGTTCCACGACAGATTGGAAGGTGCCTCAAATATGAGAGAGAATGATCTTTGGGATATCATCAAGAATGCAATCACTCCTGATAGATCCACAAGAAGAAGTGAAATGCATGTGGATGATCACGTGTAACAAAAAAAGCATTAAAATAATGAATAAATAATATTGATTATAAATTGATGAGATATATTTACATTACAATATGATGGACCATTTAAATATGGCCTTATGTGCCTTTTCAATGGAAGGGTATGTCTCTTTCTTTTCGATTAATTACATATCAATTTTTTTTAATATTTGTTTAATTACTTTTTTATTATTATTATTACAATATTTGTTTAATTACTTTTCTTTTATTATTACAATATTTGTTTATATATATATATATTATTTTATTTGTTACATTGCCTTCCTCATTAGGATGCTTTGTCCTCAAAGCATACCTTATAACACTTCTTTATAATTGTAATATTGTAGGTAAAACCATGTGTGATTTATAAAACCATGTGTGGTTTCATAAAACCATGTTTGGTTTTATGAATTCTTTTCTTTAACTTTTTCTCTTTTTTTTTTTCCCTTCTCTTGCGAATAATTATTTTTCTCACTTTTTCTTTGTAATATTTTTTTCTTTTTTCTTGGTCTCCTCTTCTTATTTGTAGCCGAAATAATTTATTCTTTTCTCCTTTTTAATTTTTTAGATTGACTTGACTGAATCTTTTTTGGCCAAAGGCCTACATAATGATGGCCAAAAGCTAGGTTTAGACAAAAATAATGGCCGAAGGCCAAGTTTCAGAGAAGCTTCAAGAAGGGTTTGTGGCCAAAGGCCGGAATCAAGCCCAAGAAGGGGCTTTAATACCACTATAATGGTAAAAAGGCCGTTTACTGGAACTTTAACTATTTGTGCTTCTGGCGATTTATTAGTTGATAGTAACTCCATTGAGTGTGTAAGCTGTTCCTTTGTTCATGATTTGAACTTCCATTTTTGAGGTTTTGACTAGCTTATCTTTTAAATTTTTAATTTGTTCAATCAAGCCTTGGTTGAGATTTTTCAAGTGAGAATTTTCTTCATCTTTTTCTAATAGGTTTTTGTCGAACTCTTTTTCGAGATTTGCTTCCTTTTTGATGAGTTTCTCTTGTTATTGTTGTAGCGACTTCTTACCATTCTTTAGCTTATAAAAAAAGGGACCACAACTAGTCCTGATGTAACCACGGAACTTCTGAGCACTGACAATGAACAATTGATTTGTTCAATACTTTGGCGGCTCACTGGAAATCCCCTAAGTGCAACTTAGTGGATAACACTGCCAAGCCAAGTTAACTTGGTCCTGAGTCAGACCATTTGCTGATGAGTCGAAGTCACCAACAACTATTCATTTCGGACTTTAACTTGCAAATAAATTGTGGGTTATTCGTTGTCCAGCAATTCCAACTCGTGTGCAGATGTAAAAAATTGCGGTGTCAAATATAAAAGCCAAAAGGGAAAAACCCTCACTTTGAATGATTTTTGTTGCTGAGTTATTTTGTTGGGTGTGAGTCAGGATCTTAAATTCTGTCCTCAACAACTCATCGCTGAGCCAAGTTTTCTAACATTGGTTTTATCCTTTCACATAGATTGATAAGCATGCTGCATAACAAATCCCTTTGGAATTCAGATACAGTAATTACCTGGACAGCTGTCTCTGCAGAATCCCCCTCTGGAAAATATTAGAACAAGTTTAAGAACATGGTATTTATTTTGTTGTTTTCACTTTTATTCTATTCTGGCAGAGTATCAAGATTGAACTCAGATAGTCTGGTCAAACTGCTGAATCATTGTGAGTTTCTCCAATTTCTCCAATTTTAACTGAGTATTCAACTACCAAGTGGACTCAGTTTATTGCAGGGTGTGCTGAGTTCAATTGGTGATTAGGTGTTGAAATCAACAAGTCTTGTAACATAGTTTACAACTGAATAAAATATTGGAGCAAGGGTATTATTATTATAGTAAAATTCCTAAGTTACCAGGATACAGATACGGATTCGAATTCGGATGTGGATCCGGATACGGATTTGCTAGATTATTTAAAACCCAGGATCCGGATACGGCAGGGAAACGTCAAGTACAAACAAATATAGAAATATTTTTATAATAAATAGAAAAATAGAATGAAGAAACAATACTATTTAGGAAACAAAAGAGTAGAACTATAAGTTATTGCCAAAAATAGAGTTCATGTACCATAACTGATAATTTGATAAGTTGTGATATTAATAATTTTAAAAAACATTTCAGCATGAACTTGAAGCAGGTCATAATAGTGTTTTTGTGAGCCACATCCACATGTCCCTACCAACAAGGAATAAAGTGGTTTTCTTGAACGCTATGGCAAGAATACAAAACAATGTAGGTGAAGTGAGCAACAACATAGTACATAAAGATAGATCTGCCCTTGACAACAGACCTTGACCATAAAGATATACCAAATAAAAATGTTGAGCAAACCCTGATATTGATATATCAGAGTTCAAGAGCATATCTTTACATAAGGATAGATTAGACCTTGAGCAGGAATGGGGTTTACGCTTTTAGCCATTAGGTGTTTAGGGTTTTTTAAGTTTTTCATTAAAAAATAATTTTTTGGGGGGATCAATGGGTCATAGAAGCATTGGAAGTTGCAGGATCCATTTGAAATTTTCAGGAATTGTTTGATTTTTCATAGGATCCGTTTGAAAATTTCGGGACTTTTTTTCATTTTTCACAGGATCCGTTTCCTTCTGGAGGGGATACGTTTCCATGGTTGATCCGAGGCGGATCCGATCAGGATACGTATCAGATCTGTGGATCCGCGGATCCGACACACTGGGGGGGTGGATCCGGTAACACAGTAAAATTCTCTTTGGCTCTTGTAATTATTTTGAGACTGTTTGTCTTCCTTTGTTGGCCTGCTAATTTCTGTTTTGTTATCTTTCTATCTTTCTCTGCGAAATTTGACAACATCATAATCCGTTTTTAGGTTTTTCACAATTATATTGGCGTTACATAGCATAGATTGCTGATGATTTTCTGTGAGAATTCTTTTTGGATGATATGATTGCTTTAGATTTTGATATATTATGTTCTGGAGAAGGTAAATAAAGATGGTATTTCTTCATTATTCATAGATTAAAGTGTCAATACATTAAATTGTAGTCATTTCAGCCTCTATATTGCTTTTCCTTCTGAATTGTACAATTAGTGATAAAGCATGTTTACTTTTGAAGGAAAAACTCATTTTAAATAATTTGCTTTTAAGTTTTCAATATGCTATATGGATGCCACAGATAATTGATTGTTATCAATATTGACTTTTTTGTTTGTGTTATTTTCAAAAGGTCTTAATGCCATTAATTTTATTTTATGCTGATAGGTATACGATTTTGGTGGTCAATTTTTTTGCCCCTTGGTGTTCCTGGAGCAATCGCCTGGTAATTTGTGGTTTTGAAACTCAGGCTAAAAGATTGATTTTCTGTTTCTCTTGATAGTCAGTAATTATAACCACTTTTACATGCAGTTGTTTTGTATATATCTGACCAGTTTGATTTTTTGATTTATTCTGGAATTCTTTAAGAATATTTGTTAGTTGGTTCTGTATAAGTGCCATCCATAATATTAGTGATTCTGTTCTTATTCTTAGTCATGTTTGGATATGCAATAATTTTGAGGTGCATGTTGATCTGCCTTACAGAAACCCTCGTGGGAGAAAGCAGCTAAAATGATGAGAGAGAGGTGATTTCATCTTCTCTCCCGTTTGCAGATTTTTAGTTTTGTTTAATGCGAATGGATTTTACTATTACCTTCCTGTCTAGGCATTTTAAAGATTTTCTTGCACATTGTTCAAACTTAATTGTTTTCATGGATTTTTAATCAATTTATTGTTATTAATTTCCAGATATCATCCCGAGTTTGATAAAAGAATCGTTTTGGGCAAGGTTGACTGCACTCTAGAAGCTGATTTGTGTAGACGGTATTGCCTATTTTCCTTATCCTTTAATTGAGTATAGATGCTATCATATTGATTACTTCATGGCTATGAATTTTCTGAGTTTCATTTCTTAGAGGTGGTCTTCTTGCTGTGAAAAAATATATTCCTTTAGGTTTTAGAAAAGGAGGTGAGTTCTTAGAAGAAATTTCTTTTAGTCACAAGAATTTCAGAATGACAATAAAGGGCCTGAAATGAAGCTTGTCAGATGAGAATATGTTTCTTCTTTACTTGTAGTATTAGATTATGTTCATTTGGTTCCTTAATATAACAGAAAGGGGCCATATTAGTTTTAGCCTGCAGAGTAGCTTACTCATGCTGAAGGCATGTGATGACTTGCTGAAGGCATTATTATGTCCTCCAGATATGACAAAATAGGCACATGTTGTACCTAGGAGAGTGAAGTAGAATAAAATGTGATCTGAACCATATGTTATTACAAAAAATGTCATTGTTGTTGACTGTAGTTTCTGCATACTCAAGCACAATGACCTGACAATCCAATTTTCACCACAAATTAAGCTGAAGTTTTGGAATTATTTTTAATTATCTTATTAAGTATTACTGTATTAGTGTCTTGCCTGTTTAAAAAATTAAAATGTGTCATGAATAACTGGCATCCTAGTCTTGCGGAAAACTTTTAAAGTATCCTTTTTTAAAAATTATCTTGATTACTTGTATTGACACAAAAGCATGGTTACATAAGCTGAAACCAGATGGTAGCTAAAGTTTATGATAGCTCAGTGTTTTTGAGCTCAAGCTTCCATATTCAAGAGATCAACCTTCACCATTTATAAGTATTGTATATTGTATAGTAAGCTAAAGTCAGTTAACAATACATGTTATTACATTACTTATGTCCTAATCTAGATTCTACATTGTAGATTGCATTTGTTCAATATTTATTATGTATTGCAATGACAAAGGAAGATAACCTCTTTTTCATGGTTGGTTACTTTAAGAGCAGAATATAGTAATAATAGGGGGTGGCATTGAGAATCTCTTGAATATATCTTATCTTGTGGTATCTGATATCCTATTATCAACTTGTGTAATATTATCATAATAGAACATAGTCAATATACTGAATGACAAATGCCATATCTATGTTGATGGAAGCCTAAACTGTTTCATTCTCTGCCTAAATGAGATACCCCTTCTTTGCAGAGAATGTGGGTAAGAAGCCCAATGTGAATGGAGTTGCTGTGATGCCCCACCTTTTATATAGAATGGGAGAGATGTCCTAGTCATAAATATGCGAGTGGGTGTTATAGCTTTCCTTTAGATTGTAGAGCAGGTTAGATGCCCAAGTTTTGCAAACGTAGAGATTCTTTAATATAAATAAATACACCTATAATAATAATAATAATTATAACAAAATGATATAAAATAACCAAAGGTCACATGTCTATTTAAGTTGGTGACCATTCAATTTATACTTAGGCATAATGTCACAAGTTATTGTAATTATCAATCGTTTATATATTCAATACATTATATTTAACCTAAATGGATTTCTCATTGTTGTCTTGTTTATTTTGGATATTCTATTTTTAAACCAGTTGGTTCATTACATTGGCATTAAAGCCTCTCTGATTCAGACCTTCGGCCACATATTTATTTAGAACTTCTCTGATCTCAGCCTTTGGCCACAACCCAACCTCTTGACCATTTTCAATTTTCTGCTGTTCAAACATCAACAAGCAACTTTATCATCAAGCAAAGCTGAAAGTAGAAGAGGATGCATTGAGGGCAGGAGAGCCACTCTCAACAAATAGAAAAGAATATTAAAAAAATTGTATCTTGTGGGGATAAGTGACAGTTTGGCCTGCATTATTAAAAATCAGATTGGTTGTCATCACTAAAATTGTGAGAATAAGCTGCTGTATAAACAGTTACAAAATCATGTTGGATGTGTGGATGTCAAGGTGCCAGAGGGATTGCAGGAATACAGGGATATTCATTCGTCTTCATGGTTCAATCTAGCACAACCAGTGACACTGCAAGAGTAAAGTATTCAACCTCTACTAAACTGTGGTCAATTTTGCAGTTTGTTGGAGCCATATATATATATATATATATATTAAAAGAAATAAAACAGTTTAAATATAACCACGGCTGCTGGAAACAAAATTATTGTGGAAGAAGCATAGAAACTCTGCTGTTGATTTGGCAGATCCCTGCAGCTGTATGCATGTATTTAAAAAAAAAAAACACTTTGAATATAGACAAGACTGCTGTCGACAAAAGCATCCTAGATAAGCACTAAAAACAAAGCGGGGTGTTGAGATTGTGGCAAATATTCACTTAAGGCCACATGCAGACCCTTTATTTGGGAGTTGAAGGCCTTAATGGGCTTACTTTGGGTACCTAACCCATCTATTACACTTTATTGTATTTTAATTTTTATCTATGTTTGACTAGGTTGGCCTAGTCACCCTCTTGGGGCAAGTGTCATCAACTCTAATGGAGAATTAGGTGTATCAATACGCCATCCTCCTTGTTTGTAAATTAATCATTCAAGTATTTATTTGATAAAAATCCCGAGGGCGGTGTTACCTATAGTGCTGCTCCCTTGAGTACGTTTGTTTAGACAATGATTTTCTTTCATTGGTGCTGGATTTGTCTTTCAGGCACGTGGTATGTGTTCATATCTATTGTGATCATTATTGAAGTGTTGTTTTATTTTTCTGCTATACTGGATTCATTACTCTAAAAAAAATAGACTCCGCTAAATTGACCAAGTTGACCCCCAACTATTTCAACTCGGCCAACTGTATGGTATGAGGACCAATTTTGTACCAAATTGGCCCAGTCATACATTGACTCGGTCAGTTTGGTACTTGTTACAATATGAACTAGCATGTATGATTAAAGTCCCAAACAAAGCTAGCCCAACTATAACATAGAGGGGTCACCCATTGTCACCTCAATGACTCCCTCTCTACAGTTTAGGTTGGCTCTTCTCCAACTCAAAGGGGACTTCACTAAGATAGGATCCCTAGGCTATGGCAATAAAGACAAAAGGTGATTTGAAGAGTTAGCCTTAGCAAAACATTAGGTATTTTTGTAGTAAGTGATAAAGGGGTGACGGGAGGACCATGGAGACTAGTGCTAATCCCTAGGGAAAATGGAGTCAAGCGAAGCTAGTCCAACAAAGGGGTTAATTCATGAAAGGTTAGAGAAATTAGCACTGTATGCTTATGCCACAAATAAACCCTAATATGCTGAAAAATGAATGTAAAAATCAACTAGGATGTCCAAAGAGTGGTGTCACATCAAACCAATGTCAACTAGGTTGTGCATCATACAATGAAGTATTGCAAGCTCTTACTCTAGAAAGATGATTGGAACAATGTAATATAATCATGCATAAAACTTCAAAGGGAGATAGAGGAATACAATTGTCACATAAATGATAAAACTCTTCCAAGGATGCATATTTTCCTTTCTATGACCCTATTTAATAGGTTTTAGGTTATTCTACAATCCACAAGCAACATTAGAAATAGGAACAATGATGCCACACTTTGAATGGAGAAGAAACCCTTACACTTCTAGTTGCACCATGAAAGATATGTCTATTAGGCTCCAAAAGAGATAGCTCTAATGATCCAACCATGAGAAACGAATGAGAAAGACAACACTTATGTAGGTTGTAGCCCAATCTCATTCTACAATAAAATATCAATATTTTCCTAGATCTAGCCTAGCTTGGAGTAAAAACAATGAATCACCTCCACTAAAACCCTAACAAACTCTGACAATATTAAAAATATGAGGTGGTCAAAGCCACATGTACAATGCCCAAGATACATAAGGCACAAAAGAGAGGGTGCCTCTTGTTACCACCTAAGTTGTACTTAGTTGGACTTTTAGTGAGCCGCCAAAGATTGAACAAGTCAATTGTTCATTATCAATGTTCAGAAGCCCATGCAAGCCATTTTGGCCATTTTTTCAATTTTCGCATGTTCATACCCCTTTGGGAGAATTGTGATAGATGACGTAGCATGATGACCTTTTGTAACAGGCTTGGATTTCCTAGGACTTGGTCATCAATCCAACTACTCTAGAGTGTTTTTTCCTTGTTAATTAGATGTAGCTTTTTCCTTGTTTTATAGATATATTTTTTGAGTTTTTCTCTCAGTCCTCCAAAGCTGGAGTAGTTATCTTGGTGGTTAGGCCTTGGGAGTTATTAAATCCTAGTGGCAATCTATATTACCATGCTAGTCATTATTTTTGAGTCATATAAACATGTACTAAGTTCTCCCTAGGTGTTTTCAATTTTTCGCAACAAATAAAATTTCTCGTTAAACAAGCGGGGTATTTTAATTGTAAAAATTAAAAAAGACATAAAAGTGGTACTAGGGGGTCAAATTTACCATGGGGGTGCTCGTTTTCTAACTTAGAGCACCCACTTTATCTATGTACCCACTTTGAGAGTAAAATTAGTGATTTTTAATCACTAAATATGGTTTTATCTCGAAAATGGCCAAAATGACAAAATAAAAGCCAAAAAAGCCAAAATAAAGGCAAAATTGGCATCCCAAAATTTAAGGGAACATATCAGAGACATGTCTTCATTGGTGGCAAAGTCAATCAACAACCAAATCAAGTGAACTAGAGGTTGAATCAATCAAATCCATCAAAGGCAAGTTAGCTCCATCATGATGGGGGCACATATCTCTAGAGTGAGGGCACATTTCCTTAGGTGGTGTTTTAGTAGTGGATGGGTGGAAATCCCAATGAGGACGGGTGCACCTCTCGAGAGGTGGCACCCTCCTTTGAAGTTCAACTCATTCCTGATCCCTCGAATCTCTTCAGAACTCGAGTTCATCTCTGCCACTTGTCCCATGCGCTCTCCTTGAAGAATGCACACTCCCTTCTCCATTTTTTCTATTTAAGCAAGTGCTCTCTCTTGTATTTGGCATGGTTAGAGGAATGAAAGGATGCTTAGGCTCTTCTCTTGTATTGTGTTACTCTTTGGAATAAAAAGGCTTTGGAGGCAAATCTATGGTGTATGGCTTATGTGTGTGGATGTACTATCAATGGTATATGAGGTAACCGTAGGGTAGCAATTTCTATCTGTTTCATCTTTGTTAATCTGACTTTGAAAGACTACTACCAATCATTAGGATAAATGATTTGAGATCAAGTTTATTTATTTCTTGCTTATGCATAGAGATCTAGGATTTGGATGTTTGATTAGGTAATATGCATACTATTCAAATCTATGGTATAAAAAACACCGGATTTGATGCTTTTTGTTGCAAGTAGTTATAGTTGTGTTGGTTTCCTAGCTGGAAGGAGTGGTTGATCTTGTTTGAGTCTTCCATCTCCATGCACGTTTAGAAGGACATAGTCCATTTCCCACCAACAAACTCCATTGCCCAAAAGTTCCCAGGCTTTCAACATTTTTCTTTGAATGAATGGAATCCTTGGGAAATTCCCCAAGGATGCATCACACTTTTATTGCGGAAAAAGGTAACGCAAAGCCCAAACAGGGAAACTAAAAACCTGTTCACGATTGAGGATAAAATTGGGGTTTTTTCCCCAACGTATCTATGTACGAGGAGATAACAACAAAAAAACAGTAAACGACGAGGTAATTATAGAAAACACCTAAGGATGGGGGTTGAAATGGCACTTACATAGCCAAAGGTGAATGATGGGATTCATCCCCGGTATGGTCGCCAAATCTGATTTTGGTGTTTTATCACCAGTGTTTACCAAATGCACTTACTTAGGGGTCATGTAATCTTGACTACCAGATTAATAGGATAGAGGAAAACTAAACTAAATGAACAACATTTTTATTATGTGTTTAGTGTGATTCCTTATTATGTGTTTAGTGTAAATAAAGAAAACTAAATAAAAGAGAACAAAGCAAATCACATAAAGAATATTGATTTTGGTATTAACAAAAGAATAGGATAGAGATACACCTTGTTGTTGGTTGTAGTTGATGCGAACCATTGTAGTTGACCCAAGGGAGGTTTCTTCTCCTTTTGTGTTCAATTCCTAGCCAAGTGTTGTATGTGTAGGATCCTAAATGGTGAAAGGAAAAAAATGGTAGGATCTTTCTCTTTCTCTCTATAGGGACTTACGTAGTGTTGTTGCCTTTCACACACTTGGGTTACGTGGCAGAAATCTTCAAGCCACTCGGTGTGTCCTTGGGGGCAAGTCTCGAGTCAATGCTATCACCTTGTTCTTGACTCCTCTATTCAGACTAACTCCTAACAAAGCCAAGGGGGGTAGACCCTATTAAATTACTAAGGCTAATTACTTAGTGTGATGGTGTTATATTGATTAAGTTGTTTAGGAGTTTTGAAATTAACCAGTGGAAACAAAAGATAACAAGATGCAAGATTTAAAGCATATAAGCATAGTAATGACACTCAATATATATATAATCGAAAGAATTGATCAAAGTAAATCACCAGTGCCTTAAATGGAGTCAACAGAGAAAATAATGTGCTTGCATGCGCTTGAATGAATGTTTTGCAAATGTCTCTTGGTAGATTTTAAATTAATGTGGAATGTGAATGAATTAAATTAGGCGAAAAGGGGACTCCAGATATACCCGAGGGGTACTTGGAGTATGTCCAAAAGTAAACTTTCACGACTACCCTCAAGGTGTTTGTGGGCTGGAACGGAGTCTCGGAGACTATTGTTCATAACGCACCCGTCAGGGTGTGACAGAGATCGACGCCTCGAGGTCACTTTCCAGTTGTTCCCACTCCTTTGGGTATTTTGCCACCGCTTACAGTTTGTTCGAGGAGTTGGATTTTTGCCTGATGGTTTGTCAATTTGGGAGGTGAGGACTAATTAATCTAGTCACTCAAGTGCTTTTGATGCAGCTTGACTGATCGGACGAACCGCAGCCAAGTACAGAGCATACACACTGGAGTCTTTGTTATTTTTAGTAAATTTTAAAAGAGGTGTTTTTATTAAAAAGAAAACCCTCTAGGAATCTCTTTTGGTCCAAGTGGACCTCAATCGGGGAATCAAAGAGGGGTTGATTTTATTATGATTATCAAAACAATAAATGGAAAATGGAATCAGAGATACACAACACCGGTTTTCTAATTAGTCCTACCATGCATCTCTTTCCCCTTGCGGGTCAATCAGGAAGTCGTGGGGTAAGTAGTATGATTACTTTTGAATTGAAAATATGAAATAATGCAAAATATTATCAAAGTAAACCATCCTACACGTCAATACTAAACTAAAACAAAAAAAGGGAAAAATGCAAAAAAATGAAACGGATGCAGATCCCCCCTGGGGGGATGGGGAGCGGGCTCGAAAGAGCCTACTCAAAAGAGATTTCCTTTTATTATTATTGGTTACAATATCAGCAAACTGAAATATCAGAATCCTCTTGGTCCTTATACGGGATGAAACCAAGATCTTACAACTTTCCAAAATTTTGAGATTTCAGTCAAAGGGGAGACCCTTGGGGGGATTTGAACGATCCCGAGGCCACTTTCGAACAACAACTTCTCTTCTTTCTGTTATGCCTGCTAAAAGACAACGAGCATGTTAGAATGAAATATGCCCAAAAGCACTTTAAGAATACCTTTGGGTCAGCCTACTTTAACTCAAACAAAACTAAGTTAAAACTAGCTAAACCGGTGAAAAAGGAACCAAGGAAAGCAAGCTTTCCTTGGGATCTTGGCTTGCTGTTTGTGCAGCCAATGAAATATACACTGATTGTTGGATCTAATCTTTTTAAAACAGAAAATGAAATCTAGAGCATGCAACCTATGGATTCTCTTTAAATTGCCATGCAAAATGGACGATTTCCCTAAGCTATATCTAGAATGCTTAATGATACTTTTCAGAAATGAGATCTAGGCTATGAGCTTTGAAATATTAGATCTATGTAATTTTTACTTTAATATGACAGATCTAAATTATAACAAAGCTTGCAACCAAAGTAACAAGTTAAGATTAGGATTTTTATAAGGAGGAAGAGCGAGGAAGAGTGTTGGTAGCCTTGAAAATCCACCGTGGAGCTTTCAGGTGGAATGTCGAGGGACTATGCCTTTGAAGGGTTCTGGAGAGAGTGAAGAAGCAAACTAGATCAACATCCTCTCCAGGCTAGGAACCTGCAACTGAATCCAAAGACTTGCCAAAATACTTGTGATATCCGGTTAATACATACACGGAGATTTCAGAATAACATGCATATAAACTTATAAAACATGTTGAATCTAGATCTCTAAACATGCATCAAAGGAAAGAGATGGCCAATAAACTTATTGAAAAACTCCTTTCCTATCAAGATTATAATAAGCTTATTATCAATCTTAGCAATGAATTCACAAACAATCAGCAAAAAATGAACATAGATATAGGTTACCTCAGTAAAACATGGCAATGCTTATCCACACATACAATAACATGACACCGTCTTGCCTCCAAAGCTTCTCTTTATTTTAAATGAACAATAACAACAGTACAATAGCAACAACACCTCAATCCCAGTTCTAACTAGCTTGAAAGAGGTGGTCTGAGCTTTATTTATACAAAAAATAGGAGATCCAGCCTAGGGGGCGCAAATCCCAAGGAGATAGACCGCCACAGTTGAAGGAGAGTCCATCAATGCCTGATCTGAAGTTGAATTGAGCTTCCACTGAGTCTACTTATCAATTAGGGGGCTGATTGAGATGACACATCAACCTGCTGACTGACACATCAACCACAGAGCTTCTAGAAACCACACGTGTGGAGGAGAGAGAGAGGGCGTAATTCCCCATAAAGGAGGCTGAAGTTCAACTCTGGATCTGTCCAGATCACCTCCTTCAGTCAAGGATTTGTCAGATCCAGTCAATCTGGTGCCGATGAGTCTAGGATTTTGGATTTGCTCCATTATTCATCAATTTATTAATTAAAATAATCAATAATTGATTTTTTGGGGCTTTCTAACCTGAGTGATGGAAAATCACTCAAAACTAGGAAATAGTGGGTCTATAGGTTTACTGGGTGCTCTTAGCTTGGAAATGAGCACCTACATAACTGAATCTGACTTCAGAGCCCACTTTTATTACAAAACCAATTTTCCCAATTAAACTATTAAAAAATAGCCTAAGTTTTGGAAAAATTAAATTTTAATAAAAAACACTGAAAAAATTAAAAAATTTAAAAAACCTAGGGGGACTTAGACTTGTTCATATGACTCAACCATAATGCCTAGCATGTTTATACATTGACACATAGACTCAAATAACCTTAATAGGCCTAAATGCCAAGCCGACCACCCCAACTTTGGAGGTATTGAGTGAAAAACTCAGAAATTATTAGTTGTTTATTCAACAACCAATAATAACCAAGGGAAAAAACACCCTGGGCTGATTGGATTGACAAATAAAGTCTAAGAGACTGAGTCTTTTATAGACACTCATGCTAGAACATTTATTACAACTCCCCCAAGGGGGTATGAACATGTGATATAGTACAACAATGTTTCTCAGAAGCAAGACTGAAGGTCTTCTGAAGTCCGAACAAGTTATCCTTGTCCGATTCTCCAGGTTCACTTGATAAAAAACGACTAAGTACAACTTAGGTGGTAACATGTAGGAGAACCTTGCTATCATGGATGAGTGGTATATTTTGGAATGACCTTGAGGACTTTATTTAAAGAAAAGAATGTGGACAATTCTTAGATCTAGCTCCAATGTGAATAATTCCCTTCTTATTGATGATTTAATGGGAAGATAGGTATTGGAGACAAAATCAAATGGCTATTTTTGCCAATAATGGTTAGGGAATGTTCACTTTCAGCCACTGCCCCTTTTTGGAAGGCGCACAACAATAAAGAATAAGGGAATTTGGTTTTAGGGTCCTTGTCACGGTTTTTGAGGCCTTTATGCTATGGGGTTGCATGTAATGATTGTTTTGCGATTTGCAACTTTTGTTTCGTTTTAGTCATATTGCTGAGGTCATGTGGTGATGGAAGAAGTATGGAAATGGGGCCAATACTGTAAAAAATCATGTATAATGGTGATGATGCTCATGATAAAGTAGGTGAGCAAAATTATGTTGTTAACATATAGAGTCCAACATTCTCCGTCCCTTGCAAACCTATCCTATTTGCTTGCTTTCAACCTTGATTTCAGAAAGAAGAATTGTCAGGATCTCCTTCGTCTACTAAATGGATTTCGGCTTTTAGATTTAACGAGTAGGTCCATGGAGCAGTAAGTTTGAAATTTCCAGCACATCCCACCCAAAGATCCCCTCCTATCGTCACTTTAAAGTTTAGACCCATTGCCCACCTTTCATGCCATTGATTTGCCTACAATTGGAAAAGATTTTACTAATGCCTTCCAAATGATTGAAGCCCTTGCTGTAGTTTTTGCTGGTAGTCTAATCAAATCCTCATTAGACAATGAATCTATAGATTTATACTTCATAACCAGATGCCAAAGTCCTTTTAATAACCTCCAAATTCTTTTACTTGCTTTAATCCCCAGCCTCCTTTGGGTTTTGCTACCTTATTCCATTTTAGTAAGGGGACACCCTCCCTTTACTTCTTGCTTGTCCACAAGAAACTAAAACATTATTTTCTTGTCTTTTCTAGCCTTCCTTTTGGTATTTAAGTTAAAGAGTGCCAATATACAAGGATTTCCTTCAATACTGATTTCACCATAGTTAATCTTCCTCTTGAGATCCATCTGTAGCACCAAATTGACACTATTTTTTCTATTTTCTCATAAACCCAATTCTAGTCCTTTACCCTATATCACGAAGCTTTAACATAAAATCCAGGTACTTAATATCTTTTGCTGTACTGAGGAATTTAAATCATGTCTCTTAGAAGTGTTGAACTTTTATCTCTTGAACTTGCCATCATGCTTATCATTTTTAGTGTTCACGGGGATAATCATTTCAGGAATCCATACTTCAACTAGTGTTTTAAAACTTAGAATTGGGAGTTGAACAGATTGAGGGCCAACTCGAACTAGAACCCGAACTGGCAATGAACATGAGGGGTTTGATTTCAATGACTTGAACTATTAAAAAAAACATAAAATTTTATGATTTTAAGGAAAAAATATATATATTTAACATTCCAAGCTAGTATTTCAAACCATTAGAGACATAATATGTAGAGTCTACTCATGTATATACCATGTGAGGGTGAATATATCAAAATGGCACCAAGTGCAATACATATCTTGTAGAAATATTGACAAAGATTTCATAATTTTGTCAAACACTTAGTTTACCCAAATTTCAGATTTTAGACTTAAAACTTGTCAATAATAAAAACACCTCTCATGCATTTAAATCAATAACTCAACAAGATGAAACACTGAAACTAAGTCTGTAGCAGTGGAAAATCACATAAAAAACAACATACTGGTAAACCCATAAAACAACAGAAATTTTGTCAATGTGACCCTGGAAAAACCCCACCCTGGGGAAAACCAGTCCAAGAGAAATTTTATTGTAGCATTTATCAGGCATAAATTTAATTTACAACAACATTAAATAACTATACTAGTGCCTCGATTTTTGTGCCCACCTCGACTTCTGTGCCCAACTAGTTGACTGTACGGCATGTATGACCTCCACAACAACAACCCACCTTGATTTTTGCGCCCAACAGACCTCGAAAATTGTGCCCAGCAATCCGTACACTGTATGACCCTTGAAATACGTGCTCAACAGTCCGTACACTATACGACCCTCGAAAAATGTGTGCAACAGGTACAGTACGAACTATATGGTACTGTACAGTTTCAACAGCAATAAATGCCTTGGGAAACATACCCATCTCCTTGGGATTTGTGCCCACTTGAGATAAATTTTATTCTCCTTGGGATTCGTGCCCACTTGAGAAAAAATGCAGCTCCCTCTCTCTCTGCAAATAACCTAACCAAAATGCTCACCCTTGGAAATGCTTTCCTTCAACTTCTCTTGCACACTACCCTAGGATCTCTCTTATAACTTGAAAGTGACTTTTCACCTTCCCCATTCCCTAAATCCAAAGGCCAAGACTAAATCTTGCCTTTACAAGATTAAGGGTTGAAAAGCTTTCCCCCCAAAAGCGGTTACATTTAATTTTAATAAAGTCACCTTTTACTTTATGAAACAAGTGCACTTTATCTCATAAAGTCACTTTATAAAATTAAAACAAGGGAATACTTTATAAAAAGTCTCATTACATAAGAGTCACTTTAAACTTTATAAAACACCATTACAAAGTAAAGTAGCCTAGCTAGTGCATGGTCACTTCCACATACAAGACAAAAAACATGTGGAGTGCCTCCAGAGCTAAATCTCTAACACTTCCTCTTAGCGAGGGAGCTACTCACTGCCATCATCAACAGGACCTGTCCTCAAATCCATCACACTGTTCGCTGTAGGAGCTCCCTTTGAACTTGGAACCAACGCTACTACCTGCACTGAACTTGAATCTGAAGATAACCTTTTGGGAGCTACCCTGAACCCTGAGCTCCTAGGAGAATCAATTCTCCACTCTTGAGCATTGGTTCGCTCATGCTGGCTGAGCCTCCTGCCAATACTTAGAAGAGACTCCATCTCTTCCATCGGAACTCGAGACTGTACCCTTTGCACCATTGCAACCTCAGGAGCCTCCTGCTCCTCGTCTCTTGCCAGTACTTAGAAGAGACTCAATCTCTTCCATCGAAACTCGAGACTGTACCCTTGGCACCATTGCAACCTCAAGAGCCTCCTGCTCCTCGTCTGATTCATCAATCGTGGGTTGTGCACCGAACTTGTACAACTCACTGAACCGATCACCAATCAACTGTGGATCAACCAGTCTCGCTCTCTCCAAGTATATGTAAACATGACCTAGATCATCTCTATCTGGAAAAATGTACACATGTCCCCTCCGAAACCATGTCGAATACCCTGCATCTTCCAAGGCTGAGACCGAGAGCAAGTTTACCCTCATCCTTGGAACAAAGAGGACCCCATCCTGATCAATGTATCCTCCATGACTAAATTGGAATCTGACATTTCTAACTCCATGCACTGCACGTGCCTCTCCCCCTTTTGACTGTACGATACTGTACGGTTTCAACAGCAATAAATGCCTTGGGAAATGTGCCTAACTCCTTGGGATTTGTGCCCATTTGAGGAATTTTGTTTTCTCCTTGGGATTCGTGCCCACTTGATAAAAAATGTAGCTTCCTCTCTCTGTGCAAATAACCCATCTAAAATGCTCACCCTTGGAAATGCTTTCCTTCAACTTGTCTTGCACACTACCCTAGGCTCTCTCTTATCACTTGAGAATGACTTTTCACCTCCCCCATTCCCTAAATCTAAAAGGCCAAGATTAAATCTTGTCTTTACAAGATCAAGGGTTGAGAAAATTTCTCCCCAAAAGCTGTTACATTTAATTTTAACAAAGTCCCCCTTTACTTTATGAAACAAATGTATTTTATCTCATAAGTCACTTTATAAAATTAAAACAAGGGAATACTTTATAAAAGTCCCATTACATAAGAGTCGCTTTAAACTTTATAAAACACCATTACAAAGTAAAGTAGCCTAGCTAGTGCATGGTCACTTTTGCATACAAGACAAAAACATGTAGAAAGCCTCTAGAGCTAAATCTCTAACATATCTCAAGTTCTGAACCAAAATTGAAAATACATAATCATCAATATCATTGCCTATATTGGGATACCCATTCATTAATAGCACCTTGTCCCCCCCTCTTGTAGGCTCTAGCCCTTGCTGTTATACCCATTCATTAATAGCACCTTGTTCCCCCCTCTTGTAGGCTCTAGCCCTTGCTGTTAGAAAGTGGCAACAAAGAAGGTCTTCTAGCATTGCATATGTCCTTGCATGCTAAGAAGACATTAAACATGAAGCCAAATGTATTAATGTGATTTTCCTAAATTTAGACTTAGGAAAATACATTAATTAATCTAATTTGATTTTGACTTAATGGAATCACTTTTATAAAGTGAAAAGTGAAATAATATAAGTGATGGCTAATCTAATCTTGGCCATTGATCTCACCAGAGGATCACATCCATTGATATATAGTGAGGGTTAGAGTTTTCACTTAGCCATTGAGTTAAAAGAAGATTTGGTGGAGAGGATGTTGAGCATAGGTTGTCATTGATGACACCCATTAATAGTGACAAGAAGACATGGGTGACAAAAGTTGATGACATGGCATGAATGAGCCAAATGACCCATTCTGTGGTCATTTGTGGCTTGATGGGGTCTTGGAACCCTTGGATATGGTCCTAGTGCATGAGAATGTTTGGTACCCACATACATTATTGTATGATGGAACGTGGACTTTTTTAGAAGCTTGTTGATGATGCATGGTCTTTCTTGTGGGTTTGATGAAGATGTTGACGATGAAATGCTTATGGTTTGTGCACTTCTTGAAAGAGCCCTTGGAACTCTTTGGCAGCCTGTTGATGATGGAGAACTTGGTGTGGCAGTCGATGTACAACATGAATAAACACACACGACAGTTATTGGATCCCTTGAAAGAGTGAAAGGCCCGAGGCCTACTCATGCAAAGAGTAAAAGGGGTGACTCTAACTTAGAAGCCCTAATGACGTGAAGCCCTTGACATGTAGATGGAGCCCTTTGACTTTATCATGGTATAAAATCCTTGGGTTATTTACTATTTTTGAATAGAAGAAACCCCCACAAGCACTTAATGGTCACATGACGTATACAATTGATGAAGACGTGCCAAACATAGCATAAAAGGATTGAAGAAATACACTAAGGGGGAAGTAAATCTTTTGGTTCAAAATGATATTAAATTTTATTATTCAAAAGCCCTAATGACAGGTCGACCCAATTAAAGGAAGTTTTTTTTTATATTAATTTTTTTTAATTGCATAACAGGTCAGCTCATTGAAAACACCATTGAAAAATGAGTATAAATATGAAGCCAACGACCTCATTTATGGAAGTTGATTTTGGGGGAGATGGAGCTCCGATTTTCGTATACATTAGAGGTAGCCGCAGAGAGATGGTGTCAAAAGTTCTTTTTGTCTTTCTCCTTCTAAATTTCAGGTCACAATCTGAGGAAATTCGGTGGTAAGGTTGTTTGTGACAACTTTGAAATTTTTGAGTGAATATTTTATAGCAGCTGAGTGAAGCAAGACTGTAGTAGTCTACAATTCGTTTGGCTCTGATTTTTGAGTAAGCTGAGGAAGCAACAGTCAAATAAAGGAGTGAACTATTCAGTGGTGCTTGAACTCTGAGATTTTGGGCAGCTGCAGTAAGACGAGAACTCTCAAGTCTTTTTTTTTCGGGTGTGTATTATCATTGAGGAAATTTCGGTGGCAAGACAGGGTCAGGGCTTGATCTACAACTATCCTTTTTGAAGACTTTTTTTTTTGCAGCACAAAGCATATGAGAAGGATGATGACCTTAAAATTCGGTTAGACAGAGGTTGAGGAAGTTAGTGAATATTGCAGGCAACACCATTTTGAATTTATCTCAGTAAAATGATATGGGATGACCTGACTGATAGTGAATGATTAATAAGATTGGCTATGGCATGTATTTTGAGCAGAGTTTTAGTGTAAACCCTTGACTAAGTTAGTAGACCTTTGTATAAGCAACTTGACATGATAATGATTGAAGTAATACGCTGCAACAGTCAGACACTTGACATGAGCAGACTTTGATGAGCAGACTTACATGAGCAGACATTGATGATGACATGTGTAGACACATGAAGACATGAGCAAAAGACAAGTTCAATGATATGATGACAAGGTAGTGACAAGTTGATGACTATGTTAGCAGTGGACATGGTGTTGATCAAAGATTGATGACACCTACTGAAGGATGGCATGATAAAGTGACTAGAGTGGACAAGGTTGATGAGCAACTGAATCGACAAGACAATGATAATAGTGGACAAGTTGTTTGGGCAGTAGTGGATTGAGTGGAAGAAGTATGTGAAGGCAAGCTGGGTCTTGCAACCTCTTTCTTAGTTGTAACTAAGAAAAATCAAGCAGGGTCTTGGCATAGAAGTTGGTGCTTCTCAGTCAGTTGAAGCTGATGCAAACCTGAAAGTTGTGGCCTCTGTTGTATCTCATATCAAGCTAGTTATAATAACGTTTACAAAATTGATCTTATGAAGTGTCTCTTATGATCTGTGTGGATGATGTGATTGATAATTGTTGATATACTTGGTAGTTCGTAATTGATGATCTCAGTTTAAGTTTTAAGAAGTTGAAATTGCTTCAGATTAAACATACTATTTAACCCTAGTTTGAATTTTAAAGGAAAACGTACACTTGCATCTACCTCAAATTTTTGAAGTTGATCCTCCAGGGACATTAGTCAACACCCTACAATTTTGATGAAACTTCCTAATTCAAGCGTTAAAATAAGGTAGAAAAAGCTTCCCATGCTTAATAAGTAATTTTGCTTGATTGAAGGTACATTTTTATTAAGGTCATGACAAAGGAGTTCAATCAACTTCAACAATCAGGCATGAGCACCACCAACATCAAAGTACGCAGAGAGTTTGACGTGCTTGATTAAATTCCAATCTCTTAGCCTCATGCATGATAGAATCCTGTGGAAACATGTAATCCTAAAATCCTAAAAACTAATAAGTTTGTTGAATTCTGAATGGGATCTAAAATGCTACTTTGTGCATATGAAGTCCAATCAGGTTGGAACTGTTGTCGCCTTTCACACACCTGGGGGGTGACGTGGCATAAATCTTCAAGCTACTCGGTGTGTCTTTGGTGGCAAGTCTCAAGTCAAGGTTGTCACCTTGTTCTTGACTCTTTTGTTTAGGCAAACTCCTAACGCAGCCAAGGGGGGTAGAGCCTAAGAATTGCCAAGGCTGATTAGGCTTTAGTGGTAATGGTTTAGATGAATGAGTTTTTTAGGAGTTTTTAAACAACAACAATAAAACAAAAGATCCATAAGATGAACCGATTACAACAACATAAATAGCACAAGACTTTTCAATAAATGATACAACTAATAAATTATACAGATAGAAAAATAAGGACCAGTGTTGAATTAAAATGGGGTCACAAAATTGTATGTGCTGAAAATGCTGAAGTAAATGTTTTGCAATTGTCACGTGGTAAATTTTAAATTTTTGTGGGAAGTGAGTGAATTAGATTAGGGGAAAGGGAACTCCAAATATACCCAGAGGTACGAGGAGTATGTCCAAAACCCTTATTCGATGTAGTTCCACGCGAGAAATATGTGGGTTGGATTGGAGTCTCTGGGATGTGTCCAACACTAAACCAACAAGAGTGTAGCTTGACGGTGTACCGAGGTCACTACCCAGTTTTTCCCGCTTCCTCTGTGAACTTTCCTCGCAATGGATCAAATCGTGGCATTGGATTTTCACCTTGGGAGGTTAATCCAGATGTGAGACTAATTAAACTAGTCACCCACGTTTCTTTTGATGCAGCCAACTGTTTGGTCGAACTACAGTGGTGCAGCGCATACACAACGGAGTCTTGTTGATTTTGAAAGATTTTAATCACCGTGTTTGTTTGTTTAAAAAGAAAAAGAAACTCCAGGAATCTCTTTCGATACAAATGAACCTCAATCGAGAAAGCAAGGAGGGGTTAATTTTTATATGAGAAGCAAACAATAACACAATGGATAAATCAAAGGTTTTCTATTTAAGCCTACCACACCCTCTTTCGCTTTTCGACTAACTCGGGAAGTCGTGGGGTTAGTATTTGTATTACTTTGATAAATGAATGATATAACAAAAGTGAACTTTTATCAAAGTATACTAATTTGCACAAAAGAAACTACAGTAAAACAGGAAAGTCACGAAATTTGACACCGACGAAAATCCCCCCTGGGGCGATGGGGAGTGGGCTCTGAAGAGCCTCCTCAAATATTTTTATTACAAGATTAAAACTTGATCAAAGAAGAGGAAAAAATGCTTCTTTCTCCTTCTAATGTTGGAGAAAGTAAGCTTACAAATAATTGGGGAAAGAGCTAGAAAGTAAAGGGATGGTTCAAGAGGCCTCTGATTGCTTAGATCTTTGACTTTTTCGCCCAAAAAGCCCTCCGACCTGCTAATTACTGTAAAAAACCAGCGAGCTATAAAGTCTTAGAAATGCCCAAAAAACACTTTGAGAGTGCTTTTGGACACAACAAAAATTTATGGGAAAAAGACTGCTAGAAACTAGATCTTAGGAAAAACAAAAACTAAAGATTGGGATTGTAAGACCGAATCTCTTAGGATCTTGGGCAACCTTCAAAGGGCTGCCAATAAAGCACTTTGATACTAGATTTTAACTTTTAAACTCAATGCAAACTATTTTAAGCTAGCAAGCTAAAAATATCCTTGAAATGTGTGCAAAAAAAGTAGATTTGATGCTAGTTCTAGATGAAAGAAAGATCAACTTTATGAATATTTAGATCTAAGCAACAAAAAACACTTCTATAAACTAGATCTAAGGAAGATATTGATCTTAGCATGTAGATCTAAAATATAAAAGTAACCAACCAAGTAACCAAATGAGAAGTTTAATTTTAAGTGAAGAAGATATGAAGAAAAACCCCCTTTGGAAATGGGCAATAGAAGTTCTGTTGATGGCTTCAAGATGGACCATGTTTCCATGAAGGGTTGGAGAGCAAGAGACACAAGCAAGATCTCTTGCAAAATCCAACAAGGAACCTGTAAAAGCCTTCACACTTGCACAACACTTGTCAAATCATATAGTAAAAGTCTAATGTTGAAGACAAAGAGAGCTTACTCCTAAACAAATAAGCATACAAATCCTAAATCTTAAACATAGATCTTCTAAATGAACAAGGAAGTGACACTATCCACTCATGTCGATTAGTACTAATCTTTCTTTAGGCCATATATTGACAAGAAAAGCAACAAATGCAAAGAACATCTCTTACAGTTACCTCAATGCATACATGAAATGATGAAACAATACTAATCCAACTGTAAAGAATACACCACATTGGCCTCCAAAGCCTTATTTCATTAGCAAAATATTCAACAAATTACAAGTAAGAGCAGAGGTTCCATACACTTAATGAAAAAAGAGAGTGAATGGACCAAGCTTAAATAATTAAGAGAGACCCAGGGGGGTGCTACCTACACTGGTAGAGGGAGTCCAGTTGAAATGAGCTGATCTGAGTTAAAGTGTAATGGGACTGGAGAGGTAGGTGACACCTCACTCACCTAACGCACCCATCCATTGACCACGCGCCAACATACACCCAACCATTCACTTGCTTCATCAGGTTGGCGTCTCCCCTTCCTCACGTGTGAGTCAATCCATAATATGGCGTCATCACCTACTACATGCGATTTCTATTACCAACTCACTCGCTTGCTTCATATAATATACCACAACTAAAACATGACTTATCCAAAGTTTTTAAACTCTCATTAAGAGGGGTCCACCCTCTATACCACTCGCTAGTTTGATTGGTGCACTCTCTAGTGATTGACGTCATCCTCTAAATTAAACCATTCGCCACTCTAAAATTTAACCAAAGTTTAAGTGCATTCAAGCTTTGAAGTGTTGATTTTCTGAGCAGCATCAAGAGCCCTTCTCTTCGGAGAATGGGACCACCTGGTCCGGGACCACGGTGAAGACTCAACCTAGTGTTGAGTGACCATTCTATTGAATGGTAGATATCTGGTCTAGGACCATGATATAAACCCAGATCTGCCTTGGGTAGACT